>SMGT01009060.1:12788-87911 GCA_004794575.1 Lanistes nyassanus | reverse complement strand
TTTTTTTGCCATGCAATTTTCATTATAACCTTTTGGATTTTTTGGCCTTACACTGTGGAGTATAACCTGTGCAATCATTGACTGTTGCCTACAGATGCGAAAATTATGAGAAGGTTTTGTCAGGCCTTCCTACAGGTGCAACCTGTGTCGGATGTCACAAAGCCCTGATGCTGACTTGTTCGAAGTGCCACACATCTTCTCAGACCAAGCAGTCCCCTGGAGTCAAAAAGAAAAGAACCAGCAGGGCCAGAAACACGAGCACGCAAGGTGACGAGCAAGCACCCAGAGGCACTGTCCAGTCCAAGGGCAACGACACCAGGTCTGCCAACGATGCCAGGATGATGAGGATGCGTGTGAAGCTAACAAACAGCAAGAAGCGACAGTTTTCTGACTCGGATGATTCAGGAGGGGATGATGATGATGATGATGGTGATGATGATGTCATGATGAATGATGGAGGAACAGAGGATCAGCCAGCTACCACAGAAGACCCGAAGTTACAGGTAGTTGGTTGTTTATTTGTTTGTTTACTTATTGTCTTGGAGATGGCAGGACTAGAGAGGGTAATGCAGCATCTGTGTGTACACAAGAATGCGTGCATTATGTGTTTGCATTTGTTTTCTTCCTGCTGTCAAGAGTACATTTTTCTTTTGATAAAATGTAAACTTTAAGGCAGGAAGAGCCAGACTACGCAGAATTTCCTCAGTTGGTCTCTGCCTGTCCATTTTTCTGTGCACACCATAGACATATCACAATGAACACTTTGCTGAAAGATTCATTGGAAAGCTTTCAGTTCCGGCATTTTGCGGTTCGTATTTACATTCCTTTCAAGATTTTGAGAGTGGTGAAGCAAGAGGAACTGCTGGACTTCTTTGACTCCATGCCCGAAATCAGTAAAGCCAACATGTTGAGAAAAGGGCGATTTTTAACCTCTCCCGACCTTGTGACAATTGTCAAAGGAAGGAACGGATTCCTGTCGGATATTTTCCAACGGCAAGATGGTGCAGACTGCAAAAGAAGGAAGGTAGTATGTCGAGAGATATTGCAGTGCGATGGGAGAGGCCGATGTCAGCGCGGTTGTGGTGGCATGGGGGAGTGTGCACCAGGTATGTTGAATTTTAAGACCACTAGTGATTTCTAACATTTTAGAATTTACCATATGAAAGCCACAGCCATAGACTATAGAGAAAGTGGGGAGGGGGAGGGGGAGGGGGATTCTTATTCTTGTTGGCATTAAAAGGAGGCAGTAAGTAACATTGTTACTGCAGAATGGTATCAAAAACGCAGTAAAATATAAGCTTCAGTTTTGCAAACCCTAGTGTATGTTTATACAGTCATTCCCAGTTGTACATCATGTTGACTCAATGGACTCGGGCAGTTGAGCTGTTGGCAATACTAGTAATTCAGTAATGAATTCACCATTCCAATTAGAAATTACAGACCTGTCTACCAGAAAAAGTGAATTTATATACTATTTTTTTCTCTCTCATGCTTGTGTAGGATGTAATAAGGATGGGATTAGACGGTCAGTTGGGCACCATTGCTCTTTTCGCGTTCACCTCAAAATGTACTCAACTGACATCGGAAAGTGGGAAGTCAGCACCCAGGGTCATCATGTCCCTCCCTACCAAACCTGGAAACCACCTCCCAACAAGAGCGTTCTGCGTGACCCCAGGGTGAGTGTACAGTGGTGTACAAATTACTGTACAGCAGCCTAATGACCTCAGCACTACACCCCTCATATCATTCCAAACCCCTCAATTCAGGATTTTTGTATGATGGCACTAATTATATAATGTTTAGCCTCCCTCACAGTTTCACCGTAGGCTTTGCTCAGTGCATATCTGAAACCTTGTCCAATACTTTACTGGTATCTTTATCAATAAAATGTATTTTTATATAAGTGCCTGAGTGTAACTCCCAGATATTGATTTTTACTGATTTCTTTAGTGCATTTCTGATACATCATATTTATAGCTCTCAGAATGACTATACAACCATAAGTAAGAGGCAGTTTTTTATAATTCCATTGAAAGTGCAGTAAGAAACAACTTCTAAAGTTTTGCGAAATTGTTAAGTATGCCAGGAAACCAGACAACCTTCTGAGTACTGATGCCCACACATAATCTGGCCAGATATCCCCCCCCCCCCAATCAAATCTGAGCATTTGATTTTGTATGGTGGAACTCTTGTCATATTTTGTTTGTCAGTCCTTCGTGATCCTTCTGTGCTGTTTATGTTCTCATAAAATGTTAACCTCCAACACCATTATCATCCCATCATACCACTTTCTTCTCTCCTCTCAACGTCCCTTTTAACATTC
Source organism: Lanistes nyassanus (assembly GCA_004794575.1). NCBI lineage: Eukaryota > Metazoa > Mollusca > Gastropoda > Architaenioglossa > Ampullariidae > Lanistes > Lanistes nyassanus. The sequence goes on along the minus strand of SMGT01009060.1, from coordinate 85,588 downwards.
CGAAGTACAGGAGGACCTGCAGGTCTTATAAATTGATTGAAACCCTTCCCAAACCCCTGATGAAAGATTGTCACGCCTTTCAATTATTTGTAGATCAGAGCACAGTATGAAGAAGCCTACAAAGGGGGTGTGACTTCAGCAGAGGACATGCTGTCTATCATGTGTACAGAAGCACGGGCTTCGAAAAAACAGTACTACTCCTTTATGAGGTGTGTCAGACATTTTGCGAGGTTTGTTGGATATTGCCTGAGGCGTGTCGGATGTTTCATACAGTGTGTCAGATGTTTGCTTGTTCTGTTGTGTTTTGTGTCATTGTGGTTCAGGAGTTGGAGCTGTTTTACTGTTAGCATCTACCTGCTTTCGTGCCACTTTGCAATGATAAGAGCATAGCTTTTGTCTCTACTCTTAGCATTGAGTTACAGAGGAAGGATATGGTGGAGGGACAGGTTGATTTAATGCAAATCAGCAACAATGCAGGGAGAGGGAGGGGAGAGTTTGGCAAAAAGTGGCAGGGGAAGAGAAAGGGATAGAAATCTCGGGAAAATATCTAACGACCAGCCGGATACACTGGTGCCGTGTGTAGAAAAAGCATGCATACCAAACACTGTCTAAACCCCCGACCCTCTGTATCGGTGGAAAACGTGCTTATCATCGTCATCTGTCCTGTTACCCAAAAAAGAGGACAAAATTTAATCTGGCAGGTTGGAGTATTCTAAAAATAAAGGTTTGAAATCTTTAAAAATTAGATTTAAAGACACTAGCATTGCAGTACCATGCAGAAGATATGTGTCAGTGATGACATGTTCTGACATGGTAATGTTTGAAGCATGCGAAACACATTCGATGACCTGCAAATGATCACATGTTTATTGTTACATGTATTTCTATGTGTTATTGATGTTGCAGCAAAAATAACTCATGTTACAAGAGATGCATTTATTTAAAATCAGCACTTAGTAGGAGATCAGAGAGGCAGTAGTGCTGCCAGCACCTGGTTTTAGAAAGGGTTCAGTTCATTTTTTTTTAAATCTACAGTTTGGGCACACTTCCAGCAAGAGAGAGATGCAGTCCTGGAATGCAGATTGCACATTTCCTTTTTATCAAAAGAGTGGGGTTCACTTTTGGCACACTTGCTGAAAGTAAGGTGCCAAAACTTAATGAAGCATGCAGAATGCTGGCATGTAGAAAATTCAGATCATAATTAGTAAGCCAGCAGTTGCTTCCCTTTGGTGTCCTTGAATCCTCGTGTTGCTTCAGTTGCTTTGACCTGTTGACTGGGGTCAGCAACATCGATAGCCACAGGGTTTGCTGCATCAGTAACCAGTTCATCTAGTGAGGCACGCCACAGTTATCCTGCCCTTGCCATGCACGAAACTTGGAATTTGTGGCAGAGAAAACAGAATCTGTTGGCTGAAATGATCTCATGCCTGAATCAGGTTGAGCACATGGAAACCATCAGAAAGTCAGAAATTCCTAAAGCTAAAGAGACTGTTGCAGTTTCAGGAGCCTGCTAGTGGTGTTAGACAGCTGTTTCTGTATCTATGCACAGGACAGCTGTTCCTAAGCATCACAGTTTATTGAAGGCAGAAGATCTTCCCACTTCTTTAATAGTAAATAGATTGGAAATGCCTTTGTCAGTTTTTAAACATTATTTGCATACATGAATTTATTTTTTAAATTTATTAGTTATTAATTTGTATGCTGGTTGTGGTTCGGAGAATAGCTAGATGAGTGTTGAGATAAAGAACTAATGTAGCTATACTCCCTGTGCAGAGTTCCCAACCACAGATACACCTTGAATAAAACTGCAGAGACCACTTTAACCATAATAAAACTTAATATTTCTTAATAAAACCTTGAATAAAACTGCAGAGACCACTGCCTTTCTGCACTTCGTGGATCTTTTATAAAATTCAAGCTGGGAATTAGCTTTTTGTTAACCCCTCATTGCTGACAGTAAGACTAAACAAGGCTCTACATTGTTCCCTTCAAGATTGCTGCAGTCAATTGTTAATTCATCATTTTGTCTTATTTAAACAATTTATTTTTCCTGTTTTGACTCATTTTCATCTCTGTAGGGCTTGAGTGGGAGTGAGGGTTGGGGCAAGGGCCAATAGCTGGATTTTGTCGTGTCATTGTCCAGCTTAAAGAAATCAGATACTTATTTGCTACTATTTTCTCAAGGACCATGAAGAGGAGACGACAACGGAACAAAGGCTCCTCCTCAGATTCGGCTCCGGACCATTTAGCATATCAGACGCTTCCCATGGGAGTGCCAGACTGTGCAGAGGAGTTTTAGTCAAATTGATTAAAACCATGTCTAACCAGCAGATACTCTGTTAAAGGATTGCGTTATAAAATTATGAATGTTGTGCAGACAAGTATGTTTGTGTGTGCAGAAACGTACACTCGCTAGAACTGTACAGAATGCAATTGCAAGCATTTCTAAATGTATTTATTGGCTTTGGAAAGGCTTTTTTTTTAATAGTTAAGGATTATGGTTAAGATATGTATTTTATATATATATATATGATTTTTTCCAAAACCAGACCTCTCCGAGTTTTTACCTTTTTGGTAGAAGATTAAAATTTTTTTAAAATTTTGAACACTGACGTACATCACTCTGTATGTGTACAAGGTTAAGGAAACAGAGATGTTTTTATGTTTTGCTGATTGACAACATTCTGCAACATGTTTTCCATTTTATCCCTGGTTATTATCAGTTCTTGAATAGGAACAGCTCAAGACAAAGCATTCATTAGTTTCATGCCAAGGTTTACATTTTTCAACTTTAGAAGCCATATTTCTCCACAGATATGCATTTTACTATTTTAACAAGTCAGCGGTGGTGTAAAATATTTTGAATTATATTAAATGCCTGCTTATTTTCCTGCTGGAAATAATATGAAGTGTACGGGATAGTTTCCTGTTGAACTTTTGTATTCTGGATATTGTTGCAATGTTCTGTTTTGGGAATGTAGCCTGTAGGCTGTTGGCTCCTGGAATTAGAAAACAATAGTCCATCAAAGACTGAGCATACTGGCATAAGAAAAATATTTTACAGTTGTAGGAAAATGGTGTGATGCATTTGGAAAGGAAACAGTTCGCAATTTTAGGAATACTAATAGAGTTGCTATTTAATGTGCAGCTAAAAAATGAACACTACTATTGATAAATTTGTTAACAACATAAAGCATAGAAATATTACATTCATATTCACTGTAAAAGCAAAAAAACAATGTATTAAGATTTAGGACATTGAGAAAAGTTTTCCCAGACTGTATGTTAGCGGTGTTTAAGGGAAGGATAATTGCACTTAAATTGTCTGCAGGGTACGAAAAGAGTGAGGACTATTATAAGCAAAGAAAAGATTTTTTAACAGTGTAGGGAAGAAAGCACACGACCCAGTTACTGTACTTTGACAATCTATAGGAAAATGCCATTCATGTACCTGAAAATGAAGAAAGTGGTTTTTACCAAGAACAAACAGCATGAAAACCCCAAATATGATATGCATCTATAGGTCGCTATTTACATTAAAACATTTTTAGAATTCTCTTTTGTGTGATCAAATTTCCTGCACGGTGAGTATCTGCTAGGAAAGTTGTAAATATACAGAAAATAAGGCAAACTTTACAGATACTTATTACATATTATTTTTCCATGCTGGGAATTTAAACATTGTCAAATAGATTTGTGGTCTGGGTTGCAGAAAGTGGGTTTCAGGAAAATGCCAGTTATTATATTGGCACCTTGCTAACAGCATCGAGATAATCAGTTCCTTTTTTTTTTTTTTTTTTTTTTACGTTTTTTTTTTCTTGAGAGGGAAATTTCTGCCATGCAGAACTGAAAAGCTTTTGCCTTTGTTGGATGTTGGTGATTCTATGTTTAGTACATATTTCTACATTATCTATTATTTAATGCAACTTAAAGGAATAGTACAGAAATATTTATTGCAGTTTTTAAAAATATGCTTAGATCTCAGTACTTTTTCTTTTACACAGCATGGCCTTTGTGATATTGTGATGCTTGTTAATATAATGATGTACCTTCCCCCCCCCCCCACTCCAGCTCACACACATTTACATTGTATGTAATTTGTTCATTATATATTTTATACATTTATACATTTATTCATTATATAATTTAATTAAAGTTGGAAGATTTCCTTTTTTCACCTTGGCTAGCTTTACCATCTTCCAGATTCTTTTCATTGTTCTCCAGGAAAAACACACTGATTGAAATAGTATGAATGTATTATAATTGGCAAACATTCAGGTGCTTCTATTCTGTTTTTCCCCTAGGGGGCTTATAACAAAATCATTTTCTCAATCCACACACATTGTGTAAAAAAAAACAATGACTATCACATAGAATCTTCATAAACGTACACAAGTTACCACAAGATCTTTTGAGCTAATGTGGTCCTATTAATTTTTACACTGGATGTAATTTATTTTTTAACTTTGATCTTTTTCTCTTTTTCTTTGTTCCTCCCCTCCCCTGCTCCCCCTGCTCCCTTTTTATTCCCTTTTCATGTCCCATTACCCATGTCCTCTCTTCCCCAGCTCCATGTGCTTGGCTTGGTAAGAACATGCAGTACATGTTGGCACATGTATGCATTTTAGGATAAGCCGTTCATGTGGATTAACAGGGGGGGCCTTAAAAGCAAAATGTTTCACTGTTTTAAGTAAAAAGATCTGATGTTCTCGACATCCGTTGTTGATGATGCCGTGGACACTTGTTTTTTTTAAAATTAATTTTTGACGAATAAATTGGCATTGCTACAAGTAAAAGAAAACGTGTCTGTTCAGATTGCTGTGATGAGAGACCTGTGTGTGCAGCAGAGTTAACGTGTGGATGCAATACTTGTATGTGCATGAGGAAGGAGAAGAAAGTTTTCAATGAATGGCAAGGTGGGTTGAGGTGAAAGGAGGTAATTTGCCAGTCGTGCAAAACTAATGTAAGAATTAGACACCTCTGAATATATTTTTAAAGCAGTTAACCACAGATGTACTATAACCTATCATGTAATGTGATAACAGGAAGAGGATCTAAAACTCCTACCTGGTTTAAATAATTTTAGTGGAAAATTATTTTTAGAAAGCACACACGCAGAACGTATTGTTAACAACTGGCTTTATTTTTGTTCATGTCTTCTGTGTATTCTGTAAGTAAAGCTCATGCCTGTTGGAATTTTCTGTTTACAGAATGAAAAATCTGAAGATACTGAGGAACCTGAAGCTGAGGTGAAAGTTTCGAGGGAAAGAAAATATCGATGCGATTGGAATGGATGTGGTTCTGCCTTCACCATGCTTTGCCATCTACAAGCTCACATTAGGACTCACACAGGGGAAAAGCCTTTTGTCTGCTCTGTGTGCAGTAAGGCTTTTGCCCAGAAGTCAAACATGAAGTCTCACATGAGAAGAACGCATGAGTGTTCTCTACTGACTTGTAATTTATGTAACATGACATTCCGGTATGCTAGATCACTGACGCATCATTATAGACTGAGCCATGGACAAAAGCCGTACCGATGCGTCTACTGCAGTGAGGAGTTTGCGCAGAAATCCAGTTTGAGTATTCACATGAAGAGTCACAGTGCATACCCTTGTGAAGAATGCGGTGCCAAGTTAAAATCAGCTGCTTTGCTCAAACAGCACAAGAAGCGGCATAGAAGAGATCAACCATACACCTGTGAAGAATGCAGTGTCAAGTTCCCATCGAATGCACAGCTCAGAAAGCACAAGATGCTTCATAATACAGACCGACCCTATAGCTGCGTAGAATGTGATGCCAAGTTTGCATCAAACTCTATGCTGAAGCAGCACTCCTTCCGCCACACAGGAGAAAAGCCCTATAAATGCAAAGAGTGTGATAAGACGTTCCGCTGGTCAGGGAATCTCACGCATCACATGCGCTCTCACTTCCGAATCAGACCCTTTAAGTGTGACCAGTGTAGCAAAGATTTTGCCACGCCCGCTGACCTAAGTCGTCACATGGTGAAGCATGCAAACCCTACAGAGAACGAAAAGGTAGAAGGGAAACCTTTCCTGTGCAGCGAATGTGGCGCGTCTTTTTCACGATACTGTTATCTCAAAGCACACATACGTGCTCATGCTGGAGACAGACCTTTCAAATGTGACATGTGTGAAGCAGCCTTCTGCTACAAAAGTGTTCTTGTTCATCACAGGCGAATACACACCGGGGAGAAACCATACCTGTGCCAGGTGTGTGGATCAGCATATACACAGTCCACTGATCTGACAGTGCACATGAGAACGCACACCGGGGAAAAACCGTACAAGTGCAGCCAGTGCGAAGCTTGCTTCTCTACCTCCTTCTCGCTCAACAGACACCAAAGAATGCACACGGGAGAAAAGCCATACAAATGTCCTGTGTGTGGACGTGGATTTCATCAGCCCAGCAATCTCAGGAATCACTTACACAAACACACAGGTGTCAAACCTTATAAATGCAATCTCTGTGGGACAGGATTTTCATCATCCACACATTTACGTCGACATAAGAAAAATGTTAAATGCTCCAAACAGTAAAACAAGAGGATGCTTTTTTTATGTATTTTGACATTTGACAATTGTAAAAAGAATCTGTAAGCCTGTCTGCATACTGATAAAGTGAACAACAAGGGATGTCTCTTGTGCTGGTACCAGCGAAAGCACGCTGCTTAAAGGACCTAGTCATAAAACAGAGTAGCATGATTGCAGTAGTGAACAAACAGAATGCTTTTTTGACGAAGGGGGACTGAAGGAAATTTCTTACTAAGACAAACAGCTGAAGAACGAGAATGAAAGAAATCACTTTCTATAGTGGCCAGTTTTGAGATATAAAAACGGATTCTTGAATGTAATCCTAAGGAGACTGTTCCAGACATTGTAGTCTTGGAGTCTTCATGGGCTGAAGATATAGCATGTAAGTGCCTCGTGATAAATCGATTCCAATTCAGCATTAGTTTAAGGTCAAACCAGTGAAAAGAATTCCAAGCTCAGTCGAGGCCAAGAACCACTTGTTTGTGAAGATGGAACTTTGTTATGCAGCTGTTACTTAAGCCCTGGTTGCTTTACCGTCACCTCTTCTAGCAGTCGACCAGGGTCACAGGTCAGCTGGCCTTGCCAGACATAGTGCGAGGGTGCAAACACACAAGAGTATACGCTACTTCGCAACACTTGCTGAAACCGTACCTACTAATTCCACCTTCGCAAACGTGTTTCTCGGCTTCAACTCGGAGTTATTTTCACCAGTTCAAGAGACAACTGTGGACTCTATGAAAAAGAAAATCAAAAATTACACAATGCAAAAACTGCCATGAGCATCTTGACCAACTTGCATTTTCATCAAATTTTTTCATCGAGTTTAAAGCAAGAGTGTACTTAAAAGTTCAGTGACCTTGGAAAATTGTTCTGCAAAGGTGTTGCCCCACTTCTGTGCTGTCCTACCAATGAGATGCTAGTTAATTATTGAGACTTGAGCTCATGGGTCTTGATTACTGATGTTTTATTCACTCAGCTGTGATCATACACGTGTATGGCTTTCTAGGGCAAGAGAGCACAAACATAAATTTGCATTTTACTGTTTAATTCAAAATGAAAACCTGAAGGATAAATTTATTTATGTGTCTGTTCATATTGTGTATAATAATGAATAGTAACCTGTTGTTTTTACATGGTGTGCAGCTTCAGCCATGTGCTACAGCCTTTAGCCTATGCTGAACAAGTTGAGATTCTCTAAATGCATGCAGATACACACTCATACACATGCCTTTGCAGAAAACAAACTGGTGCGTCAAATGTATAATGTATTAGTCTATTAAGGCATGCATGAAACTAGTGAGATCCTGCCATCAAAAACTTGTCCGCTCCACTCAGTTCCTTCCATGTGATACTAATGTCAGCTCTATAAACGAAGCATTATCTTAAGAAAACTGTGAAACGATGGCCTTACAAACTTAAATTATATTCTCAAAAATCGATCAAGCAGTAGTGGTTGAAAAAAGTTCGTACTTTCAGCAGTTTTCTCTATCCACACACTTTTCACTGGATACAGTGTTTGTAGCAGTAGTTAGTGTAACTCTGGTTTCCCTTCTCGTGAAAATACATTATGCCATTTGATGGCACTTGGCGGTAGACCACATTGGTAGTGTGACAGTTAAGGAGTCCGCTCCGGGCAAGTTAGTGGGTCGTGCCCCAGGTGAGTCATACCTAAGGATTAAAAATTGGCAATCTAGTAGCTGCCCTGCCCGATGCCTGTCACTATAGGGAACAGTACTAGGACTGGTTGGCCCGGTGTCAGTATAATGTGACTGTATGGGACTGAAGCCTGTGTTGTGACAGCAGTCCTACATGTGCCAGCAATTGTCTCTAGCGACATTGTTTGAGATGCACCTCTTTTGAGGCTGGACCTTAAGCAAAAAAACCAAGCAGCAGTTGTCAAACATTTTGGTCAGTCTTCATCTTATGACCTCTAATTTCTTTTATTAAATTTTATCCCCTCCCTCTTTTTCTGGGATAAATTTTATCCCTTGGTTTCATTTCGCTGTGTCCTCTGATCCAGGTTTACGAGTCAATAATAACGATATACCATTTCTGTTATCATGTAAGTTGTTGTGGGCAGGAGCAAAGATTCTGATTTGGTGGAGTGTTGGATGGAGATTAAAAAACTTCAGAACCAAAGGTGGCTTGCATGAGTGTTGATATCAGTATCTTCAGTCATACAGTGGTTGTAAGGGCCATTTGCCCTGTGCATTTTAAGTGCACCAGTACGTACAAACAGGAGATCCAAATCTTCATGTAACCCATCCTAGGGTACCACCAAAAGCACTGGTGATCTATATGCTCCATTACATAGGAACAGCTTCAGAAATGAAGGCATTTTTTTCACCATGGCATCATGACCATCCCGTTCCCCTCAAACGATGACCTGTAATTTTGTCAACTTTTTAACAGTATTTAAATGTGAGTGAAATCTTGGCAACATTAAACCAAGGGGGATGTGGGGAGCATCTTTTCAAATTGTTGTGTTCTGCTGGGGTACTTCAGGTCAGAGATAAATGTTCAAAGAACATCCTGGCTGGAGAAAACCAGTGCATGAGCCATGCACAGATATTCCTTAGAACAATGCCCATTCTGCAGTTGTCTCCTTTCTCAGTGTTCCTTGTAAACATTTTCTTAATTTAAAAAAATGACTGTCAAGTGTATTTAGTCTATTAGTGTTAAAACAACCATTTGGAATATCCGGCATTGCAGAACACTGATAATGGAGGGCTAAGCAAAGCGTTTTACCCTCGGCTGATGAACTTGGATAAAGAGTTCACTCGGATAAGATCTTTTGATGTAGCACTGGATAAGACCAGTCGCCTGAATAGTTCTTACACCTAAGAGCACTTCTTTCTCAGATGCATTTTACCTGATTTGGGCTGGCAGCTTGTAGCTGAAGGTGTTGCCAGAAAACTACACGTGTTGCCATAGCCTTCAGCTTAGTTTTTAAGAATCATCCAGGCCATTGCTTCTAAATTCTCTCTCCCTCTCTAAGTGGGGAGGGGGCAGACGAGTTGGATTGGCCTTCAATAATAATAATAATACCAAAATATCCAACTTGTTTGCAAAATGTTTATTGTTGCTTCTCTTTCCCTTCCACTCATAAGTACAAGACCATTGCAGACAAACTATGTACAATTATGAAAATCTCTGGATTCACCTGCTGACCTAAACCTGAACTCAATGCATCCTACTGCATGACTTGCGAATAGAATGCACTAGACATAAGGCATTAGTGGTCAGCCAGCAGAGAGCGACCTCAAGAGTAGCCCCCCCCCTCCCCCACTGAAAGCTTTAGAAAGGAAAGAATTGTATTGCACTTAAGTTATACGAACGGATGTGTGCAAATGCATGAACGTTCTCTCAAAATGGAAAATTTATTCGGTTTTTGTGATGCAGCTAAATTGTGGTTCAGCACCAAAGATTTTAGACTGCTCTCAACTTTTACAAAGTTAATAAAACAATAACTGCTTCATACAAACCCCATGTTTTGTGCAGATGATATACATGTATTTATACACTTAGTATACAGAACAAGTTTCATTAAAGTGTGAAATATAATTTCTGACCAGAAAATATCTTCCTATGCAGTTTATAAATACATGTACTCTTACGTTTGATATTTTGTCTTCTGCCTCACGGTTCTGTAACACTTCTAATGAATACAGCAGATTCTGCTTAACAGAATGTTTACAGTTCACAATTACTAAATGTTCATATCCATCCCCATGAAAGAATTCACAAGGCTGCATGTCTCACTGAGCACTAAAAGCAGCCACAGATGAAAGTCACAACAGTGTATCAATGTGGATTAAAAGACATGGACATAAAATAGTTGGCAAAGGCACAGAACTTGCCAACTGTTCGACAGAGACATTTATGCCAAAATCTTGCAATCAAATCAGAATAGGTTTTCAAACTGTTTTGCAAAACATCACCGAGAAGTGACTGGACCAGAGACAAAATTCCATCATTCAAACCTTCTAAATGTCACAAAATCCAAGAACAGTCAAATGGGAGGTAACAATGATGAAAAAAAAAACCCTGCTCATTCAGGCTACATAAGAAAAGTCATTTCCTCAAATGCTAACAACCATTAGGAAACGGGAAACATTCATACTGTGCGCTTTACACGTAATGTAGACAACAGATCTCTTCAGGTTTTCTCACTTTGTAGTTTGTTCATTAACTCATGTATAAAACAAACATGCAATTAAAAAAAAAACGAAACAGAAAAGAAGTAGACCACTTTTCACAGATATGTACAGGAATCCATTAAAACAATGCTTCAGTTCATACTAAAAACAATGTCCTAGATTGAAACACTAAAAATCTCGAATGCGTAATGTTTGCTGTTAAAAATATGTACAAGTTCCGTGGCAAGTGGTGCTTGGTCCATCATGTCTACCTCCCATTTCCCCCCTCATAGTCCTACTCACTTAAAATTTAAGGCTGTTTGCAATGATTCAACCATGAGAGAGTCAAACGCAAATCTCGGTCAACCTGATGGCAGCACAACGCATATTGTACATGCTGCATTGCTCACAAAGAATAAGACTCTTCGATTCTACTAAAGATTAAACAAACAGCGCCATTCTGTCGAAGTCCCAGGTTGGTTGAGGTACGAAAACTGTTTTCAAGACACCTACTTCTGTGTAACATACAGAGTGCCTGCGCTGCACAGAACATCGTGCTGCTGCCAGTATGAATGACATCATATCAGACTATGATCCAAAATGCCCTCTGCCAGTCCTGCAAGTATGCCATGCTTTCACCCGCAGATCATAATTATAGACTACTTGTGTTGGACACAAGTCGATTTACTTTTTTTTTTATAAAGTTCCAGAAGGATGTTGATAGGACATCGTGTTCATGGGGAGAAATGCAGTATACACTGCATAAGGATACTTTCTCTCTTCTTCCCACTACCCACCCCAATTCAAAGTTTTGGCAGCACATCTATGTATAATATACAAGAAAAGCATCTCAAGTTTTGAAGAGATGTTTGCTGCAAATTCATTCTCACAAGTTAATTTTCTGAAGATATCAGTCCGTCACCCTGATAGGATATGTCCTTACTGTGTAAGCCCCTGCCACCAACAATGGTGACTTTGATGCAAAGACAATAATAATAGATTTCAGCCACTATTCCAAATACTTTAACAGAACCGATACATTTCGTTGAAGTTGGTGAGCATCATGTGACCAACACAGTCAGCAAATAAGCAGATTATACTGACCATAACAGTTCAACGAATGTGACACATTTTTGAATCACTGTCAACACTGCCATTTTTCAGACTTAAGGGTTTTTTTTCAAAATTGAAAACAGATTAAAGTAACAATGTTTGGTTGTATTTGTAATTCATCCATCCATGCACTTTAAGAGGACCACTGGAAGCTCTTCACAAAGAATTTAAAGTCTTGCAAAAGGTCTTCATGCTTTAGGCAAAGCTTCGTGGCTTCAAGATAAATGGGATCTTCATGCTCGATTCCGGTGTGCTTCTGCTGAAAAATGACTGTTATACCTTTTTTGTACATTTTACATTTTTCTGATGCCTTCTTAGATGTGTCGAGGAGGAAAAACCACCGCCGCATAAATTACACTTGTATGGTTTGATACCGGTATGCTTTTGCAAGTGTTCCTTAAGACTGCCAGACTGTACAAAACCAGCACCACAGACTTCACATTTGTACGGTTTCTCTCCTGTGTGTTTGCGTATATGCCTTGTCAGTGACGACGAAGTGGAGAAGCACCCACCGCACTGTGTGCAGTGGTAGGGTCTTTCACCGGTGTGTGTGCGCATGTGAGACGTCAGGCTGCTGCCTTGGGAATAAGCTGAGCCACATTCTTGGCACAGGTAAGGCTTTTCACCAGAGTGTCTTCGCATATGGATGATTAAATAGTTCTTGCAGGTGAAGGCAGCGCCACACTCTTTGCAGGTGAAAGGTTTTTCACCTGTGTGTGTGCGCATGTGCCTCTTCAGACTGCTGGACTGGGCAAAAGGAGCTCCGCAATCCTGGCAAAGATAGGATTTACGAGGCGTTGGCAGTTTCCTTTTGTTGCGTTTCATCTGATTCTGAAACAAGCAGTAAATTCTTTCAGTTTGCACACAACTGGAAAATTCTGCTAAATACACAACAAGCATGCACCGCCCCACACATCCACATCACATACAATCATGTACACTCATAGTAACTTACAATAATGGATGAAGAATCTGATGATGGCTTGAAAACCACTTTCAGATCTAAAAGCCCATCAGAGCTTTCATCACCGGCTTCACCTGCAGAGCCATCTTCATCGCAGTTTCCTCCCCCTGCCAACACTTCTCGCTGAGCCTCTGCTTTAGCCGAGCCCACAAAATCTTTCTCACCAACACTGCCCGCATCCCTCGGACCACTCTCAGATGTTGATTTGCTATTAGTAACATCCACGTGATCTGGCTTTGAGGTCAGAACATTTTCAGAGCTTGAGTGTTTCTGGACACCTGCTTCACAGTCAGAAAATCCTGTGGACAACAGCGTTCCTTTTGGAGACGACACCTGTGGCTGGTGGTGATAAGGTGGCTGTTCTGACGGGTTGTCCTGTGGATAGGGTTTGGGGTTCTTCTGTCGTAACGGAGACTTGCTCAAGCTGCACACCTGTGGAGACAGACTCTTGCAATTTGCACAGTGACTGCCAAACTGCGTGTTGAGCATGCTGTTTTCATAGCTGGAAGAAAAAGGCATAAAAATGTCAGACATGTAAATACCCCTGTGCCACTGTAAGAACTGCTGTATAATTATAATACATGTAATAGATTCTTATTCCAACAGATTTAGAATTGTATGCATGCAAACTACTTCTAATCTATATCTGTGGAGTTTCTTTTTTCCCCCTTCCTCTCCCCCTCACTCACCATCTCCCCACCCCTCTCTACTCATAACTTAGCGACAGGCTAGTCCATGCCGCATAACTGTAGGTCTCAATTGCAAACTTGCAATGAAGAATTATTTAATCATAAATAGAAAGACTTTTAACTCAAAGACATCATCCCAAAACGACTTGGTCAGCCAGTACACTGCTCATATCTAAGCACCCCTACATAACACAATCCTTGTGGTTCTGACAGTGTAAATTTCTTGAGATAAAGGACTCTTTCACCACAACAAATCAAACTTATACTTATAGGCAGGGAAAAAAACAATAATAAGTGTATTGTCTATTACTCAATGACAATGGTTTTGACCTTAAATACTGCATACAGATTCACTTTGCTGCTCTGATCGAGCATTGAAACAAAGGCAAAGTTCATACCTCTGTATAAGGAAGGAAGCAATTTCTGAGTCACTGTTTAGCCCATGGGATACTCCAAAATACCGCCAACGTTGAAAGATCTGACTTTCCAGGATAATGTAGAACACCTTCTGCCTATTGAGCTCATCCATGATGGGCTGATAGGTGATGTTTCCTTAAACAATAGAGGGATTTTAAAAAGTCATTTAAAAGTGGAGATATGGTTGTACCATTCCTCCATAAAAAAAATTCTAAATCATTTCTGAATGTCTAAAACTGTATCTTTTTTACCCACCCTTATTTGACTAAAGTCATACTCATTGATACTGGATATAAATAGGTCACTAACGTATAGTTTGGAGGAATATCATGGAAATACCATGGAGGATATCAATAAGCTGGTTCAGGGTCCCCTGCCACTACACAAAAATGGTAGCCTTGGAAATGTATTCATGAGTTTGACAATCAGAAATTTTTCTACCTTTTATTGTGCTTTGAAACGAATCAACATAAAAATGGATTTTTTTAACTGATGCAGTAAAAATTTGATTGAACATAAAACACCATCTATTTGATCTTGTTAAATTGTAAACTGCCTAAATGTTGTCATATCTCTCTGTCAGGGTCAGTCTTAACTACACCATTCTCAGATTCTGCCGGATGATTTGACCACCACCAACAGGCCTTATCGATTATGAAGCGAGAGACCGTGAAGCGTGTCGGTCTATACTCATTAGATTAAGTAGACCGTCGATAGTAGCATAACGTTACCAACACTTTATACGGACAATCACTCAATGAGGTAATGCCAGTATTATAAAATTATAGTAATAATACAACAATGGTGATGGAATAGTCACTGCACTAGTCCAGTAAAAATCCGAGTCTTCTTCAGGAGATAGCACTAACGAGACTAATTCATGATGGTGTTTACGATGCTAAGTGACGCATGAAGAAAGAAATCTTCTTTTTCTGTAGCATCCTTTTTAATTACCTTCGAAGGCCAGTTTTGTTTTTCACAACAGTTTTCCTTCGAATGTATGCGTTGTCTCGCCTTTCTTAAGAAGGGAAACCACTCTAGACCCTAGTCTATGCCCTCTAGTTTCGTAGACAGAGCAGATGTACACTTCAAAGAAATAAATTAATTATACTTTTTTGCTTGAAGCTTGTTTACAACTGTATTTATTTTATCTAGTTAATAAGACACATTTTATTTCAAACTGATGCGCAGCTGTGCGATGGCCAAATGTCTTGGATCAACCATACTCTAAACAAACACGGAGTGCCATGCATAAGTGCTGAACGATCAGCTGTCAGTCAGTGTGCGTAAATAATCTTCTGTTATGTGATTCGTGGTTGGCGTTTATCTTTTACTTAAACTGCTCTCTTTCCTATTGTATTGTTAAGTTCATGAAATGTAAATTTCTCGGTAGACTAGCACAACCTATATGGCTGGCACTGGCAGTCTTAGTCTTTGCAGTATTTTTTAAAGATAGTCCTACTAATATAAATAAAATATAAATGTTTCTCATGTGTGAAGTTTTAGTTTTAATCGGATCGATGTAGTTCCTAGTGAAAGTACAGTTATGGTGTTCATCGACGCCGTATCCCTAGATACCTCACTGATAGACTATAGACTCAATATCATGGAATGTTGTAAACTCCCTGCTATTCTTATTGTTTCCCAGTGCTGTGCTTCAAAGCAGAAGGCCGCACAAATCGCAAAAGACCTATGGACAAGGACGACCAGTCTTTTGATTTGCCTTCTGACGCTAATCCTGCTGCAAATGAGAGAGCCATGCCACATCACCTTTTAAATGAATCATTATCAGACTACACCTCCGACGTCTGTTATGGGCTTCCAATACAGAAACTCGATGCTGAAATTTTTAGAAAGGTAATTTCTTGTAAACCTTTATAGTAAAATAGTATTGGGGGGAGTAGGGTGGGGTGGAAATTTTATGCCATTGATTACCTGCATGTCTCACCCTCAGGAGCTGGTTTTCTACTTTAGCTGTGTACAACTGAACAAGTACCATCATTTTTTTAATATTTTTTTTTACTAAAAGCAAAGACATTTAAAAAGATGTATCCCTCTCTATTTTTGTGAAATTCACAAAGAATTCTTCTATAAGATATAGCAATGGATAAGTTGCATCAAAGCAATCTTTGTAGCTGCATCTTGACAGATCGCTAGCACCTGAACATAGATTCACTTATCCCAAACTCTGATGCAGCCCATAGATTTCTCTTGTGACTATTCTGAGTTTGTAGTCAGCATGGTAAGCGCAGTGCTTTGCTTTGGGCATTTTTTGATGGTAATTCACTAGGGTGAGCTAAGAATGAAACTGGCAAGAAAGAAAGTTTAAATATTGGGAAGATTGTAATGGAGACTAACCCTTGAGAGGTTTGAATGAAACGTCCAAGAATGAAAAAAAAATCATTTGAGTAAAGATTTGATTTTATCCATGCATAAGCCACATTTGTTTTATAAGCTACGTAGGTCAGATTGAAGAAAAAAGTTGCAGTTTGTAGTCTGAAAATTATGGTAATACTCTGATAATATGTCTCATATTAAATGAAGGGTTATTTGTCGATTAAAGTTTTTTAAAAAGTTGTTATTTTTTCATTTTGCAGGGGTTTCTTCCTGCAGAGGAGCATTTTTCAGATCCAATAGAGAGGCGCATGGAACACCAGCATTTTGCAGAAGGCGGCACTCATCTTATTCCCATTGACACCAGCATTGTGAAACGTTGGGATCAAGTTGGGAAATGTGAAAACTTAAGTTCACACAGCCAGATTGCAGCATTCCTTGTTCATTTGTAAGAATATTGTATTATGAGATTATTATGCCTGCCATCAAACCATTCACTGCTGAACTTGATTCACTCTTATGCACTCTTTGGTATTCAGACTCGTGTTTACACATTAGTGCTGTATGTTCGAGTGTCAGATGTAAACTAGGCACATGGTGTCTCAAGCAGCAAAAACTTTCCATGCAGAGAGAAAAAGTTACCATTGTCTTCGCAAGAAGAGAGAGTCTGACTAAAAAAGTGCAAGTGACCCCTGGAGGCACTTTGTCATGAGATTGTCTTAGAGTGGAAAGAGCGTTTGCCACATGTAAGCAGCTCATGTCCATCTTACAATGTTGTGTCTGTCCACTAAAGTCCATACAGCCGAAAAACCCTTGACAGCAGCGAATCTTTAGATCCACGTGTTTTGCTTTGATAGTTTACACTTTGATAGATGACTCTAAGATCTTTGGTCGATAAGGATTTGTTTGAAGTGCCGGACACAAAAGACAGGCATCGGGGGAAGAGTAGGAGGGAGGGGGACAGGTATCATGCAATTCTAGAAATTCTTTATCTTTGTGAAGACAAACTGTGTCAGAAGTATGTCTTTAACAAAATCTGACCACTTTATTGGTGTGTCTGCTTTAATCGTAAATGAAGCCTTTTAATTTGTTGTTGCTGGTTTTGCCCTTTTTCCTTCAGCTGTAACTCAAATACTGTCATTAAGTATTTCACATTTTATCCAGTGCAAAATTATACAAATAATCTGGGATGGATGGATGGATGGATTTATGTTACAGTTATGAAACCACTAAAGCAAGCACTGACTTCAGGGGACTGTGTACAAGATGCTCAGCTCCACTTAGTTCTGGCGGCTCAGCTTGGAATATTTCTCTGCATGAAAGCAAGTTTGAAACATCACCAGTTGGTGGGTCATTCCATCCAAATGCCCAGTTTGTCTCAGAACTTCGCAGTTCAGCTCATCGTGTTAAAGGAAGAAAAACTTTACGAGATCACAAAGAAATTAAAACCACCGAAGAACCTGCTAAAAAGAAAGCTGAAATGTTACCGACGAGGGCAGGGGTGACATCAGCAGAGCCCACCAAGAGTAGGAAATGCAAAACCAATAGCATTGTCTCACCAAGAAGTATTTCGGGATCTTCGGAGCAGGATGCCAGAAGGAAGAGGATTATGAGGAGTTTAGAAAGAACAAGAGGAGCACGACAGCGAAACAGACTGAAGTCCAGGTGTGCCCTCCGAGACATCCCCCTCATCTGCAGCATGTGTGGGGAACAGTTTAAAAAGCCCGACAGTCTTCTCTGTCATTTTGGCAAGCGGCACGACGGAGAAAAGAAGCCATTTAAATGTGCTCACTGTGACACCAAACTGTCCAGCGTGATCAGTTTAACCGTTCACATGCGGAGGCACACAGGTGAAAAACCCTTTGTTTGTCAGATCTGTGGTGCTGCCTTTGCGCAGTCGTCTCACCTCATAGGTCACAAGCTGACGCACTCCGGATACAAGCCCTATAAATGCATCGAGTGTGGAACTGCATTTTCTTCGTCAAGTCACCTGACTGTGCACATGAGGTCGCACTCTGGAATCAGACCGTTCCTGTGCCATGAATGTGGAGCTGCGTTCACTGCCTCTGGTCATTTGAAGGTGCACATGCGTAAACACACAGGAGAGAGACCGTTTGTTTGTAACGAGTGTGGGGCAGCCTTCTCACAGTCGGGTAACCTCAGAGAGCATAAAAAGAAACACGAAGAGAAAGTAAATGTTCCAAAATTACCACCCGAAAGAAACTTTGTTTGCACGGAGTGTGGTGCAACGTTCATCAGGGCAAATCATATGAAGGTGCACATGCGAAAACACAGGGACGAAAGACCATTCAGATGCAAAGATTGCGGGAAAGCGTTTTTTGAATCGAGCTCCCTTAAGTCGCACACCAGAATTCACACGGGGGAGAAGCCATTTAAGTGCAGTCAGTGCAATGCAGCCTTTGCGAACTCCTCAAACCTGAAAGTCCACATGCGAAAACATACTGGGGAAAAGCCATTCACTTGTGAAATCTGTGGTGCCACGTTTACCCAGTCCAACAGTGTTCATACACACATGAGGAGAAAACACATGAACTCACTTGCCTAGAATATTTAAAAGAAAAACAAGTGACTGCCGCTTGGAGGAAAGCCCAAATTAAATTTAAAACAAGGGAAGCTTGGTCCAGTTCCCTTGTTTTAAATTTAGAATATTTAACTCGTAGGAAAAACATTTAATGGCAAATCCTTACTTTGTGGATGGAAGTTTGTGTGCTTCTTTCAAATGAACATTATTTAAACATACACCTTATGGTGTATACAGTTTTAGTCTATGAGTGCAATACGTTGGGTGGAGGTGTCGCAGAAGTGTTGACCTCCATCAGCTATCATATTCTTTTTAATTTTTGAGAACAACTTTTAAAAAAAACTTTGAAACCCCATTTCATGGATTTAGAATTGCTGGTGCACCATGTTGTTTCCATGACTTTATACACTGCTTGTATTGCATTTCTTCCGAATTCTGGAGCACGACAATAAGAGATGGCAATTAAGGGGGAATTGTATGCATGCATGCATGGGTACAAGCACACAGATGAGGTGATGCTGAGGAAGCATCCTTCTGTATTAGCATGCATGCAGCTAGGCAAGGTACTTGTAAGGTGCATAATTTTGATATTATCAAAATTGTATAAAAACCTTACTTGCAGTTATTTTAAGGAATGAGTCATGTGTGAACAGTATTGGATGCATGCAATTCACAGCAGTAGTGATGAGAGTAATTTTGTAGAGAGCTTGTGATTTTTATGAGCTTTTTATCTCTATGCATTGAATGGATTTTTTTATTTGAAATGTAATGTGCAACCTTTTACTGTATTTGGCTTATGTATTGTATAATAAAAAGTTAAAAAAATATACATTTTATACTGATTTGTGATACATTGTTGAAGTCATTTCAACTAGCTGTAAACAACTGTCAATGAATGCTTTAAAAATTAAATCCGCCCTCTTTTAAGTTGTTTAAAATAAGGCTAGCGTAATTTGTTTGTGGGGTGGTTTTTTTTAAGTTTAACGTCAGCAAAGAAGGCCATGTCTTCAAAGGAGGGAGAGGGGCGATATAGAGTATTATTATAGAGTGACGGAGTGGGTGATGGAAGAGAAAATCGAAGTGCCAGAAGGCCATCCCTGTAAACAGATGCCACATGCAGAGAAAGCACATGCGCCAGGTGCGTGATACAAAGTAACCCTCTGTAGTGTACCGGTGGCAAGGGATGCTACTGTGCTAAGGTATGTCCCAGTAACGCTAAGAGTAAGCTTTCGGAGGGGGAAACTAGGGTAATGTCATGCTGCAACACGGCACACCAGCGGTGAGTACATTCGCATTGTCAGTGAATTATCGGTTATAGTTACAAGCGCACTGTTCACCTCAGCATTTTTTTAAAAATTCGATTTCCTCCCCATCTATACACCTGATCTGGTACGCCAGTACGTACGTGATGAAAATCTATCCGTCACCGATCGTTTAAACTTCTAACTTTGAGACAGCTACATGTCATCACACGCAGTTTACGGACTGACGTGCATTCCTTTAATGCGCACCGCACCACGCCCGCCAACCATAAACTAAACTATCCTCCAGAGTCCGAACTCATATCCCTTCACCCCTGCTACCTTACCTAGGAAAACGGAAAAAGTTTTTAGAAATCGAACGCAAAACAATCCATTTGACGTCACGAACCATTCGGAGATTCAGTCCAATTCCATCCTTTTCGAAGACTTGGGTTTTAAGAATTTATTTAGTATTTGCAAGCTTGCTACGTCTGTGTATGTTGCTAGGACAAATTACGGTTAGTCGATCAAGCTGAAATGGACAGTGAAGCGCTATCTAAACTTCGTTTGCATTAATTTGTGCTTACATATCAAACGCGAACTAAAATGGAAATGGTTAAAACAAACCTTTTATTTTGTTTACGTGATCTAATATGTATTATACTTTAGCATAGGAATATAGCCTGTTGGTCGAAGTGTAATGTTCACTGTTTTCTCGTAGCCAGCTTGGAGGGTTGCGCCCATCTCTTCCTGCGTTTCCTCACCCGTTCAAGGGGTGGTTTAGGTAAGAGCTCTAGGGAGGGTTGGTCGTCTGCCGGCATCGGGATGAATTACACGCCCGCTGTTGCCTAAGCACGACAAGGAATGCCAAGCGGCAAAATCCTGCCCAAGTAATAATACTAGTTATATTTCACGTGAGCATGAAGTGTGTTTAGACACGAAAGTTTCATGTGAAAGAAAGACGAAGTGTCTATCTAGGCTATGCTGGCACTGGGGGTCTTGGAAGTTGGGGGGTCGCGTGTTTAGCTGTGCAGTGGAGACTATACAGTGCCATTTTGCTGTTAAAAAAAATTTCTGCTTAGAATGTCGCTTTTTTCTGAGTTGCTTATGAATCTTGGAATCTTTCTGCAAATGGACATTCTTGATATTTTACAAAAATATAGATACAGTACTAGTATTATTAGACTAAATTTCACACCATAACCTTTATAAAACAGATTTTCATGTTAATAATTTAAATTTTCTGACCACATCTTGGAGGAGGCATACAAGGCCAGAATGGATTATCTGTTGGTCAGCCCTGATGTCTTAACTCGCTGGCGGCAACTTGGGGTGATGTGTGGATTGTCTACAGACACTGAGGTTGCCAGCTTTCTTCTACAACAGTAAGTAATTCTAGAAGACCTCACAAAGCATGGCTCCACATTATAAAAAATAGATGTAAGGAGATTCTCAAAATGTTTCCAAAGTTCAAGATTCTTTATTAACATGCTTTGTGTCAATTTTCAGTCCAAAAAAAATTTACTGAAGCACGACATCTAGATCTCTCAAGTGTACCTCCTAGATTGAGGCAATGTCTCCAGCGTTTGAGATTCTTGGAGGCATGCCTTTTAACATAACAACTGTCAGCTTTAGCAATAAGCCAGGACACATGGACAGATGCACGGACACGAGAGAGAGACAGAGAAAAACAAAAATATTTGTAAAACCTGAAGGCAAATGAAACATGAGATCAAACTGCAGCAGGTTTTTCATGTTCAATTGTTGTGGTCCTACCAAATATATGAAGAGATTTACTTGGTGAATATTTTGCTAAAACAATTGTAGAAATTCACTCGGGAATCTGCTTGATATGTTATAAATTGCAAAATAAGTGTTTAGAAAAGTAATGTAAATTAGAGTTCATTTTACTTAAAACATTTGGTTGTTAACTTTTTTTTTCTGGAAATCTCTATCGTCCAAGAGTCACAAAAGTTTCGGGTTATGTATTTGATCATTTGAAATGATTTGATCCTCAGTTACGAAGACACATCTACCAAGAAATCAGCCAGAGGATTTTGTGCAACATGCCAGGCCCCTCTTGGACTCATTTGTGATGTCTGCAGTCTCAGAGCTGTGAAGGTGAACACAGCTCAGTTCAAGGGCTCTGCGGGGCAGTTGTTGAAGCAAGAACAGGTCAGTGATGGTGAGTCTAAACCCTGTGTTGCACCAACCACAGTGCAGAAACACGTGACGATAGACAAAGACAGAGTGAGTGCTGATCAGGCCACTCAGCAAGATAATCCAGTGAATGAGAACAAATCCACATGCATTGATTGTGCAAAACAAGACCAGGCAAAGTTGTGGCGGACCACTGCCGAGGCGCAGGATCAAGATAAAACCTTCATCAAGACAGAGGATTTTGCAGAAGCAGAGAAGTCTGAAGACAGGGGAGACGATTGCGATACAGAAGACCAATCAGAGGATGAGTTCATTGGCTTGTGCGTGGGGTTTGCCTCATCATCAGAATCTGAAGAGGTCTCTGCTGAGGTACGTTTTTGTAATTCAAACATTATTTTTTAAGTTTGGAGTTTATGACCTTGGTCAAGTACATACGCTCAGTGTGGGACTTGCTAATGTAATTCAAGATTTCTGCCGAGTTTTGAAGGAGATCAGTGCTGACCTCTCCAGAGTAATGGCAAGTTTCATGAGTTAGATTCTTTGTATTTTAGTAAATAATAGGTGATTTGTTTTTTCGTGTTTTTTGCTACTAGTAATATGCACAAGGTTAAAAGGTTTGACTGTTCAGGTTTAGCTGTAGAAACCTAAAGGTTTGTTTTCAATTCAAAAGAAAACATCAAGAGAATTTATGGAAACAGCAATGAAATCTCGCAAATAGAAATAAAATTTGAGTTCATCTGAAAAGGGAACTATTTTATGGAACGGGGTTGGGGGTGAAGGAGTTTGATCTTTTGGTGTGATCACTGTTTTTATTGTTCTCATATTTTTATGTATGGCCCTGTCCTGGAAAGATGAAATTCTAGATGATTGTACGTGTAGATGGATTTGTTCATTCTGCAGGAGTCTATCAAAGATAAACTTTCTCAACGGAAGACCGCGAGACGAAAGGTAAAAGGAACTGGCAGAGGCAGAGGAAAGACAAAGAAATTTGCTTGCGCAGAATGTGATGCCACTTTTGTGGAACAGTACAGGCTTCGGAGACATGAAAAAATTCACCTCCCTGTACCTGGAAAAACTCCCCCAGTCTCTTGCGTCATTTGTCGCAAGACATTTAAGTGGAAGGGCAGCCTGCAAGCACACATGCGTTCCCACACTGGCCAGAAACCATTTCAGTGCAGAGAGTGTGACACAGCCTTTTGTCAGCCCTGTGAACTGGGAGACCATATGTTCATTCATGAGAACTCCCTGAAGTTTTCAAAGTCATACAAATGCAGTGAGTGCAAGTCATCCTTTGCCAAACTGAACAGGTTGACCAAGCACGTCTGGAGGCACAGCTTAGAAAAAAAATTCAAGTGTCCACACTGTGATGCAGCTTTCACAGACTCCTCAAACTTTGCAGTGCATGTCCGCATTCACACAGGGGACAAGCCCTTTACTTGTTACGAGTGCGGTGCAGCTTTTGCCCAATCAGGAAATCTTGCTAGACACATTCGTACACATACTGGAGACAAACCTTACATATGCACCGAGTGTGGAGCATCATTTGCTGAATCTAATCATGTCACAAAGCACATGCGTGTTCACACGGGTGAAAGACCGTATCTGTGCCAGTTGTGTGGGACAGCCTTCACAGAGTCAGGTTCACTGACAACACACATGAGAATTCACACTGGAGACAAACCATACAAATGTGACATTTGTGATAAGTCCTTCACAAGAATGAACTGTCTAACAATTCACAAGAGAATTCATACAGGTGACAAACCATTCATTTGCCATGAGTGCGGTGCCTCATTTTCTGATGCATCTAACTTCCGAAGGCATAAACGTAAACACGCAAATGGCAAAGTTCCATTTACATTTTAGCAAGATTTGAATTCTGTTAAAATACATAATTTTCTGCATTGGCTTTGTTGCAGTAGTATGAAAGAAATGAGGTTTGCAGTTTTTCTCCCTTGTGTTGTGTGTCCTTGTGCATTTGCATGAGACTTGAGAGAATATGATGCACGAATATGAGTGCTGGTTTGATAGATGTCTTTGTGGTTTAGAAAGGGAAGAGTTGATTTGCAAATCTGCACATAAATATTTTTTGTTTTGAATCTGGTAAATAAAGAGGCGGATCTAGTTATTCCAATTTCAGACCCGAGTAATCTGGATTGCTTTTCAGTTACAAGGTAGTAGCAAAAAGCAATGTTTCAAATATTTTTCCTTTATATATTGATGACCTTAACTCTTACCTTCATAAACACCTCCCATTTTTTATGCATGTGTGCATGTACAAGTCTTGTGTGTGTGCTTATGACTGGGTACTTTTGCAATTGTCATGAAGGAATTCTGACAGATCCGTGTGTGAATATTTTGGCGCAAAACAAGTTTCATAGGAAGAGGGTTATTTTGCAACGAAAGTGAGCAACTGCTGTCTGACGACATCCATCATTTTGTGATTAATCCATCCTGAGCCAAGATTAAATTTCAACTGACTTCCACAAACATACATCTAATCACTGAAAACTTATAAGATTTATTTTAAGCGCTCATTTTGCTGGTATAAAAATCATTTACAACCATGGACTCACAAACTAGACATTGCATCCCTCGTCTATTATCTCTCTTGCACACGTGCACACACACGAGTGCATACACACACAGTGTAGCGTAACTGCAACAAAACTAACATTTAAATGTGTACAACTGTTAATGTAAGATTTAGACACATACAGGTGTTTTTAATACAGAACTAAGTACTTGCACATGGTGCAAGAAGCATAATTTAATTTCAAACCAAGATGGAACAGGTGTCGTGTGGTGTAGGGATATGGTGTGCCATGTTCACATGCATATGGGACGGTACATGTATGTATGAGGACAGCTTCTATAATCCCCTCTCCACACACAAATGCAAAAAAAAATTGCATACAATGATACACAAATAATTTAAAAGTACTTACACAAGCACGTTCACATGTGCACACATAAATTTTATCACAGATTCTGAGGTAAACAAGCTTGGTCCCATAACATCAAAAATCTCAATCCTTTTCTTCACTCAAGCCATCAAGGTCAGCAACTATGTAAGTTTAGAAAGTCGGACGTCTCGCTGGGACAAACCCATTTCCTCATCACAGTCTTTGGGTAATAGATCATGCATTCTTTTAACTGAAATCACATACCAGCTTTGTATGGGTTAAGGAATCCTTCCATGTCGCTATAACTAAGCAAAAATGTATTTAGAGGCTTTCAGGACTCAACTTTCAAATCTCTGCACAACATTCTCAGACGCAGTTGTTTTCGAAGATTTGCACATCTAAAGGAAATGCAGATAAGTAGACATGATGTATTCCATCAAGTAATGTTATTTAAAAGCTTTCGAAGCATTTATCACAGCGGATGCTGGCCCATTTATTCAGTGTGGAAATCTTTAAGTTTACGACAAGCTGCTCTTGTGCAAATTGTTTACATGTTGTCTGAAAGTCACAACTTTGACTGATCTCAAAGTGAAAACATTCAGATATCTATATTCAAAACCTGCATGATTGTCTTCCCTAAGTTTACAGCCTCTAGCAAGAATGAGTGTCTTTTTCAGGCATCACCTGTACCTGTCTGAATGCAAGTAACAGTAAAGACCACACAGTTCCTTGCTCCTCAGCTGTAGGTTTTACGTGAAGTCAGCAACAAGCCAACATCCTGCTCAGACCTGAGAATTCCAGCAATGTCTGTTCTTGACAAAAGCAAGCTTTTCCTCATAAATTTTAAGTAAAAAGTTTGTCTCGCAAACCGATCCTCCTTCAACATTCACCCTTTCATCCAGTGAAAGACTTTCCAAATAACAGACTCTCTCTCAAGTCCACATCAGCAGCTAAAGCAGAATTTGAAAACAAAAATGCATTTAAACTGGGAACAGACTGATAAGAGGTGGGGCAAGGTGTGGTTTGTTTATAAATAAAATGCTCAGACGTTCCGTAACAGTCTGGCATGGTCTGGGTCCCCAAGATTCACAAACAACAAAGTTACCATTGCTGTAAGTCACCGGAGGTCAAACTAGTACACACAGGTAAGGACAGTGCACTACGTAAGCAGCGTGGGTAGACCAACTGCGAGGCAAAATACAATCCTGCTGAAGTGTCTGAAATTCTTCATTAAATGGCAGGACTCAAAATGACACAGACTGCCATCAAAGAAAAATGAAAAATTTATGCTTTGCTGTTGCATAACGCCATAATAAGATGAAAGTTTTCAAACGGCAAATTAGTTCATTACTAAAAGGAAAGAAATAGGAAAAAAAAATGGAAGATGCAAGTTTTGTGTGTTGTTGAAGATATAAATCCATTTTCAAGCTCAATGTTAGGCATCAGCGAGTCACATCACTTTTTATATCATAAAAACTGATATTAGAAACTTATGTTGGAAACTGCACAGTTATTTCATCACAGACTTGTCCTCCGGGACTCTTATCATCAACTTAACATTGATGTTGTCTCCCTCTTTTCCCCATAAACAGCACTTCATTTGCTCGAGACACATTCAAGGAGCAGTTGTCCTGTGTTTCTGGCATCTGTAAGAAGAGATGTCACTCCGACTCCAACATGTTTAAGGTCATGTGGTTGGGCAAAATAACATTAAGATGATGCTGAGATTTCTTTCTCATCCTTGATGCTGCCCTGTTCCGACACTGGAGTTTCCGTGCTGGGGGAAATCTGTGCCTGTCTCTTCCTCCTGCAGAAGAAAACACATCACCTTTGCGAACATCTTCATCACACAGGTCAGCTTATTTATAATATTAGCATATCTACCCAACAAAACAAAAACAAAAAAAAACGGGGTCAGGGGAACCACTGCAACGTTTGGGTTTTTTTTTAAAGAAAAAGCAAAACCCAGCAATAATATGCATTTGATCATACCCTTCATGAACAAAAAACAACCATCGATGTGAGCAAACATGAAAACATTTTGACTAAAAAAACCCCTCTGAGGTCCTTTCTGGATCCAGCAGTTTTATGTAACTACCATTGACAATGGACCTACCTTAACTCCATGCGACTGCACTTGGGGCATTTGTCAGGTATGAAACAAGATCGATGGAAGCATGCCTGACACACTACATCAAAAACAGCAATAACAGATGAATTAACTGGAATTAAAACAATTTTGTTTTCCAGTAAAAAGGTACCTGCCTCCTCATCTCTCCCAGTAATACACAATCAACATACTCCAGTGTGAAACCATTTCTTAATAATAAAGTCCTCACGTTCAGCAGAATCTCACCTTCAAAAATTAAGCTAGTTTCCAGTAATCCTTTCATCATTCTTCTGCAACACGGTTACTGACACACCACTACAGTCATCCTTGCTTAGAAACATAAGCATTTCATTTGGCAACACACACAGCACAGAAAGGTGAACACACAAAGTGCTAGGGATGTGAACAAAGTAAAATAAACCACCTGGACAAAGGGTCACACGGTTCAGCTGGAAAGGAAAGATAACTCCTGGATCCTGGCAAAGTTCACAAATGAAGCCCAGACCTTGACACAGCTACAAATGAAAGCAAAGCAACACAGTTACACGTCAGACATTTTATGGATTTTTAAAAGCTTGAAACTAGCTCAGTCACCTCTAAAACCCATCTTCTTTTTCCTGTTTAATAAAAAGAAAAATCTTACTCCCACATCACAAAGTCTGTCTATTTTCCTCCCACATTCAACAATTAAAAAAAAAATCAACAGAATCTGTCAACGATGCATTTCAATACGCCATACCAGCAAGGTTTCATTCAGGATTACGTACTTTTGCAAGCTGCACTAGGCATGTTCAGCCTCTTGAGTGCAATGTCAAGTTACTTAGGTTAGAAAAAGCACAGCAAAACTTAGCCCCCAAAACTGGTTGTTTGAAGCTGTACCCACCTGGCACTCTTCAACATGGCTGATGGCTTCTGACACAAACTGCTTGAGCTGCATCACCATCTGTCCACTGCGGACCTGTTAGCAAAATAGATGACAATCACATCAAAATCAGCGACTCCTACAAGTAACTGCCACTGGCACCATATGTAGCAGCTTATTGCCTTGCATCAGCTACAATTTTAATAGTAAGAATAACAGAGATTTATAAGGCACCAGACCTTATAAAATAACTCAAGGCAAACTCACTTGCCCACACATACCAAAATACTGCATGCATGTGTATTTGCTGTGACAGGAGGTAAGTTAATCCTACCATGAGAAAATCTTCAACAGAGTAGATGTCTGTATCCTCTGCCCAGTGTTTAGGAAGGGAGGCCATTTCCTCCTGTAACCTGAATCAGAAATATAAAGGGTGGAATATTCCACAGAAATGCACAAACTCTTTCACTTCATCAGTAAGAAGAGGGTCAGTTTTGGGCGTTTTACTAAAAATAAAAATGCAGAACTGAATGCCCAGTAGTCCTTTAACCAATGACCATATGGCATGAAGCCCATTAACCATTAGTTGCCCGAGTGCATCACATCCTGAAGTTATGACCAGTTGACTTCCACAACGACTTTTAATTGCTGAACTGACAAATGACTAGCAGCAATCCATAGCCAAACACTGCCTTATTATTTAAAAAAATGACTGCATATACACGAGAGTTGAGAGGGGCAAAAACGAGGATTTTCATGCAAGTCAGTCCGTATAGGAGACTGACTGAGAGACAGCCTGGCTGAAATGAAGGAGTTAACAACAGCGCCAACAAATGTAGCTGCGATCCACAAATATATCAACTGTCATGCAAATGGGAAACAAACCCAAGTTCCACTCACTTTGTATTTCTCTTACAGATGTTGAGAAACATAGTCAGATGACCCAGCTGACAACGTAGATCACGGACAGTGTCTAAGGCTCGTACTTTACGGTACAAGGCTGGATTGAGGGTTCCCACATGAAAAAGCGGCTGCTGGTGAATTTTTTGCAAAAGGTCTCGAGCGAAGTTGGAGACGCAGTAGTGTGTAAAATCCCAGCGCATGATGATGCGGCCAGGTATCACCTCCAAGCTGTTGCTGTGACAACACTGGCAGAAGTACTTGCCCATGTACTCGCAGTATCGTAATCTTTTGACGAAACCTTTAGACAGAGAGAATCATGAGATCACACCCTGACAAGATCCCCGTGAGGCTGGGAACCACCAACATAACTGCTGCGACATGCACAGTGGATCCCACATGCATTTTAGTCCCACTGGACACCAATGAACAAGGATCTGGACAATGGAGGCAAACTAAACATCATTAAATTAATTAAAAATGTTCACAGCAGGCCTTAGGTATGGCATAGTAAAGTACACTCACCTGGTTCAGTTTTAGCACCACAGCCTGCGCACCTCATCTTCTGCCGACTCAGCACAACATTTCGTCTTTAAAAAAATTAGATACATGACCATTATTATAACTGTATATTGCAATCTCTTCAGCAAGACTTTTCCTTATTGAAACCACCCACAGAACTGACAATTTTGACACCATCAAGATGTAAATTCAAGTGATTGCTGATTAAAAAATGAAATAAATGAAGATATACAGTAAAAGCTGTGAACAAGGGATACCCCTAGGAAAGGCTGAAACTGTCCCTAAAACTGTGACACCTGGCCCTTCCCCCAGGTAGGTGTCAAGGCAAAATATTGCAGCCTATCAGGATATCATTACACCACAGGGGAAAACGTGTTAATAAAGAATTTGTGAGAGTTCTGCATGCTTGTTCCCTTATTATTTTGCACAGTATGTAGGCTTTATTTACATAATATTTACAATTACAATTTTTGTTTAAATATTTGTAGGTAGTCTTTTATGCATTTCGATTCTGATTTCATAGCAGACTCCTATTCTTTTGCAAGGTGGTTGTTCATTAATCTTTACTCTTGCAACTTGCATTAATCCTCAGACTTAATTCTAGTGCTATCTGACAAGACAGATTTTTGTACAAAGTCTTTAAGATATCGACACTTTGTTGAGTTTGTTCTACAGTTAGGAACTTTTATGTAAAATGGTTTCAAAAACTGCGTAGCTGAAAAATTGCAGAGTAACACTATTTGCATTTCTTACATGCAAATCGATTTTTCCCAGCGATGCGAGAATTAATGTGTGCTGTTTACAATGAAATTAAATCATTTTCAAGTGCACTACTGGCAAAATGCTATTCAATTGCCGCTGTAAGCATAACTAACATGAGTGGTCTGACCAATGTGACAAGAACTGAGAATAACAGGCCCTGCTAACTTTAAAATTAACTGTAACACACTGTCAGCTAAATGCTATCAAATTGCAATTCTAAATATAATATGTATTTCCAAAGAATATACCAAGAACTCAGTAACATTACATTTAAAAAAAAAACATCTTCACTGGCACCTAAATATGTGAAATATTTGGTGCAAAGAGAATTTGTCACTTGTATACAACATATGTAGTCTAGATACACACGCCCGATTTCCTATGGAAAACATGGTTAAGTCATCTGACCAGACTGGATGCTTGGGTCTAGAAAATTGTTGTTGACAGGCAAGGACCATGATCAGAACTCAAAATCACTAACTGCATCTGCATTCCATGGGTGTTTTTAATTTTAATTTGTGTTGAAAACTGCTTGGTGCTGACTATCAGCATCAACTATTTCCAGGTTTTCATTCATTCTAGGTCCACTGGAGGAAGGTTTTACTGTACAACAGGGTTTCCCCAAAAAAACATTGCTACAATAAAATACCAAAATT
The DNA here is from genome assembly GCA_004794575.1 of Lanistes nyassanus. NCBI lineage: Eukaryota > Metazoa > Mollusca > Gastropoda > Architaenioglossa > Ampullariidae > Lanistes > Lanistes nyassanus. The sequence goes on along the minus strand of SMGT01009060.1, from coordinate 54,720 downwards.
ACAGTTGTAAAATGTGACTATGAGAGAAAAAGAAGTGCTTTAAATTGATGAAGCTGTTGTTTATAGACACATCCCCTGTATGTTTTTCAATGTTATAATTTATGAACTAAAATTAATCATCTGGTCCATCTACCTTATTAACACACCTAATTTGAAACTTGAGGCAAAGTTCCTTCTGTGAGTTATGACGAAGCTAGGAAAAAGAACACACCAAGAAAACGTACAAATGCAGGATAACACAATATATAAGAAGACAAATAGTCTAGCCACGAACGCTTGAACTCACTTCTCCTGGGGGTGCACTGTGAAGATGATCTGAGGTCGTGGAGGGGCCCACTCTAAGTTGCCACGTAGTTTGGTCTGAAATAATTTTGTTGAAAAAATAATGAAATAATAAATCCATAAAAAAAAACAATCAAGTCTTTAAAAATCACACAACTGATAACTAAAAAATGCAAATCAAAGGAACAATTCAGACAATACCAACAGGTTATGTACCACTTGTGTATCAACCAGTTGTGTCTTACCTGAAATGGTGTCCGCATTTCACCGTCACAATCATCTGGTGAGATAGGATATGAGTTCGGCAAAGGCAGCAACTGTTGATAAAATATTAAGCAACATAACCAGTCATAGAATCAATAAAATGCTGAAGATAAAAATAAAAATATGAACACTTTAAATAATATGTAGGCCGAGTGAAAACTTATGTCCCTTGTGGACTCCACGATACCTCAGGTATGAATGGACTGCAGGCATTGTTTTAACCAATGAGAAAAAATGTCACCAGGAAAAGATAGGGTAGGTCAGGTAACTGTAACCAGAAAACTTTTTTTTCATGGCCTAAGCAAAAACACCAACAGGTAATGCAATGGACCTGCTACAAAAGACAAATAGTGAAGAAATACATATTTTTACAGTGTAAAATGGGACCTAAAAGATTAAAACAATTGCTCAAAACTTAGCAAGAAAAACAAAACAAACAAACAAACAAAAAAAAAAAACTCTCACCGCCTGTGGTGCATCTTCTTCTGACACAATCCACTTCAAATCTGAAGCTTTCGGGAGCCGTTTCTCTGAGAACTGACTCAGTAGTGACAAAGCAATGGCTTCAGCTGAAAAGTTTGATTTTTCAGTTGAACTGAAAAATAGGAACATTACTGTTTCACATGATATTAGCTCATTCTCTGTCAACTTCTTAGCAGTAACAACATAACACTATCAGGAAACAATTATTACCGATCTTTAAAGGTAAAACAATATGCACTGTAGTACAACCATAAGGCATAATCAAACACAGCACTGATTGCCCAGAAATTCTGAAAGAAAATAAATTTATTAAAAATGTGTACAATCGTGTAAGGAGGGTTTTTTTTTCCTAGCTTAATGTCCCACCGCAAAATAAGTGCATATCAGTGCAGATTAGAAGCAGTGTTGCTTAGAAAAATTTAAAATTTTCCCATACTGGACTTCTGTTACAACATGACTTTCAGTCCCACCACCCAGTGACTTTATGCTGATATCAGGGGAACCAGTTCATGTACTGTTCCCAGTACCAGGCATCTGGCAGGGCAGCTACTAGCCAGGGAACGAACCACCAATCTCCCACCTCAGAAGCCGATGCTTTAACCACTAGAGGCAGCCATGTAAGCAGGAGTGCATCCCTTGTTAACATTTATGAAATGCTGAAAGAGCTCAGCTGTGAAAGGGCAAGCCCAATAAGGTTTTACCAACAAACTGCTTACCTTTGTCGCTCTAATCCCATATGCTCTGGAGATTTTCCTGTTTTTTGCAAGTCTGCATCTGATACACACATATATTTACATAAAATCATAAGTCACTCATTCTTAATTAACATTTTTGCATGGACAGTTTAAATTCTACACCATTTGTTTTCATGCATCTGATACACACATACATTTACATAAAATCATAAGTCGCTCATTCTTAATTAACATTTTTGCATGGACAGTTTAAATTCTACAGCAATTTGTTTTCATGTATCTGCAAGCACACAAGTATTTAGCCACTGCTGCTAGGTTCTTTCAGAATGGTGCTATCCTTCCTCACAGACATACACAATGTATCATAAATTTGGCTTCTAGTTTCCCACCAATTTCAGGCATATTAAAATGTTTAGTGTCAAAAACATTTTTTACTAAACACTGGTTAGACAGTTGCAGGCACCAAGATGCACACAGTAAAAAGACGTGTGCAAATTTAGTTTGGCAATTAACCCCACTCCCAGCAGTAGCAGGAACAGAACAACAAACAGGAAACGCAAAAAAATTATGCCAGTCCAAACAACTACAACAGCGGCATGTATAAAACAAAACACGAAAACTACCTAATCATCATTAATAAAGAACAAATGAGGACAGAGCGCTTAAATTATCGAAAGATAACTCCAACAAAGATAATGCCTGCGCTCACACATAGCCGTATGCAGACACCTATGCCCAAAGGGCATATAGCGCTGTTATAAAGAAAGGGATGGTAGATCTTTTTTGAGGATCTGCCAAGTTCCTTTCTTTCGGCCCTCTCTTTGCAACGTATTTGCTATGTGTGAGCGCTGCCAGTATCTTTGTTGGAGTTATCTTTCAATAATTTAAGCGCTCTGTCCTCATTTGTTCTTTATTAATTATAATTTGCACCTTGAGGATATCATGTATTTGTCTTATGTTGTGTTCGTCGTTGAATCCTAGTTGTCAACACACGCTTAGTGAGCGGGTTGACTTCATTAACATGAATTCTCTGTATGCACACGTTGTGCACCGAGGGTTAGCTGTGTGAAGAATAGCGCCGTTATAAAGAAAGGGATGGCAGATCTTTCTGAGGATCTGCCAAGTTCCTTTCTTTCGACCCTCTCTTTGCTACGTGTTTGGGTACGGTAAGCTCCCTTTGGGCACAGGCGTCTGCATACGGCTATGTGTGAGTGCAGCCAGTATCTTTGTTAGAGTTACCTAATCATCATGTCAAGCCAGAGACAACAGCAAAACAGAAACAAGGCCAGAACGGAAAAACGAAGAACAGACACTGATATGAAGATTAGAAAGCATACCAAAGCCAAACCAGCAATAAGCATCAGCAGGGTGAAAACAAATCGACCAAACACAGAATTACGGCACGAACAGCAGATTTTTTTCAAGAATGAAGCACTAGAGAAACATGCAGTAAAATGCTGGCAATCCCAGAAGCAACCAAGCAGACAGCACAATGCTCATTTCAGCACAAACCCACAGACCAGGTGGGCAGTAACAGAGCAGAAAAGAGGCAACGAAAGACGAAAAGAAAGCGAATCATGAGAAGCAGACCTGAGTAAAGTATAGTGAGGTCACAGACAATGTGGGCAGCAACAGAACATAAAAGACGCAAAGACAGGCAGGATCATACGAGCTTGTGAACAGCATACCTGAGTAAAGTGATGCCATAGACAGGGAAAGCCCTTGGTCAAGTAACAACGCCAGGTTAGAAGATTCGTTACCCGAAACTGTAATCAAGGAATTGTGGTATGTTTATATCACATGCAGCTGGCCTCTCGTGTGGGGTTCCAGTAAAAGACAGTGAAAGAATGTGTCGATGTGTGTGTGTGTACATGCACACATGCATGTGCTCCTTTTTATATATATATAATTTTTTTATCTCTTCAGGGGGGAAAAAACCCTGCCTGCTGCCTACATCCATATACTACTCGTGTCATGATGCAGTTATATGCCGACATGCTTGTCTGTAACAACCTTTAGTTTTTTGCCTGCCCACTGACTTATCAAACTGGTTTTCTCCTACTTGCCAAGGAGGGAAAACTGTGTAAAGTACTGTAATTTGTACGTGAGTGCACAACCACTATACCAAGTAACACATTAACACAATCAAAAACTAAGGTAACACTAACAGTCTTGATATGAAATTCTTTGCAGAACAGTACTCACACGTCAGCTCTATCTCACCATCCAGTTCATCACTGTCACTCCCACTGCTGTCTGAAACGCCGAGAATTTAAAATGATCAGCAGTAGTTTAACAGTTTTAGGAACTAAAACTCTAAAAGCAAAGACTGCTGGTAGGGGAGGGGGCTCAGCTTGCATCTTGCACGCTTGTTTCCCTCTAAATGAATATGGGAAGGAAGGAAGGAAGGAAGGAAGGAAGGAAGGAAGGAAGGAAGGAAGGAAGGGAGGGAGGGAGGGAGGAAGGAAGGAAGGAAGGAAGGAAGGAAGGAAGGAAGGAAGGAAGGAAGGAAGGAAGGAAGGAAGGAAGGAAGGAAGGAAGGAAGGAAGGAAGGAAGGAAAGCAAGTTATTCCATTTTGTCTGTTTCTAATGACCTATCCTACATGTAACAGGATATGAATTATGAAGTGACAGTAGTTATTGCCACAATGCTATTTATCATCAGGATATGTGCGAAATCAAGCTGCAGCAGAACTTGCCTACAAAAATACCTGCCACTGATGACGTTCATGGATAATTTTGTGGAAAAACTGAACTTGAAGTTGAAGCTAAGAAATTCTGGGGCAGAGGGACTGGGCCAATCATAAAATAACAGCACTGTGCAAGGCCGTTAAAACTATTCATTGATGGATCACGCATCCCACTACAACCTCTGCTGGACTGAAGCAAAACTGAGTTTTCTGTGCTTTAGAGACAGCTGATGCAAACTGCTGTCTCTTTGTGTGCCTGTCTAACTATACAAAGTGCTTTAGTGTGTATAACTTTTTCCAAGACCACGTTTACAGTAACACTAGAACCTGGACTGAGTTCAGATTCATATCTGCTCTGTAACTGCTTTAAAATTAATAATAAACACTCCTGCAGCCCAGCGCTGCTGCTTACTATGAATGACTGCTACAGAATGCAGAACCCCACCCATTAATGCTGAACAACCATTTTACAAACAACATGCAGAATTTTTCACACTGAACATACTATTAATAATATGCACCAATAGAATAGTTTGCACACACACACGCACTACTTATGAGAATTTTCTTGTAAGAAATGCAGGCATGACGCTGGCTAATTTTCAGCACTGTCAACTGCTAGCCTGATGGAAGAGGAGACATCTGCTGCTGTCTTCACAATCAATATTCATTTGCCTAACCTTGCTTGCAATATTACCTTGACACTTTCACAAGGTCAAACTTTCTCATTTTGTTATCTAGACATGCAAGGCACCTAACATTAATAAAGAAAATAGTCCGTTTTGTGCGAAAACACTTATGGTAAGAGGAGGTAACCATGTATCTGTTATAGCTAAAAATTGGTGGTAAATTTTTCCAGTTAATACATTTATATTTTGGTCCAGGAACAGAACAGAGTAAAAAAAAAACCACATCAGAACAGAAACTTTCAATATCCAATTAAAAGATGCAAGATTTTCTCACCTGACAATGAAAACCCACGACAGCTGAATGGGGAGGAGGCTGCTTGACTACTGCCAGTGTTTGCTGAAACAAAGAATGAAGAAAACATTCCGTAAATGGACCCCAGAAAACTTTTTTTTTAAATTACACGTATTTCTCATCGTACATGTCATCCTACTCTCCCCACCCCCACCCAATTCCCCTGAAAAAACCCATCCCTCTAGTACACCCTTCCACTCTGTTCAGCATCCCATTCACATCAGTCTTAATGCAAATAATCTCTCACCCCCTCCCTCTATCCCACTTTCTTTCACACATAACTCCCTTCCATCACAACCCACCCCCCCAACACACACACACACTCTCTCTCTCTCTCTTTCTCCACAAAACTACATGAATAATTCACACTCAAGAAACAAAAAAAAAATCACATTTTTCTCACTTGCTTTAAATAAAATTCAAACATAATTTCAAAAAGATTCTTACTGTCATTCATCCCGTCACTGTTGGCAGAGAATAATTTGGACTTCTACCAAAACAAAAAAAAATAAATAAAAGTCAGATTGTTATTTAAAAAAATTACCATCTTAAAGAAATGGCATGATCAAAACAGGAATGACATAAAAGCAGTTCGCTAACACTTTGATTTGCTGACTTGAGCATGGCAGAACTAACACCAGGTGACTAGCTTAGAGTGCTGTGAAACTGTTATTCCAGGTATAATCTATTTAGCATAAGCAATATCTTTATGTAAATAGCTGTAACGGCAGTTCTAAATGTGTGACAACTGAGTGCTGTACAGAACTTTCAGATTAGGAATGACATCACATTTTACAACAAGAAACAACTGAGAGTGATCCGAGGCAAAATTGTTTTGATCAACAAGCTAGTTCTCAGGCAGCTACAAGAATTTAGGCTTCCACTTTCAGAGGCCCACAATACCAGCTGCTTTGTCATAAGAGTCCACAGACTATCATATCACTGATAATAACCACAGCAATAACCAACATAATAACCAAAATACTGTGCCTGTGGACCACAGTTCATTTCCTGTCATGAAATGTCATCACTATGTTGCTAAATTACTACTAGCAAAGTACTAAACTATTAATAAATTAATGTCCAGTAAAACCTCCTCATTAAGACCCTGCCTATTACAACCCCTCTCTCACAAAAAGTTTTTCATCGACCCATGCTAGGTTACACTACATTTACCCTTTCAGTTAAGGCCTGATTCTTGTGTAATTTCAAAAGTCTTAATAGGGAGATTTTAACTTATTACTAATTTATTATGAATACACCAAACTATTCATGAATTACTAAATTATTACTGAATTACTAAATGTAAACAGCCCATGTTCTCTGTTCCCCACCCTAAGCACCTTGCACTGCAGCTGCATTGTTGCTAGGCACACTAGCTACCTAAAAGAATTATTTATCAGTTTTAAGAGCACAGTACATGTACTATCACAAGTTGTTGTTTTTTTTTTTTACAACAAAACGGAATTGTGTTTGTAACTCTAGAGCAGTTTGCTTTGGTGAAGATGGATTTTTTTTTGTGTAATTACAGTTTATAGGAATACATAGCTCTTCACTTTATTCTTGGGGGCTGGGGGAGGGACAGATGGGTGGATCCAGTGATTTTTTTATTTTCATCTTTTCTTATAGTGATGATCTCAAAAAGTCATGGTGAAAACAGCAAATGCATATTTTGTATGTGCAACAACTACAAATGAAAAAGTGCATCCATCAACAATCATAGCAGTTTAGCACATACATGTATTTGATAACCATTGCACATACACGCAGTTTGACAATTTTCTTCCTACACACTTAATGTTAAACCCCCCCCCCCTCCACCCAACTTTTTTTTGTCCTACGTGAGAAAGCTTTCAACCCAAACATCCTGCTTACACGTTACAGCAGCATGCTAGTGAAACGTTATGCCCATGACCTAGAACCAGAAGTTAAAGATAGCATCTGGGGCAAATGCTGCAAAATATAATGCGCAGGAAATCTAATGCCTGTGTACTGACTGCATTGCAACCATCAGAACTGCATTTTGTTCGGACAATTAAAGAGTCTTAAATTAACAACACTGCTCTTCTCTCTCTCTCACACACAAACACACACAATCACCCCCTTCACCACACACAGAAAAATGACAATACATATGTACAGACACCATCACCATCCTAACTGTAGTCTATTTAGGAACCTATCTTTAAAATACTGCCACCTACTGTCAGTCAAGCTAACAAAACATCATCCATGTAACCGTTAGCACTTGTCACATGCACTCACTTTCACCACCAATTCTACAAATGATGCAGTTTATCCGTATGTGGACAAGAAACCTGAGCTGTATGCACAGAAACAATTTTGTGAGTATGGCAAGCAGGTGCACGTGCTACCGCTAGTAAAAAAAAATAGTTTTTTAATTACATAAACGTTAACAATCATGTTTTTCTACCTTACCTCCACTAACCGCTCTCGTCTTCTGATGCGAATTCTCTGTTTCAGTTCAGCAATTTCATCATCAGACTCTTCTTCATCTGAGGATTTTTCTGCATGCTTCTTCAATGTCTTTTCCCATTTCATTTGTTCAAAAACACTAATCAGCATGTCAGCTATCGTGAAGTGCGCATTTTCCTACAACAAATAGAAATCACACTACATTTAGTTTTAACCTGACCTAATATAATTATGTTTATGCGGCCACTTCCGGTGTGATTCAAGTTGTGCAACATTTGGCAATAATTATAAGACTTGGTGTAAAATCAAATTTTCATTCAGCATGACCCAAGAACATCAAAAGACACAGGAACAGATGAGAGGACTATTAACTATTTACAGTGCATCTGTATCTACCTTCTAGTCTTTACTGGTCACAATGTTTCTGCAATGCAACAGATTGTGACATGTTTCAATTGAGGAACATGACTGATATCTATTCATGTATTTATAAATATGTGAATAGCATAGTTTTTTCAAATTTAGATATTTTTCACTTACATAAATTCTCTCTTTTTTTCCCCTACATCCTTCCTTATCTATTTATCTACATATACTCTCTGTCTCCTTCTCTCTCACAATGACTGTCGTTCATTTCACTCATCGAAGGTGAACCATGCAGATTACCACTACCAAAGTCATAACAACGCAATCACATTTCACGCTCGTCAGCTGCAGCACCTGAACCATTACATCCGACCTTGCTGTATTTTCCTTACTGATTCTCTACCCTTCTCCCCACCCCACCCCACCCCCACCCTGTAGCAGCAAATTCCACACCGACACAATACACCCAGTTATCCGACTGCATCAAACAAAGTGAGCATAACATCCTGAGGTCGACTGCATGATGTTGTTATGAGCATTTATATTAGCCCTCTGGTTTATGGTTGTAGTTCACTCCAACAAAGATACTGGCAGCGCTCACACATAACCGTATGCAGACGCCTGTGCCCAAGGGAGCTTACCGTACCCAAACACGTAGCAAAGAGAGGGCCGAAAGAAAGGAACTTGGCAGATCGTCAAAAAAGATCTGCCACCCCTTTCTTTATAACGGCGCTATTCTTCACACAGCTAACTTCATTAACATGGATTCTCTGTATGCACACGTTGTGCACCGAGGGTTAGCTGTGTGAAGACTAGCCCCGTTATAAAGAAAGGGATGGCAGATCTTTTTTGACGATCTGCCAAGTTCCTTTCTTTCGGCCCTCTCTTTGCTACGTGTTTGGGTATGGTAAGCTCCCTTGGGCACATGCGTCTGCACACGGCTATGTTTGAGCGCTGCCAGTACCTTTGTTGGAGTTATCTTTCGATAATTTAAGCGCTCTGTCCTCATTTGTTCTTTATTAGTTGTAGTTCAGTTGCAAGTCCTGTTTTACTGTTTGCCTTGTGTCATGCCTTATTTTATTTGTAAATTTACATGTGAAGAGGTGAAGCGGATGCCCATGCAAGTATCCCCTGGTCTCGCAGCTGAATGAGATTCAAACATTTTCCTGCGTGCGAAAGATGAGACTGCAAGTGTAAACAGCATGGCTCATACATGAGATACTCAGACAAGGACGGCTGATGACCTGCACCCACTTTCGTTCCTACACGTCACTTTGACCTTGAGTTGGGTAAACATGCTTCAGAACACATTATTGTGGAACATCCAACTTTCCAGGCACAACCATCTGACCATATGTACGCTGAATGGATTTAATTTTAAACCCATGCACTGTACACCTTCCCATTCAACTGCATATTCTTAAAAGGTGTTTTGTTTTTAACACTGCTTACCATTTCCAGTGTGGCACAGCAGTTGAAATCTTGTTCTGCCAGATAAGACACCAAACTCTGGCCCTTGGCTGGCGGCTGGAAGAAGCTATCCCTTCGATGAAGACCTGAGAGGGATGCTGAAATCACAGTTGATGGACAAATGGATGGATAAAGGAATCTGATAATGACAGCTCACATGGCCCCATGCTACAAAGAAAGAAAGAAAGAAAGAAAGAATTGATGAAGGTAAGACGCATGGTGCAGGAATAAGATACTGACTGAAAAGAACCGCAAAACAGTTGCCCATAATATCGAAAAGTCGAGCCACGGCGTTAGTCCACACGACAGGCGCGAAATACTCCAGTGTGACAGTGGTCGCTCGCTTGTCACCATCAAGAACAAAGCACTGTCACTAGCGAACACAGCTGCTGTCATCGCCCCTGTTCGCTTTCTCCAAAGATTCTCTCTCTTCCGTGGACAGAATGTTTCTGCCGACGGGGACCAAACTTCATCGAAATCGTTCCAAGCCGCCGCGCGACTCGCGAACTCGCGAAACGTGGTTTGACGCCAGCCAGCAACGTGCAAGGGTCGTCTGCAAAAACAACCAGTAATCCATGCGCTGTGTCAGTCTTCTAACATCTTCCGGGGACAGATTCACAGCTGCGGGCTGCCACAGCTGTTTGTGCACGGAGGGCCTCCCACTGATCAACACAGCAACAGATGTTTGCACGCGGGACATACGCACGTGCTTGAACTCGCCCCGCACCCGGGTGGCCTCCCCTTGAAACCATTCGCTTCACGATGCGCTCAAACGGGACATGAAATTCGTCAGCGATCTGCTAATCCCAGCGGCGACTGTGGAGTCCAGCACGAAGCCCGAAATGATTCACACAGCTTCTGTCCATGAAAGTTCAGGGCTGACTAAAAATAATGCTTCCCCACTGACAAGTAACATCAGCTGAAGTACCATGAAAGATGATTAAGAGGGCCCTTATATCCGTCAGTCTTGTGACAGCCTCAAAATATCTTACAAGATTTGTAAATTGCATACAAATAAACAAACAGAAAAGCTGATTTGAACCACCGTTTCTTTTACGTTGCATTGGGGGTGGGGTGGGGAGGGGAAATCTGAGCTTTACGAAGTATAACACGACACTGTCGCACACTTTCTATCACGAATCTCTTCCTACACCCAAACCAGGTCCTCCTTTTTTTTTGCTCTCTCTCTCTCTTTCGCCAATACAAAAGCCATTTGGACATCCAGTAGCCAAGCCAATATAAATACAATATCCGTGTTCCGTCGATCGTGACTGAGATTCTTTCCTTGTTGGAAACAAAGCCTCTTTATGTTACCGCTGTTGCAAGCAGCACGCCAGGCCAATTAGAATAGACTTAAGACATTCATTGGCGTTATTGTTATGTCATCATCGGGGTGTCAGAACTGTCGGAAACTGGGCATGCAGCATCAATGGACGAACTCTTCGGAATAAACAAGGTCGGATGAGCGTTATAAATAGACTGACCCTACTCGCGCCTTCCCGACAAGCAGTGCTTTCTGTCCCTAGGCTCTGTTTTGCGCAACTGTACTTCGGGTACGCAAATTTGTTCTTACATTACTCAGTGAGTCGTAAACATCCGACCCAGAAAAGTACATAAGGGTGTACCTTTCACACAGGACGCTGGTGCTAGCGTTTCCAAACTGTTTGCAGGTCCACCCAACCTCCACCCCCTCAGCACACCCTCCTCATCCTCTGGGGGTGTGGAAAAAATGATCAACCCCCCGCCCCCGCCCCTCGGGCATTTAGATGTTGTGGTCAAGGCAGAGCCGGAGAAGACATTGGGTTCGACTTTTAATTCAGCGCGCCATTTGCTCAGCGTGATCAGAACGGCGCGCGTGTCGCGTTTCTTTGCCGGTTCTGTCCCCGATCTCGCCTGCTCGTACATCAAGCTGTCGTTCCCCGCTGTTGTTGTTGTTGTAACCTATTCATTCTCACTTGCATCTGCTGCTGCAGAGAACGCCGGCCCAGGAACCCGTGTTGTCAAGATGCAATACACGGCAGCGCTTATTCTCAACCTGACATCGCCAACCGCACGTCCCTTACGTTAATTTTATTTTTAATCCGCTCTGAAGATTCTTCGAGGGACTGTATCCTTGTACCTGTGCGTGCGCATGCACGCGCTCGTGCGCTATGTGTGTGCGTGGGTGAACGTCTGTCTCTAAGGGACCCCGCGTGTGCGTGTAGGTGGCCACGCATGTAGGCGCGCGTGCTTGCCTCAGTGCGTGAGCAGTGTGTGTGCCGACATCGGACTGAACAGCAGTGCCTGTGCTAGTACACGGTGCATGCACAGACACGTCACCAATTTTCCTTGACAAATCACCCATTACTTCACTTGACAAAAAGTCGCCATGATGAATTTTTTTTAATGAACTGTATTCAGTTTGGACATACCACACTAAAAGCTGCGGTTCGGTACAAAAGTGCTGGGCTGGCTCGCATGAGCGTAGCTGCTCTTCCGGTCATAACCCAGGGCTGGCTTGCATAAGCGTTCTTATCTCCTGTCCGTACATGAAGCTGTACATAAAATCCACAGGATGCATGGACTTTATCACCGCCCGTATAACCACAAGTGACGATAAGAACGCTCATGCAAGCCAACCCAGGGCTTGTATACAAACCCTGTTTGTAAGGTGGGAGTGTCTAACAAGGTAGACTGGTACAGAACGGTCATTAACGCTATCCCCTTCACACCTCAGACGTTGGAAGGTACATGTAAATAAAAGGGTTGTCAACAGAAACAAACCCCACCAAATTATAGCTGAGTCAGCATTTGGCAAGGGCAACTGTTAAGTGTTATTGTATCCCCTTCCTGCAGTTGATTTATATTTCGTGAAAAAGTAAGAATATGCATACGGGGTAAACTGAACTCCAAACAAAATCTTGGTTTTGGTTTTAAACAGAAAGATTTCTCCTGCCAATAGTTGATTTATTTGTAATCATTAATATTTCTTCTAATTTTTCAAATATCAGATATAGTGAATGAAGACAACAATCGTTCAGACCAGTCTTGTCTGTGTTCAGTTGCAGTGTAATATCACACAACAAAAAGCAGCATCAAAACTATTATGGTATGTCTGTAACTGGACTCACCTTGGTTTGTTCCTTGCAGATTTTTCTCTGCAGCCGATGACGCTGCCAATTCTGTGAACTTGCCTTCCGATGGGTCTGCTGCATTACCATGGAGATCTGGACTTTGGGCCATGTCACCCGTTCTGGCCGAGGCTGCCCCAACGCCAAAGTCTGACTGCGATCGTTTGTGGGTGACTCTGTGTCTGGAAGCAACCTCAGCATTTCCCAGGGTGCCGGAACTCACACCACCATTTACGGCAGCCAGTCTGGAGTCCCTCAAGTTTTTTTCTCCATCACCACACATGTCCTCTTGAAAAAAGCAGCCATCCTGACGGTCTGCCTGCGCCGAGGTTTTCATGGTCAAATGATGCTGGTGGAAGGCATTGGACTGAAAACTGTCGCTGGCAAAACTTTCCGACAGACACTTGCGTAGCGTCTCTCTGTGGTGGCCTAAGCCAGACTTGTGCAGAGGGTGATTGTAGTCCTTCGCAGTGTCAAACACTGAGGAGTCCTCCTCGATGATGGGAGGTGATGCACTATAAACTGATCCCAGGGGGTCACTGGGGGCTTGGTCGTACAAACTGAAGGAGACAGGAGACGAAGTATGGAAAGCGCCGAGGGTGGGAGACGTGGCATAAAGCTGTGATGTGAGGATACTGGTGCTGGATGGAACGCCACCTTCCGCTGAGCGAGTCAGTTCTGCACAGAATGCAACTACAATCTAAAATTCTAATGTGATGGATTTTTCTCCAAGACAGCATTCCAAAACTGAATCAAAGTGTTCTGCTACAGAAAGTGATCATGAACGTATAATGATACTAGTAATCAATCTGATGTGCATTAAATGTGCCCTTCACATCTGATTCCTAATCAAAGCATTCCAGACTACCCTCGCAACAGAATGATTCCTACATAACCCAAGTAACGCAGGTGATCAAGATGTAACGCAGGTGATCAAGATGGGTAAAGAAGTTGTTTTAGTGCTGGTTTCAGTTTTGAAATGGAAAAGATGGTGAAGACAACTCTACATTTGAAGAAGTTCTGACAAATGAAATAAACTTCTTTACAAGTACACACAGACACACGCACACATGGAGACACATAGACACATGGTGCTCACGTGTGGTACAAAGTCTATCCAATTTTTCATAAGTTTGGGCCTGCTTTGTTTTACACATGGCACATTTAAACATAATATAATACTTAAACATAAAACAATCAGGTGTGATGAGTTAATCTCCGGGTGCAAGTGGTTAAAAGCATCTTGCACTATCAAACCGATCCCAAATCAAAGCAACCCTGACTATCAAACCGATCCCAAATCAAAGCAACCCTGACTATCAAACCGATCCCAAATCAAAGCAACCCTGACTATCAAACCGATCCCAAATCAAAGCAACCCTATCAAACCGATCCCAAATCAAAGCAACCCTGACTATCAAACCGATCCCAAATCAAAGCAACCCTATCAAACCGATCCCAAATCAAAGCAACCCTGACTATCCGCACCAACAGAATGATCCCTAGACAAGCCAAGCATTGCAGCTGATCGAGGTGGGGACACAGCAAGATCAAGGTGAGCAGGACCCATTGTGGAAGTGTGATGTATTCCTCCATACAGGCCATCTATAGAGAAATTGGTGGGTGATGCTGAAGTGCTGACATGACATTGGAATGGTTTGGGCTGCCTTTGTAACTGCACAGACAAGAAAACCCTCATGGCCATAACTCAATCAGGAAAACCCCCCAAAGAAAGCCTACATTTCACATAAAATGCAAACTGGTATTTTGATCCATTCTGAAGAAGTAAATAGTTCTGACTAAAATATTACAAAAAAATTAAACAGATGTTTGTGTGATCGCTTTAATATAGATTGATTTACATAATAAAGAACGAATGAGGACAGAGCGCTTCAATTATCAAATTGTCACTCCAACAGGAAGTACTTGAAACGCTTGATCATTTCAAGTACTTCCTATTGGAGTGGCGATTGGTTTACAGACAAAACTGATAGACAGAAATGATCTTTCTCTAAGTATGGAGGAGATACAAGATTAGAAGGTGTAAAACCCCCTAATTTAAACTTACAATCTTGGGGTTGATGTCTGCTAAAACTGCCACTTTGTTTAGTTCTAGAGCCTTCAGGCATATTAACATAGCCTGAGCAAAATCTGAACTCCGCAAAAATGCACCATCTGAAACACAACACACAAGGGAACAGACAGATCACTGCTTTGTTCAGGGTATATTTTATATTATAAAATTTTTGCTATATTATATAATTTTTGTATATTATTTTAAATTTAAAACAAGGGAACTGGACCAAGCTAGAAAAGGACAAAGACAAAGACAATCTACATGTTTCGGGGCACTACTCCTTCATCAGGACGACACCAAAACGACGGAAAAAGGAAAAAGAAAAAGACTTAGCTGCAGTAGATGTTGCGCGTGGGCTGGATAGCAGGAGAATGACCCAGGGACAGAGGGGTTAAGGAACCCAGGGACCCAGAGGGGTTAAGGACGGGCAGCCAATCGCAAGGTGGGTAGGAAAGCTTGAACTACATTTAAATTTTCTTTTCCTTTTTTTCATTTCATTGTTGGGGGAGAGGGGTGTTTGGATCAACATGCAAGCTCCCATACTTTCTGTCACCTGACTGCTCAATTACTCTAATAATAAATATGTTTAAGTGATCCTGATATAATGAAAAAAAAATTGTCCTTAGTTCTGTATGTGACAAAAAACCAGGCAAGTTTGAAAATAAAAATGCACTCAAAAGAAAGAATGGCATTGACTTTTACTTCATAAAATTGCCCAAAATTGATCTCACAGTCTTCAGATAGACTGTACGAAGAAAGACTACAATTAAAGGGAAAGAAATCATATCAGACACCAAAGAAATATTTTTCTTAGACATCCTTCCTTGGACTACATTTATTTCCAAAGTCAATCTTTCTCTCTCCCTCTCTCTATCTCTCTCTAAACCAACTTAAGTTGAATAAAATCCTTATTTAGTGATGTCTGGGTCCACATGACAAGCTACCTATTCGACTGAATTTTTATGTAACCAGCAAAAAGAGTGGCATCTCAGCAAGAATAATTTGCCTAACTCAATTTTGTCTAAACTGTTTATGGTGGTTGGTAGCGTGAGTTTTTTTTAATGTGTATTTAAACTGGCTAGATTTTGCCATTTTCAAATCTGTGACCCTTTCTGATGAATCTCGTCAACCTGGTGCTAAAAGCCTTCACTCTACTAAACATGTTTTGATAATTTAATTCCTTTTTAAACTTTCCATGGCTGAGGCATGTTCATCTCCAATGCTATTTACTTCAAAGATTTTTATAATAAGGTACAGCATGCACGTTCACAGCAATTTTACAGTTCTATGTCTAGACTGGGTATGTAAATTCCAGTGCTGATCATACCTCAATAGATCTTTATAAATATTATTACAGGATTCGGCAGCTAACAATTGAAATTTTTACAGATATGAAACTTTTTAAATCTGACCATCAAACCTGTTTGAAGGGAGAGAAACTTGCAGTTAACTCTTACTCTTAGCCAATGTATTAATTTTCTTAGTCTAAGTGAGTTTAGTTTGCAAACCAAAAACTCATGTTGGTGTCGAATGACATACAAATAATAGTTCATGCTGAAAGAAAGCCGTCTTGTCAAAAGAACAAATGCACTTGGACTGACTATGATAGTGGTAGTGAAGATGTTCAGAATCGCCAACAAGGACAGCCAGCTGGGACGACAAGGTGTGGTTCTCCAGACTCTCTCGCAACCACAACTGCCCCAGGCCACCATGGTTCCCTGACCGAGCCGTGCGGCTCACATGGTTTAGCGTGGAGGTCATGCCAGGGCGCAGCCACTTGAGACCACGAATGAATGACCAGTACACTCCATCAGAAGGAGAGTGCATCTGAAAAGTCAGAAGGTAGATGCGTTCACCAAACTTAACACTGTAATTCCATGTGCAACATTTTTATCACAGCTGATACCCATCAGTAATAACTAACAGTCAATGTCTAAGCACAGCTACATATATTTCTTAAATATTTTTCCCTAGCAAAAATAGACAATTTCCAGCCACAAAATTTGAAAAGGAAAGAATTGTAAAATATATCCTGATATTCCATAACTTACAACATACATGCAACTGTTTCAAAAAGCAGCCTTTTTAACAGGTCAAATGGGAAGAGATATGCAAATCATAATTTTACAATTTTAAATAAAACTAATTAAGAATATACACAAAGGCATCCATGTGCATGGAACCAATGCATACATATATGCACACATGTAAACAAACATAGACACACGTGCATCCAAAACAGATATGACAGAATATCGTGATTACAGATGTCAATATATACAAATTACAAAGAGAAATACAAAGGAAAGTGTTTGAAATAGAAAGAAGAAAGACTGTCTACAAAAAAAATGAGAACGACATGATACTCTATACAGAGGATGCTTCTGTTATACTCACTTGTGTATATTTGATCCTATGGCTGAGAACCGATTCCATCTGACAACATACTCTTTTGAAGCCCCCATAAGTACTCCAAACATTGGATGACTGTACAGCCAGAAGGCCCTCCACAGTACTTTTTAACGCCACCAATAAATCAAGGCACTCATCCTTCCAGCTGCGGAGAGTCAAGACATCACTGTTTATAAAAACCCACTTTCACAGAAAAAAACACTTGTAACTCGGTTACTACTGTTCATTCCATGTCTATCTAGTATCTGTCGTGGAATTTCAATTTGAGTTTTAACTTCTCACGAATCTCAGCTTCTGGCAGCAAACAAAGTTTTTCTACCTCTGTCTCCTTATTACAAACGTTATGGACATGCACGACAAGAAATCTAAACAATCGAAAAGTCGTGTGTCATAATCCCCCTAGGCTGTACTGATAATAGTGGTAATCTCAATCTGATGAAGGCTGTATACTTTGCACAGATCATCAGATGAGATCATAACAATACCTTAACTGATTAAATATAAAGTATCGTTAATTTTATTAAGAATTGTAACAAAACTATCTCAAAGAGCAGAACTAATAATGAATAGAGTTCCATTCCATAGAAAAAGAGACTCATAGAGTGTCCAGTGTCAATGGCAGAATGTTTTCAGTACCTTTGGCCACCACCCTCTACCTTCTGTTCGGCCATGTTTACGATCTACCTAAAAGACATCTTTCGTTTCGTAGAATCTGGTTGGATGGGAAGCGCTTTGTTCATTCAAAGATCGTGCAGATTTAATTTATAGTTTAAGTAAATATTTTTGGCGTATATGTAATCTTGAGCGAGGAAAGAGAATATAATCTTTAAAAGCCGGAGTGAGGGGTGGGGAGGGGATGCCCCGAGTTCTGCCGCGCGGACGTGCGCGCGCACACCGCTAATGCCAATGCGAAAAGCCACCAATAGCCACCACATCAGAATGCACTTTCTGAAGTATTTGATGCATAATATGCCCAAACTCGACACTTGTGTACGTACATTTTAAAGATTTGTGTCAGTGCTGTTATCGTCTGCTCGTCTGCCGTGTATCACTCCATTTCGAAACCCCGAATAGCCACAGTTCGACCGTTTTAGCACGTACAAGAAAGGTCTATATTAAGCTGATATCAAAATATACTGTTATAAGTTTCTGATGCATAATATATACCAGAAAAAATCACAGATGTATGGAAGGTTAGAAGGTATGTGTCTGAACTCTGAAATGTCATGATACCCTCGTCTGTCGAGATGCATCTCCCCAATACAAGACAAGAATATGCCACGAAAAGCCACTATAGAAGCCACTGTTATGTTTAAATGTGTATTTACTATTTGATGTATAACATACTAAAAATTGACCTTTTGATACTGACGTTGTGAAGATGTGTATCTGAAATGTTGACGCCTGCTCCTCAGGCACGAATCTCTGATCCATATCAAAATATAAAACACGTCCACTTCGAAAGATATTATGAAACCACAATGACGGTTTTCAGGATGGAAATGTACTACAAAATGTACTGACTTGTGTCAGCAAGTAACACGTAATGTACCCGAAATGTACACTTATGTACAAACATTTTGAATATATGTTTGAAATATAAGCAGTGTATGAGCCTGTGTCGCAAACCCCCGTTTCGAAACATCGCGCACCATAAATTGATCTCTATATGATGTTTTAGAAAGTGAACATGAAACATAAATGTACTTTTTAAGCAACCCATCTTAATCAGACCAAGATCTATGAAAATCATAGTCAGCTTTGTTTGCCATGAATAAACTCCATTTGGCAACACAGTGCAGTAATGCGATGTATGTATGACAGATATATATGACAGGTATATATGTATAACTTGGCTGCACCTAAGCATTGGATGGTAGGTTCATGTAACCTTATTGTACTTATACAGCTGAAGACAATGTTGTCTTCCTCAAACATTTACCTTTAACGTATTCTGCTTCTTGTTGATGCTGTCAGTGGTAGAGTTAACAAGAAGTAAGATTTAAGAATAACATTAATAAACAACAAATGAGGACAGAGCGCTTAAATTATCGAAAGATAACTCCAACAAAGATACTGGCAGCGCTCACACATAGCCGTATGCAGACGCCTGTGCCCTAAAGGGAGCTTACCGTACCTAAACACGTAGCAAAGAGAGGGCCGAAAGAATCCATTAATCCATTAATATGGATTCTCTGTATGCACACGTTGTGCACCGAGGGCTAGCTGTGTGAAGAATAGCGCCGTTATAAAGAAAGGGCGGGCAGATCTTTTTTGAGGATCTGCCAAGTTCCTTTCTTTCGGCCCTCTCTTTGCTACGTGTTTAGGTACGGTAAGCTCCCTTTAGGGCACAGGCGTCTGCATACGGCTATGTGTGAGCGCTGCCAGTATCTTTGTTGGAGTTAATAACAATAACATCCTACAGTAAAACAAATCTTTATTTCAACGTTGGTTATCGCACTCACACGCGCGCGCTCGCGCAACTACTACATTAATGGCGAGCAAATGTTTTTCCGTATAGGAAAATTTTATATAGGCGGGAGATGTGTAGGCACACCCAGGCGGGCATTCCGACGACGACGACGACGATGATGATGGGTTTCTTATAACGGGCAAGGACCTCAACGTTGCCAAACATGGTGTACACAAATGAATTGCAAGAGTTAAACAGAACAATAATGGAAGCAGACACGCAGTGTCAGCTGTGTCCGAGAAGACCCAACATTTCTGCTCTCATGCCATCGCATCGCATGTACAGACCTTGGTGACACGTGCAAACAAAAATAACAGCCACGCACACACATCACCGTACGAAGACGCGCGCACACGACCGCACCCATGTGTAACAATAGTCTCTTGTAGGTTATTTAGAAATAGACTTCCAAACTGATAACGGACGACTGATAAGTCTGAACGATCGAGACTGATAGAGGTTATTCCATCCGCTCTATGTGCAGGCAGTTTACAGTGATCCGCCTTTGACAGCGAGAAAGTCACGCCTACACGTGTATTTCTTCGCAAGTGTATTTCATAACAATAATGTTTATCTGCGTAGGGAGTTCGGTTTTTGTCCAAAGAATAAGTTTTGGCGCGCACGTGGCGCGACGCCTTATTTCCGGTTTGTCGTCAAAAGACTTCATATTCTGCGGGAGCCAAGGCAAACAAAGCTGTCCTGCTGCTGGCGACATGTTTTTTCTTTTCTTTGCATTATGCCGGTATGTTCTTTCAAGCGCGTGTCATTGTGTGTGCGCCCGGGCGCGAAATTATTTTTCACACCTAGACTAGGGGACATAGAAGCTCTTGGGAAAAACCTCATACGTCAAGAGTGATTCAGTCAACGATGAGAATCCAAAAGTCGTCCTGTTGCTGAAAACTTGACCCCCCCCCCCAAAAAAAAACCCCATCGGCAATAAGCTACATACGTACAAAATGTACTACTATTGTACTAGCATTACTTTTGCTGTGATATTATAGTGTGCTACACAATAGTAATAGTACTGTGCAGAACTCTAAATTAGTACTACTAGTAGTTAGTATACTGGTACAGTACAGATGGCGTGCTGTTTTCGGTGAAGTCGCTACCTAAACTCTAATCCCACCCCTATTCGGCTATGCACCACCACAACAAAGCGCCTTCATTGTAGCTATAAGAAGCTCGCAAATTTACCCATCCTTAGTGAAGCACGTTTCCCAAGATTTTCATTGGTTGGAACCTTGTTCCCTAGTCAAGGTATGAAAAACAATTTCGCCTCCCGGCACCCAGTGAATATAAAATACTGTATACTAAATTTACACATGAATAGCGTATTTTTTTCTGTCTCTGAAACGATGTTTTGGCGAATTTGGAGTAAGCTATTCGCTCCTGGGACGACCAAACAACTTAATTAGTACCGAATAACGAGTGAAAAATAGACTTTCCGGGCATGGGAACTCGAAGGAACTTATTCTAGAATATCCGTTATGACAGGAATGTCATATATATATATATATTTGGTTGTCTTGCAGGCGAAGCCAGAAAAAAGTCTTCACCGCGCCTAGTTCTAAGCCAGCAGCATCCACATGCTAAAGTCGGTAGCTCTGTGCGTTAATGTTGGAATATGGTTTGTGAAGCAGGAGACAACCCAATCTCCAAGCCCAATATTCTTAACACAGACCACATCCCATTGCCTGCCTCTACGCGTGAATAATTCGCTTTGAAACTGACCATCGGATTAAAAGAAATAAACTGCATGCAAGACAAGACATAACTTGGGGCTCGACAAAGGAGAAAGGATTTATTTACTTGCTGGTAAATGAGAAGTACGATTTTGTATTTTTCCGCTTGCGACGTATGGGGCCTTACAAGAGAACCTGCCTGCTGTCCTCATTGTCGCCTCTGTGGTCGAGTCGCCAATCCAGTGGTCCCCAGTCAAAGAAATAAACCTTGTAAACCCTGTCTTGTTCAATCAAAGAAACACTGTCATACTATTGTCAGAACTCTCCATTTTTTAAGCCACATGTCCCCAGAATCAGAACTGCAGTCCAGTAAGTCAACAGTCTGGCAAAATACAATGACAGTAAATGTAAATGGAAGAACAGAAAATACAAGAAAATCAACAACCCCCACATGCAATGTACCCAAGAGTACATCAACAATATATACACCCACTTTCCTAGATGACTGTGTACACTTGCTTCTGAGACATAGACAACATTTAATTGACAATTATAGTAGCTTCCATTACTTTATGGCTGGGTCAGCCAGCGCGATGGACAATTAAAAAAAGTCAACTCTATGTGGTGGTTGAGTTGACTATCTGGTAAACTCGGATGTCACGAATTATTGTTATGGAATAAAATCAAGAAAAACATCTACAATTTTCTTCTGTGATTCATGTTTACACAAACAGCTAATCTTCACTGTTACCGATATTAATTGTCCACAGAGATAAACAAGGCGTTAAGAAACTTATTTATGTTTACACAGACAGCTGATCTTAACTGTTACCGATATTGTCCACAGAGATAAACAAGGCGTTAAGAAACTTATTTATGTTTACACAGACAGCTGATCTTAACTGTTACCGATAGTGTCCACAGAGATAAACAATGAATAAAATAGGCGTTAAAGAAAGATACTTCCGCCTAACCGTATATCGCGCTAATCGGAAAAGAAATGTGAAAGATCTGCTACACTAAGGTTGTCAGGGGGAGAGCGAGTTAAAATTACGGGGAAAATTTAGACTTGTTATGCTGGTTGATCTTCAAAACCCAAGCTGGTTGCGTTGGAAACCTGACGCATTTTCGTCTGCTACTTTCGCGGCAACGGAAGTACACACGCAAGTCGAAAGTGGACATCCCGTCGCGAAAGCCAGAAAGAGGCTGCATCTCCATGAAAATGCCGAAGTCGTGTTGTGCTGCAGACTGTCCAAGCTTGTCTATCCAAGACCCACAATCGCATATAAGCTTTCATTCCTTTCCAAAAGACAGGGCGCGGAAAAAAGAATGGGTGGTCAAAGTCAACCGCTTTGACCCCAAAACAAAGAAACTATGGGAGCCCAAGTCCTTCCACAAACTATGCTCTCTGCACTTCGAAGAAAGTTGCTTTACGTTTAAAACACGCTTTTGTCGCGAGAACGGTCTTAACTGTGCACCAGTGCTGGAAGAGTTTGCAGTGCCAACGTTATTTAGTTACAACGAAGAGTCCAGGAAACGGCTGGCGATGTTGTCTGAACGGCGCTCCGCTTATTCCAGACGTCGAGCCCAGAAGCAGGTATACATAGCTGATGTCAGCAGCATCGAATCATTCATTGTCATGTGCAAAGTAGACATTGGAGCTCTCGATGCCCCATGCTCGAGAATTCTCTAATCTTATGCGAAAGCTTCCTATTTTCGGGAACACGTACATTAAGAGAATGTCTGAGAAATGGCATGGTTGAGTATATATATGTTATTGTATTACATGTGTATATATTATATATTTATGGGGAAGAGGTGGTAGGATAGCCGATAGGGATATTAGTGTTAACTTTTTTTTTCATATACTGTAATTTTATTGCTGTACTGTATACACATTGCACACTGAAATAGAGAACCAAGACTTTGAACAGATTTTTAAGGTAGGAAATTATGCCTTTAGGTGCTAGATGGTTTATATCTCGAATCCGGAACCTTTTCATTTTGACTATAGTGCTGCTTCACCGCCTACAGATAAAACAGTTGTGAATATGGTCTCTAAAAAAAATCATTTTTGTTTTAAAGAAAGGGTTTGGAATGTTTGTAGTAATTGTTGTTCTCTCAATTCAGATGTTGGAGGAACTACTGGCTGCACAAGAGGAGCATGATCAGGCGAAAGAAACATACACTGTGGATGTGCCTGTCGAATGTGTTCATGTAACGTTAACTGCAGCAACACCAGTAGCCCCAACAGCAGTGTCACCAACACCAGTACTTCTAACACAAGTATCACCAACACCAGTACCAACACCAGTACTGCTAACATCAATACCACCAATACCAGTATTGCTGGCACCGGTGTCACCAACAGCGGTACTGCCAACAGCAGTGTCACCAACGCCTGTACCACCAACCACAGGCATGTACCTGCAGACATGCTTGAATCCGGTAAGCCTGCAGTGTTTCCACCACCAGTCCACTGGGGATGGTTGGAGTATGTCTGTTCCTGGTACCAAACCAGTAGGTGGAGTGGGGGGTGTGTGTGAGAGAAGAGGGGTGGGGCAATGAAAGAAGGAAGAATGAGGAGCAAGATGACTGTCACAACATGTAACGGCAAAACATCCATGGGACGTTACTATCATTTGCCTTTGGGGTTTTTTTATATATAGATCCCTACCCCTATGCCTCCTATTGACTTTTTTCTGGCTCTTAGAGAGCCTTGATTTCACAAAAAATGACTTTTTATCATTTTAATTACATTCATGTTCACACAGAGCGCATAAACAACTCTCATCGATGTTGCCAAGTTCAGTTACCCCCTCCCCCCCCAAAAAAAATTCCTGTCAGTGCGTTTCATTGTGGTTATTAGGGTGGCTCGTTGTGTGGCAGTAACGTGTGCTTGCCAAAAGTACAGATGGTCACATTTTCAGATCCTATACCCACTCCACAGACTTTTTCTGTCATGCAGAAAGTCAGTGGCAGTCTCATCTCTAGTGTAATGTTAATCATTACTTTGGAGAATAACCCATCCTTATTTTAATGTTTCCACATTAATAATAATTCTGGTGTTCCTCTTGAAATATACTGGCAAAGCACTTAGTAATTTCTTCAATACACTTATAAAACAGCAATAGCATTAATAAATATGTCTATGCGGTCATATTTTTTTGCTTAGCCCCAGCAGGTGTCAGGCAGCGAGATGAAGGAGGAGACATGTGCATTATTACAGACATCCAGTAAACCCGATGCAAAGAAGAAATCCTCATTTAGCCAAAAGTATAATAGACCAAGAATTCCAGAAAGGATAAGAGTGAGGATTTCACCCAAGTAAGTAGAAAGATGCATGTGTAGATTTTAGCGTTCAGTGTCTTGTAGTTTAGGTCCAAGAATGGGTGACATAAGTAATATCTTTCCCATTTTTTAAATTTTCATGCATGGAGGCATGGACGAACGTGTGTGTGCATGCGTGTGTGAGAGAGAAGGGTTCAAGCTGATTTTTTTCTACCAATGACAGAATTTAGCACGAAGGCCATCATATCCCCTCGCTCCTCCCAGTTTAGAAATAAATTGAATTGTAAGTAGACAATGTTTAAACTTTCATTTTGTTCAACTTTTTGTTTCAGTCATCCATACAAAGATGTTATCTTTTATGGTCCTTCCTCAGAAGAATTTGACAGGGAACAAGATTCTGTTTCACGTAAGTCTTCTTGAATACTTTGGAGAGGTATAAGTGAAAGGTGTCATAAGAGGTGTTATAGTCTGTTTTATTAATATTGCGCTTTATGGTTATCCAGGTTCACCCATGAAAAACTACCTCGTTTGTGCTTTGTCCGCCTGGGCTGCATTTTACATATGCACCATTCATTCATATTCTGCATGGGTTACTCCTCTATTCAGCACCAAGTATCACAACAAAACGTGACCCCTTTAATGTTGTCAAGCCATTCGTTCTCTAATGGAGGGTTACAGTGAAAGGTGAACGGGGCATGGTACGGTGGAGTGGAATGATCCAGTGAGTGTAATGAAAAGGATCCAGCAGATTTAATGAAAGGGATCCAGTAAATGTAATGAAAGGATCCAGCAGATGTAATGAAAGGGATCCAGTGAATGTAATGAAAAGAATCCAGTGAGTGAAATGAAAAGGATCCAGTGAATGTAATGAAAAGGAACTAAAACTTGAGAAACATCACAAGCGTAGAGTTCTGAAGACAGTGTGAAGGAGAGGGGAAATGATGTATGATGAAAACATTCACTTCAGTTACATGGTATATCCTCAATCCTGAATCACTCACCCACATACTTAGAGGTCCCCCCAAGAATGTCTTCGGCTGCATGCAGTTTGAGTCATTCAATGTTCCAGGCACATGCAGCGGTCACAAGGCATCCAAAGGGGTTAGATCCCTTCACTCAAACTCGTTCTTTCGACTGCTGAAAATTTCTCTCTCTCTTATATACACACACACACACACAACACACAAAACACACCAGTTTTGAAAGTCCCATCATTCACTGCTTCTGCCTAGTGATGGCCAATTCAGTTTACCTCATGATTCCTACGTTACTTGTGACTAGAGGCAATTTCTAGTGTGATCTCATGAAAGCATTCTTTACCACAAAAGACATAGTACTGAAATGAGTTGTAAAGATATACTTGTACTGAAGTGAATTGTAAAGATATACTTGCATACTTGAGTACATGTGAATGGTTATCTACTCAGGAGTTTGCTTCCACATATCTTTGTTTCATTTTGTTCTCCCTACCTCCCCCATACTGAAGACGAGGGTTGGGGGATGTCATCTGAGTCGTTAAGGACAACATTAGAGAAAATGCCTTCTTAGCTGTGTGGTAGTTACCTGTTAGAAAATAAAGTGTTACACCGCAAAGAGGAAACTAAAATCAGGGGAGCTTTGTAAATAGTATGCCATTTTATTCATAGAAAACTAGACTTGTGGGTTAAAAGTACTCTTTGTAATAAATTATAAACATTGCAGGGACAGAAACTGCTGTCGAGGCCAGCTCAAGCTGTGTGGACTTGTACCAGAAGAACTGTTTTGATGAGAGAGAAAAGTGTCAGAAGTGGTTGTCTGCAAATAGTATGCATTTAGAAGAAATCTGGTGTGATTGTGAAGTGAAGCCAGACATTGATGGTGATTGGGAAAAAGAGTGTTTTGTGAAGAATTCTGGCCGTGATGCACATGTTGAACTGCAGGAAACTTGTGAGGTCAGCAGGGTGGCAGTGACAGAGCATACAACCCTGGCCCAGAGGCCTCATCAAGATGCTTCAGAAAAAGAAGCAGTATCGTGCCTTGGCATGGACGTAGCAGTGGAAGATACTTTATGGCAGCTGAAATACAAACGTGGAATACAGACCAGAGGAACTTCTGAACATTCACAGCTGTCGAAAGCTGGAATACAAACACAGCCTCTTAGGCATGTTAATTGTGATTTTGTTAAAAAAGAATTTGAACACTTGGGGACAGCATGGATTTCTGCTGCTGTGACATGTGGAGGTGATCCCAGTTGTGAGAATAAGATTGACAGCGAAGTTTATCCCACAGGCTTGTACCCTGCTGTGACGTGTGGAAGTGATCCCAGTTGTGAGAATAAGATTGACAGTGAAGTTTATCCAACAGGCTTGTACCCTGCTGTGACATGTGGAAGTGATCCCAGTTGTGAGAATAAGATTAACAGTGAAGTTTATCCCACAGGCTTGTACCCTGCTGTGACGTGTGGACGTGATCCCAATTGTGAGAATAAGATTGACAGTGAAGTTTATCCCACAGGGTTGTACCCTGCTGTGATGTGTGGAGGTGACCCCAATTGTGAGAATAAGATTGACAGTGAAGTTTATCCCACAGGCTTGTACCCTGCTGTGACATGTGGAGGTGACCCCAATTGCGAGAATAAGATTGACAGTGAAGTTTATCCCACAGGCTTGTACCCTGCTGTGACATGTGCAGGTGATTCCAATTGTGAGAATAAGACTGACGGTGAAGTTTATCCAACAGGCTTGTACCCCAATCTGCACTACATTGAGCTGAGAAAGAAGTTGTGCTCACCAACCAGTGGTTGTACCAAAGTCATTTCTGATATTAGCAATATCTCTTTGTTAAGATAAACTGAAAATGTTTCCCTTATTGTAAATAAATAACACTGTGCACCGGGGACTGTCCCTGCCTTAGTATAAGATTAGATAGCTCAATCTACTGGTGGCAATGTCAGTAATCACAACCCTGTCAAGTCTTCCTTTTTTTCTATAAGTGTGATAAAATTTTGACGGGTTTCAACCCATATCGTATAAGCTGACAGTTTTTCTCAAACTGTTGGCAGAGTAAGGTTCCTGTGTTTCGGATCAAGTGTCCAAAATTGTACTGATGAGTACAAATGAGCATCAGGGATTTTGTCAGTGACTATTGGTTTAATATATGTACACATGAGTGTCCATGCAGGAATGTGTATATTTTGCACTGTTTTTTCTTGAATAATGACAATTAAAAGTATGTCTAATTGTTTTGGTGTTGTGTGGCAGGATGCATGTGCTTCACATGTTTCTCATTTATGGTTTTCTGCCCAAACTTATGGTATGGTACAAATTCTTAATGGCAAGAGGCCTTATAGTTGCTCAACAGGCATGTAATAACTGTAAAAATGTTATTAACCTGTCCAAGAATTTTGATAAAAATTACCAATTCATGACAGCATTAACCGAAAATAATAGTTGTAAGCATTCTGTCAAAATTATGAGTAAGGGTTATTCTAACCGAGTTTTCTAGTCAAGGGTCTTTAAAACTGTCAATCGTGTGACCTGGAGAGTAGAAGGTCATAGAGGAGACATGCTGGATGCAGCTTCCGGCAATATCTGCTATCCTGGTGTGTCTTCTCCGGTCCATAGCGGAGGTGGGATGCCAAGTTCTGTCCGTTCCTTGATGTTGTCATGCCAACTTTTCCTTTGCCTTCCTCCCCAACTTCCTGCTTTTCGAGATGGTCTCAGCAAGCGTATTATGACCTGCTGTGGGGCCAAGCCATGCCAGTTTCCTTTTCCTAATGATGACAAGGAGAAGCCTCCGGGGACTGGCCAGTCTGACCACTCTGATGGAGACGTATTTGTTTTGTGTTTTCATTCCATCAGATCCTTGCAAGCTTGTGGAAGGATCTGCCAGGTCCCTTTCTTTCGACCCTCTCTTTGCTACGTGTTTGGGTACGGTAAGCTCCCTTGGTCGCATGCGTCTGCATACGGTTATGTTGAGCGTTTCAAGCACTTCCTGTTGGAGTGAAGGATTTTGCGTTGAAGGCTTCAATCTTCTTTTCTTATTCTGCTGTCAGTGTCGTCATGAGCATGCAGATAATTTTACTAATAACCATAGGCTTCATCAATCTGAAATACATGTGATGAACGCTTCATCTGCTAG
Source organism: Lanistes nyassanus (assembly GCA_004794575.1). Taxonomy (NCBI): domain Eukaryota; kingdom Metazoa; phylum Mollusca; class Gastropoda; order Architaenioglossa; family Ampullariidae; genus Lanistes; species Lanistes nyassanus. Next base: position 25,889 of record SMGT01009060.1, on the reverse strand, counting down.
TTGTAGATCAGAACAAAACATGCTGCAATGCTACATTCTGTACTTGAAACAAACTACTACTTATATGATTCATGCCTTCTGGACATGGTCTGATGCAGAATTTGTTTGTCCTCGCATGGTGGATTTCAAGACCATTGAACAATGTGCCATGGGATAAATGTTTTTAACATTAAAAAGAATCAATGCATAACAAATTTGTTCTACATCGGAGAGTAAGCGTTCAGTTAGTTTTATTTTTTAAGTAAGCCCATATTTCCAAATGTCTGGTCGTGCGAAAGCCGCAGATTGCCTGTTGAATAATCTTTATGGATCAGATCCAGCCATAATGGGCAGAGTATTCTTTTATTTCAGAACTGACAGTGCTCAAATAACAAGCCTACTCATTTTTTAAATAGATTTTTAGATTTTAAAAAAATTGTAACAGTTTCGATTCACAAGAGCAGATTTCATGTACAAAGAGTTGCCGGGGATGTCTTCGCAAGCGAACAGTTGCTAATTCATAAGTTCTCTTCACTGGTTTCGTTCAGATTAAAAGGCAGATAAACTAAACGATAAAGACTCTGAAATGAAATATGTTTTATTAGATGTAATCTGACAGTTTCCTCGCCACAGCTGCACGCTGCTTTACGTAGGACTAGAATTTGTCCATTTTTTCTAAAAGTTGACAAGCATGCAGGTGAATATTTCTGTGTAAGATGAGTCGTCCCTGGAAAACAAGAATCGAACCCACCATTTGTATGAGATTACTATATACATATACATATACATATACATATACATATACTCTTAAGATGTAACTGGGAAAAAAGAAGAATTGAAAGCCCTATCGAATAATGCGCTTTAGCGGATTCCATATCGCGTGCCATTTTCAAACATGACTGTTATAAAGGCACAACCTTGTTATCACCTGGCGAACATATTGCCCTATCAACGGCTATCTAGTTCTCACGTGCGTCCAGTCGTGAAAACTGACACCCCCTTCCCCGCGCGCGGGTAGACAAACGCTGCCCAGGCGCCGAGATGTTTTGGAGGTGATGAAGCCACTAGTGTCCCATAGAGATAGAGCAAGCGTACACTGTGAATGGGTATATGCCTCCCCCCTACCCCATGCCTGCTACCTAGCTTGACAAATCTTGTTTGTCCCAGACGCGTACCACGTGACCCTAGGGACGCAGGGAAACTTAGATACCTGTACAGGTCAATGGCCAAGAGAAATCAGAATATAAACGAGTCTGTCTGTATAGCTAGTCTTTCTTTTTTTCCCAAAATCAGTCAGTAGAGGGATGAATTTCACTACCACATAAGCATAAACAGACGACTTAAGATCAAACAGTGACATCTGCGTGCATTCAGCGTGGAAACTACGGTTCTGTTCATCGCTTCACCTGGACGATGTGCTCCGATGACTGCGACAATGACGACGATGAAAAAAAAAAGAACAAGCAGGGGAGGACATAATTCCAACACAACAAATACTTTCGTACAGTTGATTTACGCGTGCAGAAGACCAAGGCCGCTGATGAGATTGTTGAGGACAGAGCCAAGGTCGGATTGGGAGAGAAGGTCGCCAGCCAGAACTTGGACTGTCTGAGTCACCTTGCTCAGGTCCTGTCAACAAATGGCGTTTGCAAGGTGGATCACACTGGAATTTATTGAAGAAATATACGAACATGCGTGCTGGAATACTTGAGTTAATTTACTGAAGAGTCACTCCACCCATTTCAAGAGGCAGGAGGAACCGGATGACGTTGTGAAAAGTGGAAGGAATTATATATGTAACAATCTAGTATTCAGTTAATACTGGTGGATCACGCCCACGAAAGTCCAATAATAATAATAATAATGTATATTTTTAACTCGCGAGAACACATTTCATGCACACTTTGCGCGGACGAGGCACAGAGACACTCTGATGAAAACAACGTACACACACACACAGAGGGAGAGATGAACGCAACACTGACCAACGGGTCAGGATACAGATCGTCCGTCATTCACAGATGGGTTTCTACCAAGTATCACAAGAGAGGATGAACAGAGAAAGTTGTAAGTTCATGCAGACAGGCAGTCGCGACGTCAGTCAAGGTACTTGCGGAAAAGATGAGTTTTTCAGTTACGTTTGAAAGTCTGGGAAAATGTGGTGAGTAACGTGTTGGGGGGTAAAAACACTTAAATTTGAAGAGCATAGAGGAGACAGCGAATCGCAGGGCAGATATATTGCAATCCAGCAACCTAAATCAGATACTTCCCCAAGCCATCAAGTGGCATTTCCTATTGAAGGGAGGAGGGGGGGCCCCCAAATCTGATCGTTATCAGAAAGAGCTGAAAGCACATTGTAACATGTCGCTGTAGTAAAACCACGACGCTTTTTGCCCGAGATGCGCAAAATTTAACCGTTCATTCTAGTTCTGCAGTGGAGCCCAAGAGGTACGGGAGTGAAATCTTGTCATGCTTTATTGCTTGTATTATCGAAATCACAGGCCTGTAATAAACGGATGGGAGAATAAAGTATAGATGTCGTCCTTTCTGTATAGTCTCAGAAAATTAGCGTCGATAGCACCAATTAATGCATTAGCATCGAGACATCATTTTTTTTCAATTCCTCCATGGCAGTTATGCTGAAGAAATCGTTTTGTACGCTGCAATCACGTTTTAAAACAGATGTTTTTGTTTTCAACTTAAATTTCGGCTGTTATTGTTGAATTTAGGTCGCACTGATGACAATCATTGTAAGAGACGGGCTAGTTACACCAGATTCTTGTGTGCTGCTTCCTAAAATGCGAGAAATGTTTCCACCGGAGATAAAAGCTAGTAGCCTCGTCTAGCCCACTAACTGATCTCTCGCCGCAAGAAGAAACTCCACAAGCGAAAGCATGGGACAACGGGAGGTACTGTGCCGCGAGTTTTGTCCTCGCGGAAAGAAAATAGCAATCAACCCACGTCTGCGATTCGCTAGAACTGAGCGACTGCGCATGCGCAGTGCCTGGGCTACTGCGGGCTACTCACGGTGCGGACGGTGTCAATGACTGGCTGCAGGAAGCGCTGCAGTGTCTCACGCAGACTGTCCAGCAGGCCCAGCGAACGGCGGTTGCGTCCCAGAAGGCTGCTCACTCTCTGGAACAGGTTGTCGAAAAAGCCGGAGGTCAGGCGCTCCACAGTCTCTGTGAGACAGAAAGTCTGGTGTTACACGTTACAGAATCCATGCGACGTTACGCATTACATGACATCAGATGTCGTGTTACGTGAAGTGACCAAAGCTAAAGCGCGCTTTGTCATCAACTTTTCGGAACAATGCTCATGGTGGACAGAATCTGTGTGCAAACGGCCGGTTGTGTACGCTGTGGTTGGAGAAAAGGCACGTTGTGTACTGCCTGGGTGGGAAATAACACGTTGTATACGCTCTGGATGGACAAACTATACCGTCTATACATTCCTCCAAGACAGAACACGTTGCAAAACATTTTATCACGTTACACGATCGAAGAAGTTTCACGATTGCAACATTACACATTACATGATGTTAAAAACTTCATCTTTTCTCGTTCTTTCTTTCTCTGTCTCTCTCTCTTGCTCTGCTCGGTTTGTTCGTGCACGCGCTCGCACAGGCGCGATCCTTGTTCTATATCATTGCTCTATAGTTATAAAAATCGATCCTATAGCGCACTTTTAGTTAAAATATTCTGTCTGTCTCCAATTACTGCCTTTTAATTATCTTAATCTCACTATGGGTGTTAGCTCAGAGTTTGATCATAACTTTGTGTGTATATCATCGCCCTTGGATGTATTGACAAAAAAACACGTCTAGCAAATTTAAAATAATTCTTCACAGATGAAAAGACTTATATGTTAGATAACGTAATGTTTTGTTTTATTTTTTTTTGAGGAGGAGGAAAATAAAAGCAATTGATCGCCTTCAGCGGTTTGTATATTTTAAATAAAGTTCACTTTAACCTGTTCCCAAAATTTGGCATGTACATTTTTTCTAGCACTGATAGTTTATCGTATTCCTTCAGCCACTTATGTTAATAGATGTCGATGAGTGTGAATTTGGTGTCCTAACGTGGCCAGCACAAGGGGAACTCACTCTCGAGCTCGGGAACAGCATCCAGAATGTATCTGGTGTCCTAACGTGCGTTATACCAAATACCAGGTCAGCACAAGGGAAACTTACTCTGCAGGTCGAAAACAGCATCCAGAATGTATCTGGTGTCCTAACGTGCGTTATACAAAGTGCCAGGTCAACACAAGGGGAACTCACTCTCAAGCTCGGGAACAGCATCCAGAACAGTCTGGGGATGAAGCTGGCCAGAGACCATCATTCCGCCCACCTGGGTAACGGCCTTCAAAAATTTCTCCACCTCAGTCTTCAGCTCTTCGAATGCGCCTGTCAACTCCGCAGGAAGGCCCTGCTGTAGTTCCTCCAGAGCACGCAAGATCTCGCTGCACGCACACACGAATACACACACATCTTCGTCGTCATTATGGTCACCATTTTACCAGCTTACCCCCTCGTCACCACTCGTTATTTCCAAATCATTGCAGTTTCTGTGCATTTAAACGAAATGTGTGCCCCGTATGAGGAACATACAACATGATCAAGTTACCAGTAGTTGATCTCTTGCATTACACGTTGCCATTCATCGTCTTTTCCTTTGGTATTAATATTTATATTTTTCATGGGTTTTTTTTACCGCTTGTTAATGAATTACTATTTACAATGGTATCTGTAAGTGCGAAAAGATCTCATCATTATCATCAGCAGCAGCACATCGACCAGTTACTGCCACCCACCTCAGGTCACGTTTCCCAGATCCGCTGTTAGTGTTTCCAATGTCACCGAGCTGGAACAGCAACACTGCAAGGCAACGAAGGCTTATAAGAATCGGTGTCCAAAGACTCAAAAACAAGTAGCTCTACCATAATATTTGATTGTAATCCCACCACACAGTAATGTCATTTCGTGAGCCTGTGTGTGTGTGTGTGTTTGTTTGTTTGTGTTTTCGTGTCTGTCCCTACCCTTGTAAATATTTCGTTTCTGTCCCTCCCTTGAGGGCGGGTTTCCGCGGGCTATAAATTCATTATTATTGTTGTTGTTTCTGTTATTGTTGTTGTTTCCGTTATTGTTGTTGTTTCTGTTATTATTGTTGTTGTTTCTGTTATTATTGTTGTTGTTTCTATTATTGTTGTTATTGTTTCTGTTATTATTATTGTTGTTTCTGCTGTTATTATTATTGTTTTGTTGTTGTTTCTGTTGTTATTGTTGTTTCTGTTATTGTTAATAATATTATTATTGTTGTTGTTGTTGTTTTGTTGTTTTTCTGTTATTATTATTGTTTTGTTGTTTTTTCTGTTATTATTATTGTTTTGTTGTTGTTTCTGTTATTATTGTTGTTGTTTCTGTTATTATTGTTTTGTTGTTTCTGTTATTATTGTTGTTTCGATGATGATGATGATGATGATGATGATGATGATGTGTCAGACCAGAGGTCAGAAAGTGATGTTGTAAATAAAAAGCCGTTTGACCTACTTTGTCCGGTCTCCGACAGCAAGCCGGTGGTGGTGGAAGTCACATTTTGAATCAGTTTCTGCCCGACGTTGGCGAGAGCCTGAAGCGCCGTCTGGCTGAACGACTCGAGGGCGTTGGAGAAAAACTGCCCGAGGGAGTCCAGGAAGAAAGCCTCGTTCTTGGGGAGCTGGCCAGCGACAAGAAGCAGCACGACCACAACGGCAACCTTCATGTTGGGCGGTTCTGAACAAGTAATGTTTAACTGTTAAATTTCTTTCTTTTTTTCACCCCTAACGTACCCTACCTGACGCAACATACGCCAATCTCGGAGATCTGTGATCTACAGCATCACACAGTTCACAACTTGATTACTTTTTTATAGTATAAAATTTCAATATCTTTAATTGGCAACACCAGTAAGAAAGAAAGTTTTATTAATGGTGTGTGGTAGGATGAAGCTGGACATGATGAGACGAAGTAAGTCTGATGTGTGATAAAACTACACGTTCAGTAACTGAGATGCGAAACAATATTTTTACATGTAGTTTAGTGGTCAATTAAAAAACAGTTTTAAAACATGTTGCAGTTGGCTGCCATGATAACACACATGCTTATGTGTTTATTTCTCACCCCATCCATCCATGCACCTACATGTTGTACGGTTCAGTACGTGCAGCTAGTCCACCCCTCCATTATAAGACCTGATTTTGGCTGTTTTTTCACATACGTAAATTGGAGGGTTTCTGTACTAACATGCAGTGAGAAAAGGTCAATGGATATAGAAAATGGCGTAGAATGTAATCAATCTTTTCCACTCGGTTTTTTTTTCTTACAAATAGAGGCAAATACAGTTTCTCACCTGGTGGATCCGATGTCAGATGACGAGAACAGGTGGGGGTCCTTTTATACCGATTTCACTGATATCGCGAAATGATAAGTAACCACCACCAGTACCCCCACATCCACCTCCATCCAACAGACCATTCTTAAATCAGAACGAGCACGTGAACTTTGGAAAACGATAAGAAATAATGACGCAATGACGCAGAGAGAGAGACACAGAGAGAGAGAGAGACAGAGAGAAGGAGAGAGAGAGAGAGAGGGGGGGAATATGTCAGTTTTATGTCACGACAAGAAAAGATTTCTTGTGTTAGTTTATCTGACCTCAAGACTTTGCTTTGCGGGAAGCGAATGTGACTCGAGATATTTGGAACTCTCCACTTTGTGTATCAAACGTCAGTGACTGTTCACCTTATGTTGACGATCAGCCTGAACCAACTTTGCTATATTTTCTGAACTGCAGCCACGAACAGCCTAGCTATTTCACTGTTTATTTTAAAAACCAATCGTGAAAGATGGTGCAGACGAGCGTCCGTTGGCTTTGCTCTGTTAAACATTTGAGGTTGTCCTGAGAAAGGCAAACGTCTGTCTAGTGTCTGTTCAGATGTTGGATTTAAAAGGAAAGTGCATCAACCTAGCGGAGATTTTGCACTGTGGGGATAAAAATAAGACAGGAGGGGGCAAGACAGGGGGAGATAACGCCAGACTACGTGGAGGGAGCGCTCTACTCCCAGTCTACCTCCACAATGGTCGGGCCTGTATGTCATGCGCACTATGGCTTGAGAAAGGGAGGTAAACACAATAGCCCCCCTTGCAGGCTAAAGAGTGTGTCCTTTTTTCAGTTTCTCGGCCAGCACCGTGTGTCTTAGTAGAGTTCTCTCCACTGTGTCCAGGTGCTGGCCAAGATCGGTGTGTCGTTACAGTCTCCCGGCCGCTATCTAAGTAGGTCTGCCTGCAACCTGACTCTTCAACACTGTAACAGTCCTTTATTATAAGGACGTTGTGACTAGCGCATCGTTCCATGCTCACACTGAAACGGTCTGAGAGGAATATTTTTGGTACATTATATTATTCCCATTCCTACTAGTGCGATCTGATCTGTATTTCTGTTTCCGTGGTTACCAAGTCAAGTCAAAGTTTGTTCCATTACCCTCGGTGGGCATTTAGAAAACACAATTCTACATATATACAGTAACAAAAGCCTAGAAAACAAAATTCTATTTATATATCTAATAATCGGATAAAAAGTGATGATTCTGTCAGCACACACCAACACACGCTCTCCCCCCCCAATCTCTCTCTTTCTCTCTCTCTCTCTTACACATACACACACAGATACACACAAGCTGGCCCTGCTCATTCAAGATTCTGTCGTAACACTACAAATAAGTCTTAATCAAATTTCAGAGGACGTGTTTATGTTATCTAAATATGGGAAATATGTTTATTGTCCAGAGATGGTAAAAAAAAACCAAACTTTTTGGAACATCTGAAGTTGGGAGGGTGGGGGGTTGGGGGGAGGGAGTATGAATGTCGATACATCGTTCGACTGTCAATTGTCGTGTTAGTACCCTAAATAAACTGGTTGCATACAGGCTTTACAGACAAACACATTCACGTGTAGGCATGTGAAAACACAGATATTCTTTTACTGACGCGTGCGGGCACTAACACATCACACACATTTTCCCCCACGATGGCAGTATATACATATATATAAATATTGTCATCCTTTTCCGTCGTGTTTTTCATCTGTCGTCTAAAGTCAGAAGGAACATCAGCGCCCCTGTCTTTTGTCACGATGTCCGTCAGTGATCGGTCTTGATGACGCAAGGACGCGACTTATCGTAACTTGGCTTTCATGGGTTACTATTCTAAAATTGGCATCTACGAAGACGTAAGCTCCGAGATAACAATGGGAAAATGACCCTGAAAGACCTTGTGATGAGTTTATGTCATGTGCGTTTTCTATATTTCCAAATATCTCCAACATCGTCAGTCGCCACTCTGAGTCTTACAGGATCAAAAGCTAGGCAAAAGCTTTGGACCTAAAACTAAAGATCTTTGGAGAAGATCGCAAAGACCCAGTGGAGCCAAATATTTAAAACCTTTTGTCGTCTGCAAAGAAGACAGCCGTCCCTTTTGTCTATTCTACTTCAAACCCTAAAGGACTCCATTTTGATTGGTTGGTTGGTTGGTTGGTTGGTAATTGATTGTGGAGGGGGATACATGACGCGCTGGGGGTTCTTTGAGGGTATCTAGCATCCATCAAAGGAACCCCACGTAGGTTCACTGAACACCCGTTCCCAGATGATTCCCAGATGTCCTCTGGGATCACATCTACATGATAATGCAAAAGGGGTCACCCACATCATTTGTAGGAAGTGTGGGTAGTGTCACAGTTAATGTCACATGTGTGTAGTGTCACAGTTAATGTCACATGTGTGTAGTGTCACAGTTAAGGTCACATGTGTGTAGTGTCACAGTTAAGGGCATATGTGTAGTGTTACAGTTAATGTCACATGTGTGTAGTGTCACAGTTAAGGTCATGTGTGTAGTGTCACAGTTAATGTCACATGTGTGTGTAGTGTCACAGTTAAGGGCATATGTGTGTAGTGTTACAGTTAAGGTCATATGTGTGTAGTGTCGCAGTTAAGGTCACGTGTGTAGTGTTACAGTTAAGGTCATATGTGTGTAGTGTCGCAGTTAAGGTCACGTGTGTAGTGTTACAGTTAAGGTCATATGTGTGTAGTGTCACAGTTAAGGTCATGTGTGTAGTGTTACAGTTAAGGTCATATGTGTGTAGTGTTACAGTTAAGGTCATAGGTGTGTAGTGTCGCAGTTAAGGTCACATGTGTAGTGTTACAGTTAAGGTCACGTGTGTAGTGTCACAGTTAAGGGCATATGTGTGTAGTGTCACAGTTAAGGTCATATGTGTGTAGTGTTACAGTTAAGGTCATATGTGTGTATTGTCACAGTTAAGGTCATATATGTGTAGTGTCACAGTTAAGGTCATGTGTGTAGTGTTACAGTTAAGGTCATATGTGTGTAGTGTCACAGTTAAGGTCATGTGTGTAGTGTTACAGTTAAGGTCATATGTGTGTATTGTTACAGTTAAGGTCATAGGTGTGTAGTGTTACAGTTAAGGTCACATGTGTGTAGTGTCACAGTTAAGGGCATATGTGTTTAGTGTCACAGTTAAGGTCATATGTGTGTAGTGTTACAGTTAAGGTCATATGTGTATAGTGTCACAGTTAAGGTCATGTGTGTAGTGTTACAGTTAAGGTCATATGTGTGTAGTGTTACAGTTAAGGTCATAGGTGTGTAGTGTCAGTTAAGGTCATATGTGTGTAGTGTTACAGTTAAGGTCATATGTGTTTAGTGTTACAGTTAAGGTCATATGTGTGTAGTGTCACAGTTAAGGTCATATGTGTGTAATGTTACAGTTAAGGTCATATGTGTTTAGTGTTACAGTTAAGGTCATATGTGTGTAATGTTACAGTTAAGGTCATATGTGTGTAGTGTTTCAGTTAAAGTCATATGTGTGTAGTGTTACAGTTAAGGTCATATGTGTGTAGTGTTACAGTTAAGGTCATATGTGTGTAATGTTACGTACGTTAGGGACATCTACAAAGTATCAAGAGTGGTAGGAGTGCTCTTTTGTGATTGTGAATATGTGCCATATTAGATTTGTGGATTCCCACACGCTTTCGACCAGTTATTTACAGGTTCCAGGCATGTGACAGACTTCTTTTTCATTTCCTTAATCTCCGAAAATTCTACGTGAAAATTAATATGGAACATATCTTTCGCAAGCTGGGCTGGACGCTTGAGTATTCTGTCAGAGACCCCCTGCATACCTTTTCTTGTCGGGCATCTCATTCTCAGCAAAGTCTAAATGAAACCACAAGGCCATAGCATACATTCTCTCTTAAAAAGACATTTATTTCATGGTTGGTTGATTATTTCCACGACCCTGGCATCTATTCATCTCGTTGTCGAGCTCCAAGCACCAGTTCAGTCTGACGTCTGCTTAGCCGATCAAGCTGGTCAGAGAGCCTGCAACACAAGCGAGGCGCTGATTTTTTTTCACGCACCTAAGAGATCATTGATCATTCCACTAAAGATCTATAGTTAACTGCTGTACTAATTATTGCTTGTCGTTTTCTGTAGGTGTTACTTTACACAAATGAATTAAAACATATTTAGGGTTTTGCGTGTCCCGGGCAAACATAATCCAGGATTGTTTATATACATACAAAAATCTTAAATGCAAGCACATTAAGGTCGGAGTCTTTTCTTATATTCTGACATCTTCGGCTTTGGTGAATGAAGAAATGACTGTAAATTGTGTTAGAGAAGAATTCGCAATCACGCCTGTCAATACGTCCAAGAACGCCCCCTTGCGCGGGAGTATACTTCTGAAGGTCTGAAAGAGTGATGCCATGCCTGCGGTGATTTTTGTATGTGGGTATGTGTAGATCTAGACGTGAGAGTGCCCCGATCGCATGAGTGGGTGCGTGGAGTGTGTGGGTGATATAAAACAAACACGTACCCAAAACGTTGGTCAAACCCAGCTGCTTTGCGAGATCCGTTAAGAGTGCTAGCAGGTTCCCTGGGTTAGCCATAGCCTGCAGTTGCTGCAACACCTGGCTGAACACCTACAGACAGACCGTTGTCAATCATTTTCTTTCCGAACTGTCTGTAATACGGGGTGGCTAATGATGGACATAAGGTCAAACTGAGACTGCAGTCGCTATCCTTTGAGTAAGCCCCGGTCAGAATCCATCCCAGATCACAAACTTGTATATAAGCGAAATATCTTTTCCCCAAGGACTACTATAATCATAGTAATTATAGTAGTCCTTGCTTTTCCCATATCGTCTCTGAGGGATATCCTCAAATGGCACAAACTGATGTGTGCCGAGTGGGGAAAGCGAGACGTCACATGGGCTACTTCGTATTGTTACAACGGGGAAAAAAGAACTACATTTGGTACTGGAGAACCGAACAATAAAGATGCCGAATTTTCACAGCCGAAAGCTGAAAGGTAGCTGGTTTGATGCTCATAGCAGCTTTTAACTTTTTATTTTCGGGGAAGGAGCTAGGGGTGGGGTTTGGTTAGGTATAAGGGGGTTCTGTGACTTCTGTCTGAACCCTAGTGTGTCTTCCAGCTCGCTACACGTCAGTTTGTGCCAAATTCGGACAATCCGAGCGAAAAATGATTTCACGGACAGGAGAGGTCGTGGACTCACCGCCTTGCCTTGAGTCTCCAAGCCTTGGAGCAGGTGAGTCAAGAGGCTGAGATCCAGCGTCTCACGTTTGTTGCCAAGAACTTTGTGCACTTCAGCCAACACGTCCTCCCGCAGTGTTCCCAGCAGATCGTCGGCTAACTCTGCAAACACAGGCATAGACTCCGCATTGAAAAATCCACTATCAACATCAAGAAATCAACAACTGCCTACAGCAGTTTTCCTTCACTCTGCTCGCATCCCTGATGTAATGTTTCGATGTAAATAGTTCGCAAAGTCAGCAACGTCACTTGTGTATTTAAAACTTTAAAATTTGAAACATGCAGCTTACAACATGACGAGCTTGGTTACAAATATTTTTTCTTTCTTTCTTTCTTTCTTTCACACTCTAAGACGGAGGAATTGGCTTGTAGACAGCCACATCGAAGCCATCGTTTCATACTTTGGAATTCAGGCAGGAGCTGCTGGAATTGGGCCAAGGTCAGCTGGCCGGTCAGCACCTTGGCAGCCAGAGCCTGTAGCGCGTGCTTGATGTCTTCAGCCTTCACCTCGGCGTCGTGAAGTACGACCTGCACGCTTTGCTGCAGGTGTTCCAGCACCCTGTTGTAGACATCCTCCTCATCATCATCGGCGTCATCCTCCTCATCATCGTATTTGTCAACATCAGCGTCATTGTCCGCGTTCGTGACAGTCGCAAGAGCTATCTTTAACCAGTATTGTTGAAATGTCAACACACCTACTGGCACCAGTATGAACATTTCCCACCAACATAAAGTATGAACATTTCCCACCAATATAAAGTGTGAACATTTCCCACCAATATAAAGTGTGAACATTTCCCACCAATATAAAGATTTGAAACTTTTCATGGAAATTTCGTTTTACTCACTGCGCATGAGCAGCAACTCTAACTCTAAAACTTAATAATACATAAGTTCAGACTAAATATGTCAACGAAATTTCTTTGCTATCTATGAACGACCTCAAAATTCTTTTTTTAAGTGTAGCATTTATATTTGGTTTCATCATCATCATCGTCGTCGTCGTCGTCGTCGTCATCATCATCATTATCATCATCATTTTGGCTTCAGTGATACATGCTTGCATCATCTGACAGCTGAAGCTGATTATCCCAGGAAAAGAGTGGAACAAGCATCTCATCTTCAGCTCTTGTGGAAAGGTTCAAAACGAAGATGGATATATTTTTCAGCGTGCTCTTTCGTGCGTCCAAGCGATGTTTAGTGTGCTGTTTCGTGTGAGTGCGTGCGGTTATCTGCTCCTCCGCATACAGTTTGTGCAAGGAGCAGGGAGAGACTAATGGATAGGTGGATGAGCGAGTTTGTCTGCGTGTACCCGCAAACTGTGCGTTTGGGTGCGCGTGCGAGTGAGTGCACTCGGGCGTATTCTGGGTACATAAGTGGATCTTACTGAGCCACTTCACGTATTCAGGGTACATAAGGGGATCTTACTGAGCCACTTCGCGTATTCAGGGTACATAAGGGG
>SMGT01009060.1:0-10189 GCA_004794575.1 Lanistes nyassanus | reverse complement strand
TACTTGACATTACGAATAGCTATACTTGACATTACGAATAGCTATACTTGACATTATGAATAGCCATACTTGACATTACGAATAGCTGTACTTGACATTACGAATAGCCATACTTGACATTACGAATAGCTGTACTTGACATTACGAATAGCCATACTTGACATTACGAATAGCCATACTTGACATTACGAATAGCTGTACTTGACATTACGAATAGCTATACTTGACATTACGAATAGCTATACTTGACATTACGAATAGCTGTACTTGACATTACGAATAGCTGTACCGTCAGCGCGTCGAAGGTGGAGGAGAAAACATCGCCGAGCTGTGTGAAGACGCTGGGCTTATGTGTTGTCGTCTGAGACAGGGCAGAACCAACCAGCAACAGCAGTATCAGGGTGCGCATCTTGAAGTCTGCAGACAAACCACGTGACGTTTTTAGAGCGGTCGACAACTACCCCCCACCCCCATCCACGCCCTCCCGCCCCCGGCCACCAAATCCTACCACAATCCTACAACAACTACCACACTCGCCACTTAGAAGATCGACGACAACGTATAGGCGCGATTACTATAGAAGATCATCACCACTGCGGTCTACCGCAAATTAGAAAACAATGCTCTTGAGATTTAGGTCACATTATAAACGTCCTAACCCGTTAGGACCCGCGTGTCTTGGTGAAGATTTGTCTCAATGTCAAGAATCTCTGTGTACTAGGGTTAATGTTGAATGTATTTTTAAAAAAAAAAGATTGTATAATTAAGACGTTCCTTATTGAGAAACTATGGCTAATTTATAATGTGGTTTTTAGAATATGTTTGAGGCCAAATCGTGGACTAAACTTTATCGTGGACTAAACTTTCTTTCCTTCTTGTTTCCTTTTTTCTTTTCTTTTTCATCATCGCCTGTACAAGAAGACGAAAACAACGATGACGAGATTATGAGAGACTGTGAAGATTATGATAAGGTGAGCGAGGTGCAGGAAAAGTAAAAGAAGATAAATTGTATTATTTAGGATAAAGAATAAATACGGGAGGGAGAGAAAAAGAAGAATTTTCACGGAAGATCCCTTCCAGACAGTAAAACTTCGCTTGCTCCTAAATACGAATCTGCAACTGCAAGGCGTTACCCACCTGTGGCTCAGCTGACACTCGGCAGGGGCTACCAGCACACCTCCTGGCATCTCTTTTATAGTGTGTCCGCGTGGCAGCCGAGATACACCCGCTAAAATCACGTGGCAACTGTGGTTGCAGCACGTAGATATGTACAGCGTTTCTTTCTTTTTGAAAAACAACTGAACGATCGTTGCCCAGCCTTAATTCCAACACCTGACGATGTACAGTAACAGGTTCTGCGAGCAAAGATGGTGGAAATAGTGTTGGTGGGGAAGAAAGAGACGTGAAAAGAAATGTGTAAAGAGAAAAAGAAAACAAAGATTAAGAGAACTGACGGTATGAGTGGCTGGTTGATTTGACTGACAAACGTAGACCTACTTTTGGGACAGGGGAGTGCACGGTAAATCAAGACCCTCTGTAGCTGTTCGTGACTTGGGGCGCGATGTTTTGATGGCGTCATAAACGGAACTCGCCAGGTGGTAACGGGACTAGGCCACAGGAAAGGTGCCCTATATATGTTTATATATTAAAGGTATCTCTGTTCGAGGAGAAATCATCCTTTCCTATAATCTCGCTTCTTTTCATTCTTCATAGTAAAGCATTTAAATTCTCTGTGTGTGTGTGTGCGCCCGCGCGTGAGTTCATGTGGGTGTTTAAGTGAATGTGTATATATCTCCGTGTGTTTTGTTTGATCCCTGAGCAACCTATTCATCTTCCACGCACTCTGTTAGGGATGTCACATATCTTCAACATTCTCTTCTATCATTTTTCCCTAGTAACATCCCTAAACTCATCAGCAGATGGGTCGATCAGTCCTCGGCAAAAGATACCAAGAGCTACAAACCGACTAGCCAATGCTAGAAAACAAAAACGTCATAGTGTGCGCTCAAAGACAGACCTTGTCACTATAGCCCGTTGGTTGCCTATTGTCAACTGAAGTGATCCCAGGGTCATTACAACCCATGGCTGCGTATCTCGTATGATTCCATGATTTGACCCACATCAGTCTGTGGACGCTTGTGCAGGGCAATAGATAGGCGCCGCCCCGAAAATTTCACCTCATCCAAACTCACCTTTTCGCTCAAGACGAAACGAGAGCGATGTCCATTATATTGTACTGGCGGCCATGAACGTATCCACTGTAGTGGCAGTCATGCATATACATCCATGGTGCTGGCAGATATCCATCCATTATGCTGCAGTTTACTTCGTCTCAAGGTCAGAGACTGCCTAGAATCTGGAGCAACCACTACATCTAGAGCTGTCTTGTTCTGTGGCAAATCATGCATGTGCGCAAGCGTTCGTGCAAGTGAATGAGTATATGCTGGTTGGTTGTTGTTTAACGTCCCGTCGCAAACATGGACGGTGTTGCTTGGACAAGTTTACGCGCTGCCACATGCACGTGGGACCGCTGTTGCAACGCGGACTGGGATCATTCTGGCTAGGGAAGATGGTTTGGGGTTACCTACAGGCGAGAAATGTTGTTTCTACCAATGAAAATCTCGAGGTAAAATACTTCCCGAGACCCCTATAGCCTCTGGACAGTGTGCCGTGCTACTATAGCTTTCTTTTCCGCGCGGAAAGACCATTTTAATTCCTGCCTGTATGTAACGCACGTCACTATATACACCCATCACCTCAATTTCCAAAACCGCCGGCCTAAAACATTTTTTTTTGGGGGGGTGGGTGGGGTCTTTATACCAATATGTCAGGAAAGGGGAAGTACCGGTGGTACTGTGGGTAGCGACTGGAAAATTTGCAGGACTGTTAAAGTTATAAATCACTATAGCCCAGTTGGTAATGTGTCTATCCACTAGACAATCATAACATGCCGTTGGGAACAGCATATGGATTGTTAAAAGAAGTTAATTAGAAGATCCTAATTATAAGACCTTTCCCAAGTAAGGTTAAAATTTTCATGATTTTTTTCTTCAAACTCGTAACTCAACTATTCCTCTGTACTAAGTCTGTCGTACAAAAATGTTACAGAGAGAGAGAGCGAGAGAGGAAAAACTTTGTGGAAATTTGAGTAAGCTAGAGAAGTAGTGAATTTTACGAATTCCATACTGCGTCAAGCTAGTGAAAATTTTGTAACGACCCGCCCCCATCCCTGCAGCCTCGTCTGCATGTCTATATAGCAGCAGTATTGATTATTCTTCACATCTTATTACTTTTATTCCTTGTCCATGTCATCATATTCGCTTAACCATTTTAATATGTGGAAAAAACGTCTCTACGATGACGGATGTCTCTTCGTCAGGACGATATTGCAACAAAGCCACATGCAGTTCCATTATACCGAAACCGGACTAGGTACTGTTCCCAGTTAACCTACTATATAGTATGTAGTGTATAATATAGTATATACTGGCGATTTTTTGAGTGTATATGACGGCCGGGGCGCAACACGTCCGACCTCCCGCCGGAAGCATTGATCGAAGAGGTGCCCTGGTCACAATAAAATCATTTTCGAATGACGTTTTCGCATCGGAATTCTCTTTAAAACTATTTCCACAACCCTTCAGACCCCTGCTGTTATTGGCGGAATCAGCAGGTAATGAATTTCCTCCAATGTTTTTGTTTATTTATATCAGCACCATTTTACTGCATTCAATGAACTTTTTCCTCTGGTCGTCTTTTTGCCGGCTATAGGCGCGCCGGTGTACGCGTATTTGCTTATGGTGGCAATATTTTCACTCAAATCCGTGAGCTATGCACCCTCGAGAGGTCATACGATGTTGCTAGTCCCATCCCAAAAGCACCTATTCTCGATGTGCCAGCTCGCGCAAAATGATAAATGCTTCCCCGTCGTGTCCTTGAAAAGTAAACACAGACGCGTTTTTAACTGGAAAAAGAACACATTCATCAGAAAGGACACAAGGCGGAAAACATTAAGACACAAACACCGTTTACTCACCAGCTAGGGGGAATTATGTTGAAAATTGCTTCGCCTTGAGGATAAGTGAAAAATAATTGTTTTAAAGTCAAAAATGCACAAACATGCCTAAAAACGAGTGAATGAACTATACATTTAGCACACAAAAGCATCCTTAAAATTCTAAGTTTCTCTGTAATTTATGGCCATGCATACAGCTGGTTTAAGTGATCAACCTAAAAAAGCAAATGATGAAATGATAATGTATAGCTCTCTCCAGTCATTCCGTGCATTTAATTTTTTTGTGTTTGTGGGGAGGGGAAGGGTGGGTCCTAATTGTTCCAATGCCACTGCTTCATTACAAAAAGGGTTTCGTTCGCATTTGATAGTACTACAATGCCAATTTGTTAGTATCTGATGGTACTACAATGTCAATTTGTATCTGATGATACACATAATCATAACACCTAATCAATAATAACCCACATTTCATAAAACTTTATTTCCATGTGGCAATCCTAAAAGCAGACATTAGGTAGTGCAAGCTAACACGACCTTCACCTTACGCAAGATACTACTATGATTGTCCAAGACGAATTAAAGTTGACATCAAACAAATGCAAACAAAGTTAAGCCAAAATATTGCATCTACAGCAGCCGGACTGCTGCTTGGTCCAACTACAGAGCAATCTACATGGCACATCATTTAGAAATATATACACATCCCGTGCACAGGTATGACACTGTAAAGAATGTACATGATGACTTCTTTAGTAATCAATGTTCAGTTACTTTTCCACATAATTCACATAAATGCACAAATAAACGATACTATTAACATATCAACATGACTCTTGAAAGACTGCATCAATAAAACAGGACAAACGATGAAATACGTAAGACAGGTTGTATTTATCTACACCGATATAGATGCACTGGATCTTTAACAGACATAAAGCTGAAATACTGGAAAATATATTGTATACCTTTTACTGTGTGGTTATTTACTTTAAATTTATGGGTGGACATCGAGGCAATACAAACCATCTATATCTAGTATTAGGAATTACCCCTTTCAAATTTTTGTGAGACAAAAAAATCTAAATGAGGTTTCATGTAATGGAGATGCATGTTTAAGTGGATATAACTATGTAGTGTCCATGTTCGGCTCAGCATAAGATTGTGATGTTAAAATATACATGAATATGCACAACAGTGCCTATATGCACAGATCTAAAATGCTGAAATACCACGTATTCCAGGAACCTAGATAACAAGATGAAAGACTCGTCAAATGAAACAGATTAAAGTTCCTGTGTAAAACAGATAATTTTCAGATACATTTCTTCAGTTTTGCAGCTGGCTAAAACGATCTTCGTTTTGCAGTTGGATGAAATGATCTTTGAAGCAAGCCTGTTATGAAAGACAGCGCGTGCAATTTGAAAGATACTTGAATTTGATCGAAGAAGCAGAAATCCAGACATCCCATGGCCGCTAAAAAGTGTCAACTACCAAGACGAGATCATCACATTTCTTTTTTTCACTCGAATGAGGAATAATGTCTAGACATCTACTGCATTAACATCTTCTGCTGGCCGTGTGATCCAAGTTCTTCAGAAAGTCTGATCGTGACACATCACAGTCTGATCGTGACACATCACAGTCTGATCGTGACACATCACAGTCTGATCGTGACACATCAGCACCAGAACCACAGAGGCCACATCATCGCTGTGCCCAGCATGGCTCCTGTCAACAGCCCTGTGCCATAGTCATACCCACGGTAAGGGTAGTCGTCAACGTACACCACCTGAGTGGGGGGCACCGAGTTGATTACTGCTGTACCATTTGGAGTCTGCACCACTGAAAATGTAACCTTTGCATCAGCATTGCCATTAACACCATCATCATGCCCTTATCATGGCATTTTTAAAGTTGGTGATACTTTCTGACGTGACTGTGAAATATGATAAGTAAAAAGATCAAAGGCCTGTACTTGTAAGTATCTTCACACCATAAGTAATCTACATATATGGCCACAAGAAAATGAGAAACAGCTAAGATCTACTTGAAAAACCTTTTCCGTTTGCACAAGAAAATAGATAAAAGACATTGTTCTTTTTTATTTTGGAAAACATGATATCCTGCTTACCATGGGCTGTAGGCGGTCCGCGAATAACGTACCCTGGATATTCTCCATATGGATAACCGTATTCATAGCGGATAGGCACTGAGCGGGTATAGGGTGGAGACACGTTAACTGGGGCTTGCATTGTTCGAGCTTCTTCTAAGGCTATCTGCCATGCCCTGCAAATTACAGAAAATATAAACAACACCTGCAAAAATAAATCTTACTCTGAACATATGCATCAGCATGTAGGGAAGACAAGCACACATAGAATATTCAAACATACAGCAAAATTTCCCCTTGCGACCCATCATAGTGATGTTTCAAAGGGAGACTACTTATGGACTGCACAGATTATCTACTCATGCACATGAAGGTGATGTTCTCACTTTTAACCACATCAATGCTTACGACTTCAAAATCATCAGCATCATCAGGCATAAACATGTATGTACTGTGGTTGGCACATGCACACACGTGCATGCATACTCACTCACTCTGTCTCACTTGCACACACGCGTGTGAGCGAATGGGAAAGTGGGCAAATGTATGTATGTATCAGGGACTCACTTCATATCATCATAGTTCTCCGCACACAGCACAAGACTGTTTCCGTTACGCATTTCCAACTCTAACAAGCAAGCCTTGGCATTGCCGACCTCTTCAGGGGGCGTGACGTTTCCCACCTACACAAGAATATCAGCTCCAGTGAGCGCCCATCACTAACACACAGGCACACAAGTAATTAGCACGACATAAAAATACTTCATTTTATTAAAAATACTTTCAAGAAACAGAAGCACTTTCCGTTGGCTGAAAATAGTTCAGGAACACCTTTGTGCAGCATCAACAAGACTGTGCCTGTGGGACTGAGAAAATGCATGGCATTGCACAAAAAAAAAAGACAAGAATGTGTACTGTCCTTTCACTCCCTGCCATACTTGGACATCCACCAAGGTTCATCATAGTGCAACAAATGTCCTTGCTGCCATCTTCATGGCAACTCAACTTAGGCAACCTTTCCTTTGTGCAGCCGAGGTAAAACAGCATGTTCTGATAATGGATTATCTCCCATCCTTCAGAACAATAAGGTCACGCTTCCACTTGTACCCATGGTAACAAAAATGGATGATACATTTCTAATTCTATGGCCATTATGGTACAAATTACAATCTGGGCGTTATTGTATATTTCACAATACCTGGTGAATATAATGTCTTATATTTCTTGCTCATCTCACCCTTCCCTCATCTGGTTCCCCAACACCTCAAACTTTCACTCCTCCAGGGTGGCTCACAGATCAGCAGTAATGCACGCTTGCTACCAATATTAAAGGACGTGAAATTGGATCTTGTGTCTGGCACAGACATTCTCTCTGCATGAGCCACTGTTAACAGGGCTGGGCATCAGTAGTTTTCTCCAGCACTCTGGCTTACTTCCCTTTACCCATCCTGTACACCCCTAACCACCCTCACTCTCCCTTCCCCCATCACCATATAGCCTTCACTTTTGACTTACAACAAGAACCAAAGTCTCACTCTTCCTGAAGAACGGAACAATGATCTTGTACCAATCAGGTAAGATATGTATACAGTAATCCCTCATTTATCGCAGGAGATAGGTTCCAAGGCCGGCCGCAATAACTGAATTTTCGCGAAGTAGGGACACCATATTTATTTATTTAACGTGTATTTGGACGTTTTTAAACCCTCCCTGTACTGTTTACAACCCACCCTTTACTTTATTAATAACAAGGACAACTGTTAAGCAATATGAACCAATCACAACCCATGTCACAATGCACTTAGTCACCGAACTTGTTTTGTTGTTCTTAGACTAGGAAATACTACTACTATATTTAAAAACCCGCGAAGTAGTGAATCTGCAAAAAGTGAACTGCGAAGTAGCGAGGGATTACTGTATAGCCAACTGGCCAATATATCATGGCAGCACAGCATAGAAAATCCACAAATAGTGCTTGACATTTTAAGTAATAATAAGGCTCAGGGTTGAAGGCAGCAGTTTGGGAGAATAAACAGTTGCTAGAAATCCTTTTTGCCAGAATATATGATCGATTACCATGATGGAAAGGGCAGGGAACTATATTACTTATTAGACTGCATGCACAGTCACTTTTTAAAAATGTACATTATGCTTTACTTGTGTTCAACTGATTTTAATAGTACAAGCCTACCTCTGGTCCTGTTTTGATGCGTGTACAAACATCCCGCACTATAAAGACTTCTTCTGCCCGGGGAGTGTCTGGTGATTCGAAATAACGAAGTATTCCATCTCTATAGAGCACAAACCAGTTCTTCTTCCATCTCTTCAGCACTGAGCCTGGTAAAGACATTATGGTAGTTACAGTAACCATCTAACCTCAAATTATTTCCCAGTGATCAACCTCTAACCTTTTAAAGGGAAACATTTTATACATTATTACAACTGTACACAGGTATTATAAATGTGATACAGAGTAAAACAGGTATGGATTGAGAATTTAAAACTTACTCTGACGATGCAGCCAGCCAGCTTTGGCAATATCCAGACTGATGCTCATGTTGTCTGAGAATCACTGAAGACTGTTCTAATTTTGACCTGCAGTTTTAAAAGAGCACATATCATTTGTGATCTTGACGATAAGCCAAAATTACAACAACCATATGCTCTCGCACTGATGTTGTAATTATAGAGGCCTGTCCTTCCCTTCTCAACACGAACAGATACACATAGGCGAGTGGATAAGATCGATCGAATAATTTACTTGAAATTGTATTGAAATTTTACTGGCTTATTTCTAACAGGGGACAGAAGTGAAATGTCTTCTCAAAAATTAACATCACCAGACTCCTGGAGTATGTCGGCTAGCCTTTTTCCCCTCTAGAAAAGCGTTCTACATGACGTTATCTATAACTAGTATAAGCTACCATTTTCTGCCATATACCATAACATTTATCCTGTAGGTAACTGAGGTTTTTATACATCTATGATCTATACACTTTCTGTAGCAACAATATGATGATGATATTCACAAAATAATCCTCTGCATTCACCCTACTTGACAAGCACTTGTGAATGCAATCTGACAGTTTCCTTCGATGTTCCTTTCAGTTCCTGTTCCTACCGCATGCAGAAGTGCAGAGCTGTGCGCTGTTGGTTCTAACCATAAGGATGTTTATCAGCAAAGAAAAATAAACATGTAATAATAACGAATACAAAAAAATTAAGCACCGCATCAAAAACTACGAATCACAAAGACCTAGAAATTCATTATGAGCTTTTTGAGAGAACTGAAATAAGATATACTCTCACCAAATTTGCGTCGTCAAGTAGAAATGTGTAGAAGATTCGTGTTGTTTATTTCCTCTAAGAGCTTGCGCGGGTCGAGGCCACGTGACTCCATGCAGTCTCGACTAGCACGCATTATCACGTGGGAGAAGTGGGGGCGGGGCCAAAATAGCAAACACTGAACTTTTACGACTATGAGAAAAATACACACGTATGATTATCAATACGTTTGGACAGATGGTGTACTACTTACACCGCCCATCGACATTATTCGCCAACTTAAAAGTTTGAGAGGAATCTAAAGGGATTGAGGAATGGGGACATATCGTGAAAAGGACGCTTCAACAAATCAAATGCTATCAGGAGAGGGTGAGGGGGACGCAGGGATCGAGAGGGAGTGATTGAGAGTGATGTGCAAGCGTGTGCTGGAATATTCTGGTAGGAAGATCAGTTTCGTCCGGTAGATCGGCCGCCAACGTATGTGCGTAGATGATACCCCGTTTGAGACACGATCTATCTAATTAATTGCTTATACTTTTAAGAACGCACGTAAATTGCGATGTTTGTGGCGGGAGACAGGTGATCAAAGGTGTATCTATTGCACATCAATTAAGACTGGAGCCGATTTTCAAAAATAAAAAGGTGGGGGTATGGAGATCAATGCATAGTGCATAATAACTGGGGCTAGCATACATTAAATGTTGCCAGAAAATGTGTGTATATTGTACAACCCCCTCTGAAAAGATTGTTGTAAATACTTTTCATGGAGTTGTACTAGG
>SMGT01009059.1:221521-246867 GCA_004794575.1 Lanistes nyassanus | reverse complement strand
TCTCCAGCAAAAAGTGTTGTTAGGTTCTCCCAGATGGCAAGAACAAAAATTCGCTGTCTCAACATTGTCCTCTTACCAATAAGGCGTTTCCATGCAGGCGCGCTCTTCTCCAAAGACTGCATCAGCAAAAACTTCCAGTGAAATTTATCTATAAGCTTGGTCCTTGGATAAGTTGTTCAAAGTGTAACTAAGGGACTAATAAATATCCTTTCACAAAAATTCTTCTGGGAAGTCAAATCAAGGTTTGAATGCATATTCTTTTTGAAACACCTAAGGATCAGCTGAGCAGGCAACAAGTTGTCAGGACTTTCTTGAACCCACACCCCACACCAAAGATGCTTATGGCATACTTAAAACTGCTCCAGCTGTCCCCATCACTCTGAAAAAGAAGAACAAACATGTAAAATAAAAATCATGTTTAACATGCTGTTACATGATTACCCAACCACTTTTTGTTCATGAATATTATCAAGCAGCATGGGGCTACTTTTTGTGATCACTCAAAGTCTTGGTCTGACCACTGACAGGTTATGGAAGTGGATTTTACTTTAGAAAAGACAGAAAAAAACAATTTGTGACAACTATGTTAAAGAGAATCTTAACCCTAGACTCAACTTGAGATGAATTCATAGATATTGATATTGTGAGTCTTGTCAGCCACAAATTTCAAGCTGTATCGGTACTATTTCCATACAATCCACGTTTTAATTTCGGTAAATAGTGGTACACGGACGTCGCCATGTTGTGGTACTCTTTCGTGAATGAAAGCAAAATATCGCTGCTGTCGTCTGGTCTGGTGACGTCAGTTCCCCAGAAGCATTCAACACGCCACAGTGCAAAGAGTTCGGCTGTATCAACGAACAGTGCAAATCGTTTAATGTAGACGGAAGCCACAAGAGCTTTTTTGGGGGGATTCCGAATCCAGCAAAATCAAAAGATTGCTATGCACTATGTAAAAAGTGGCTTGAAATTTAAAGAACGCCAAGTTGGCTCGTCGTGCGTAAGAGTATAAATGGCACAAATCGCACCTCGTGTGCGAGGACCATTTTACGAGGTAAAATAAAAAAAATCACATTTTTACTGCTAAACAACTAATGGTAATGATATAAAATATTACGGTTTTTTTAATCATGATATAATTTTATGAAGTGTTATTTATTTTATATAGTAAATATAGAAAATACTTAAATAGGTATATACAAATAATGCATACACTATGGTTGATTTTTTAAATATGCCATATGTATGGCCTACAAGGCCTGTATAGCAATACAAAGTACTTGAAAACAAACGCATGTATATGCATGCATGTGTACATGGACAACCCGTACACACAACAAAGGACAACTATGTAAATATACTAGTCACAACAGCACTTGTCGTCTTGCTCAGTATCGGTACTTTTCGTGTTTTGTAGTTCTTCCTCCTTGTGTTCTGGGTCATAAGTGTAAGCTACAACTCCCAGATCCATAACGGAAATAATCTTGTGAATGTTCGCGATGTTACTAACAAAAGCGTCTGCCCGATATATGTGACGATGCTGCTTTGAGCGGTGTCAGCTGCGGGCTGCAGTAGCTTTCTCCCTGCCTGGGTAACTGACGTCACTCATCAAGGCAACATGGCGGCTTCCATGTAAGGCCGATGAGCGGCACTAAAAGCTGGGTTGTAAGTGAACAGTTCTTTTGTAGCTCGAAAGTTTTCCTTTAACAGGGTGTCTATCGCTTATTCCACATTTTAAAAACATTTTAAGAACAGACTATCTGCACCAACTTTGGGCAAAAATGTAACAACAAAGCACTACATGTTGCCAGCATATGGAAGCGCAGGAAATGAATATTGACCACTACAGCTGAAAGCGATTAACCTGCTATGCTATTTAATTTTGTGAAGCAATATAATACTTTTTCACTATTTTGGATGCTACTGCATGTCAACAAACCGTTGGCCTGACAAAATGTGGTTGAAGGGTCTACTGACCCATCTTCCCTTTCAAAATTAATGCAATGGATCCCATGGGGTCAGCTAACGTACGACGACCTACTTGACCCATGAGGTCTCGGTGTCGACAAACTTACGACAAATTCAAAACTTTGCAGCGACGCATTTAGCGGTATAAGGGAAGTAAACTTTGTATCATTGTAAAGCTCTATCATAGGTTGTTTCCCCAGAACTGTCTAAATGAGTTTCGGAAACAGCTTTGGCTTGCCAAAAGAGGTTTAGTGTAGCTGCTGTTCAGGTCTACTTCCGTCGTAACAATGGATACACGTGGTTCGTTTGTTGTGTGTAAAAAAAGTGACTACATTTGGCACCAAATAGTAAGTGGTATTTAATATTTTTAACTAAAAGTATTGTTTCCATTGTGATGCCGAAGAATAGATCTTTCTAAATATGTAAAATATATTACTGAGTATGGTAGTTTTTAAGCGGTATTGTTTGTAAAACGCGTAAATCTATGCAGCCTCTACATATGTCTAGCCCTGCAGGCCCAAAGAGTTAAAGCGCTAAAGGACTCTATAAACCTCGTGGAAGTAAAGAAGTTCAAACTGTGCCAAGACATCCAGTTAGCCTTAGAGTAACATAGGGTCCCTGCCGGAAGAAAAGATTTTAATATCCTCATATTCCTGCTTTGTGCTAATTCACCTTGTACTCTGAGACCTATTTTAAAAGTACAGAAACGGCAGAAAAAAAACTTTTTTATTCCAACATTGTTGTCTTATCGCATGTTCAGGCCACACTGTTATGTTCTACAATATTTTTTAACATAGGGCAGAAAATGCGCAATGCTGAAGTGGAACATTATTCTTACCTCATGTTATCATCACGAATGCCTCCAGTCTGTCCGACGTACACTATATCAGTTGGGAACACCTTCCTTTTCATGCCTCTTGCCTGTGTAGTGTGTAAACAGGCATGGACTTTGCTGCATAGGTTCAGTCCAGACCAGACCTCGACTATGTTAAGCTGCTCTTCGCCATACTTTTAGATATGCGTCTGTACAGCAGATGATTTTTTGCTAATGTTAAAAGACAATTGCGTTCCGACAATACTGAATACAGAACCACCACCAATAAAAGTACTACTCAGTGCTGACAATAATGTGATTGTCAATGTGACATTATCATTTATAATGATTATCAACATACAATTATTTTGGCATAACCGAACGCAAATTTTAGTAAATCCAAATCCAGATGGGTGACAATATGAATATGATAACTATCATCAACTGAAAGTAGTCTATTAACCAGAAGCTCAGTATTTTTTTGTAAAAGGCAGTGGCTATTCGCACGGTCCCGTCCAGATAGCAGCTGAGGCTATTTGCACAGCTGACATCACTCTGAAGAGCCGTGTAAAATTATTTTTACAGCTTTGCATCACTCGGTGCCAACTTCTTTATAGTTCCTTACATGAAGTTCTCTATAAAGAAAACTTCGCTACTGCTACTAGTTTCTTGTATGGATTCCATAAGGGTCGTGGCGGAACGTTTAGGTCAAAGCAACACATCACATTCGTAAGCACACACACACGATGCACAGCTCAAACTGCCTTCCACCACACCTTTCTTCCGATAACCGAGGTCAGAAAGTAACAACGAAAGTACATTATCGTTCATCATTACTGAATAAAGCTGCAAAATAACGGCCGACCTTACAGCTGCCCAACTACTAGTGGGCTTGGGGCGCGTGTTCTTCTATTTGCAGGACGGTTGTGTGCTTCTGGGGGGATACATTCTTCTATCCGCATAACCTAGAGGACATGCACTTTCGGGTGCATGACTTGTGTGGCAAGGTGTGGATGTCTCATTCTCGATTATGTTGACACGGAAAATCATTTACAAAGTAAAACATTTGAAGGCATAAAGGCTAGAAATGACAAAAAAGGAGAACACAGGGTGGTGCAAGTCACAAGCTGGAGGCCAGGCATACGCCAAGCGGAGGTATAGAGTGAAGTGCTGCTTGGTAGTGTCGTAGCTACATTGTTGGTCGTTGAATACCTTTAGAGCTGTGTACTGCGGCAGTAGTTGTTTCAGTAGGAGCTCTGTTGTCGGTCACTTACTGTATGTGTGGATTGAGCGAATCATAGAATGAACGCCACTAGTGCACAACTCCTCAAGTTGTGCGAATGGTCATTTCCAAAATATGTCGTGATTGTTTACATGGATTGCTCGTGTAGAAAATTTCAGATTGACATAACTTAAGTACACTTACACAATGCACATTTTTAACAGCCCTCCCCATATCTTTACTCAGAATACCGAGGTCAAAAACAGGAAAAGAACTTCACAGAGCTTTCTCGTTTCATCGCCTTGGTCAGTTATTACAGCCAGAACCTTGTAAAAAATCATAGTTGCTGCCACAACCCTTGTCTACTACACGGAAGCATTCACTAGATATAACACCCACTCGCAACCAAGGCTTGCTGATCCGACATTCACCTGGATAAGACAAACTGATACAGGGCCTCCACGTTGCCAATAAATGAAACGTTATTCATACAGGGTAACAAAGATCAATCAATACACAGCAAAATATAAAAGGAAATTAAAGATTGTGAGTTAGCTGAAGTTCTTGAAAAGTTGCCCACTCTGTCGTGGTACCAATTGGATCATAGCATTTTTATTTTAAATCCACTGACTCCCACGCTTGCTTTCTAAATGATAAAACTTTTTAAATCCCCCCCCCCCTTCGAAAAAACCCAAAGTAGTAGTAGAAAGAGTGGTCATTCGAACAGGGACCTAACTGCAATTCCAGTGAACATTCCCTGCCGACTGCAGAAATCTTGCAGTTGTATTTTCTTTTCACATCGTCAATCTAATTGGGGATCGGACCTTTAGCACGGTTTTCAGCACACGCTGAAACATATTTGCACGTGGCTTTACTAGTATGGGAAGGAAGATGGCGGTGCCATGCTTTCGCTTCAGCGATGTCAAGTGTGTACTACGCTACTGAATCTATTCTTTCTGCACGGGGCCCTGCAAACAGACTAGTCACTGCCTTTTTAAAATGACAATTTCGAACTTACTCTAGGAAATATGCAGATGCGACGAAGATGTAGATTCTAGCCATAATTATTGATGTCAAAGATTCCGTCTTGCGATGCACGGTCCTCTTCATTATCAGTTCCTTGTATTAGAAGTGTTTCCTTCGACATCACAACGCCGCAACAGGACTTGAGCTGAAGTTCTAGTGGCAAACAACTGACCTCTTCGATGGTTAGCTCTACATCTACGGATTCCCGCGCTCAGCTCACGCCACCTTTCGGCAGCCAGGGAAGCTTTATATATATGTGACCACCAGCATCCCTTGCGCTTCACAATTTATATACCGTAAAATTTTTGCAATATAGAAATTATCAATGGGTGTTCACTTAAAAAATATATCTCCTAAAGGTTAGATTGAATCAGATCTACAAGATTTACTCGACAATATAATGAATATATTAGCATTATTAGGATATCAGACCTGTTTTAAGAACTTCTCCCTGACATCCGGGTTATAGGCATCCCTTGTCAGCACTGCAGATGTGCTAGAAAGAATCCCATGTACAGTCTGGATATACAGTAAATCGCTTTTAGGCAAAATCGCCTGTTTTCATGCTTTTTTAAGTGAGTAACGAAAATATTGCATCCATATCATAGTTATTTTCTTCATTTAATGCATTGTTTTGCACAGGATTTTATTTTCTTTCTTCGTTCTAAGCATTGTTTTGATTCTATATTTAGCGAAGATGCACTGACTTCGAAAAGTTTTCCATATGATACCGTTCTCGTTAGAAGCATGCAGTGCGTTTCTTCGGCAGTTCACTTAGTATTAATCGTCTGGATATGTTAGAGTTGTACAACTCGTATTTAGAGAATTGAGAGATCGCATGGCTTTCCAAGCATAACAGAACGAACCTAACGAAGAAGAGAAAGGAACTAGGAACTTAGGAAGGCTTGCAAAGTCGAAAGTACATCCACTGATCCAGCACGGAGAGAGACCGACAATGATAGGATGCAAACAATTAATCATTCTGTTCACGCTGTTCCTGACCTTAGTTTGAATTCTGTCATCTGAGTTGACAGTCTTTGCTAGACTAATACTGTCGGCAAAATCTGGTTCTCTCCGAACAGAACAACAGGCCCCTTGGAAATTCTGGCTTTGCTGCGGGTAGAGGGGAGGAGGATAGCAGAAGCCTGTTTGCAAAAATTTAGGTACGGCGCACCCCTACCCCCGGTGTTTCCAACGCCAACATATCAAGGTTTGGCTCCAAGGAAAGTTTTTAAACGACAGGAAACAAGCTGAAACCCAGAAAAAGTGGAAATAAAGTTAAAGGTGAAATCTAAGGCAGATTTTTTTTATCTCCACTCTTTTTGTTGTTGTTTTTGGCAACCAGCTTTAGAGGGCCCCTGAAGCCTTGGGGGCACCGGAACTCGGTACTGGACCCCCCCCCCCCACCTCTCGACAGCCCTGCAGGCAAGAAAAGTGCTGGTTGCACTGTGTATATATTTATCTTTGTATATGCCCATAGGCAGATCTGATGGCTCTGAAAGGTTTTTTTGGAGTTTTTTTCTTTCTCTCATCAGGGTTCGCCGTTATGCATGATTGTTGTCACAGAAATTTAGAAGGATGCAGAGAAATCTCCATTTGTGGATCCTATGGCAGCACAGTTATTTTTAAATGTCACCAAAAGCATAATTATAGTGACCCTCATTTTTATATCAAAGGACCCTCATAATTTCCCAGCAGAGTCACAGGGACCCTGAGTTTTTGAGGCTTAGGAGAGCCTTGTAGTATGTTTTGTTGGCTGTTTCATAAGCAGAGACAAAATAATGTAGTTTGAACTTGAAGTGGAGATACTAATTGAGGTCTAAGATTTAGTGTACAGCAAGACCTCTCTGTAGTGGCCACCCTTGGGATCACCTAAAAGTATCTCTTTTGAGACAGATGGCAGCTCATCTGAGGGAAGGTCTGCAGGACCATGTGTCTTTAGTGATCCTAAAACACTAAACACTAGACTACAGTATACAGCAGAGCTTAACACAGCCAGTTGCCAGACTGCCCGAGGCAACCAAAACTGTTTGTTGGGCAAGGAACAATTTTGTATAGTTGCCTGACTGGGCAAGTTAAAATTTTCACAACTGTTCCCAGTACACTGACTCGCAGCTTTATTTACGGGGAATGGCTAATAGTCTAAGGTAGAGAACTCTTACATTCGAAAGCTCAATCATTTCTTTATGAGTTACTTCCCTTATACTGTGTTTTAAACCAGTTTCCGACCACAATTCCAAGCAAGTGAGAAATGGCTATGAAGTTCGTATCCACATGTGCCCTGTCACTTGGGAAATGCAAGATTTACTCTTCAGATTACACGCTGATGAGGAAAATGACACTGTTTTGCAAATTTACTATGAAAAAATGGATGAAGACAAGAGTTTTTGTGCCTGAAAGTTCCAAGAGAGTGATTACGAAGAGAAAAACGACCGAGCACATAGTGTAAACAGTATCGAACAGACTGTGTATAATAAATCGTTAGGACTTTTTGATTACTTCAACTTCAGTTGTGTTGCTATTAAAGGATTTATAAATTACAGAACAAGGTCCAAGAAACAAAATAAGACATGAGTTTTCTTTGTTTATTGATGTTTGCAACCAGGTTTAAATAACTTTTCTATTGTTTGGGGGTTTTTTAATTGAGTTTTTGAAAAAAAGGGCTAAAAAGCTATACAAGAAAAACAGGTGACTGCCGCTTGGAGGAAAAATCTATCTTAAATTTAAAAGAAGGGAACTGGACCAAGCTAAGACATGACAAAGACGAAGACAATCTACATGTTTCGTGGCACTACCAAATGTTTTCATTGTTGTCGTTTTTGTGTCATCCTGATGAAGGGGTAGTGCCCCGAAACATGAGATTGTCTTCATCTTTGTCATGGCTTAGCTAAAAAGCTGCATCAGCTGGGGCAGCACGAGCTAGGAGCCATGCGTCTGTTTTGAGTTAAAAGGCCAGCAGTGTGGTGTTCTAACAGTGTTCATAACTGACTTGGCATAAAACTCTAAACAAACAAACCATCTCTGTTTTTGTGGGATTACTGCTACTTTTCTTTGAATTTTCCCCTTGCAGCTTGGCCACTATTAAGTACCTTCGGTCAGTTTTTGCTGCACTAGTGACACTACTGCTACTTTTCTTTGAATTTTCCCCTTGCAGCTTGGCCACTATTAAGTACCTTCGGTCAGTTTTTGCTGCACTAGTGACAATTTTTTTTTAACTACGTCAGTGATCTAATGGTTAAGACAACCAATTTTGAGGCGTTAGGTTGATGGTTCATGACCCAGCTGAGTCATGCCTAAGTGGTAAGACTTAAAAAATTGGCAATCAAGTAGCTGTTTTGGCAGACACATGGCACTATAGGGAACAGTACTAGGACCTGGTGTCTGGTTTCAGTATAATGTGACTGGGTGGGATTGAAGCCTGTGTTCAGTATGGCAGCACATTAACTTAACTTGTCCCAAGCAATACCATCCTGGACTTCATTTGGGACTGGATGTTTAGGAACATAGAAGTATTTAAAACCGAACCAAATCAGTGACATTTTCAGAGTTCAAAATTTCAGGGTAATTCCAACTACTAAATGATTGAACAGGTCAGAAGGAACCCACTTCCAGTTCAACTAAGAAAATATTCATATACATGCTTACAAGTATCAGATTGTTTTGATTTATTTATTGACAGTTATTAAATTGAGACACTCCTCTGTCCAACAGTTATAATCAGTGTCAATTGTCATTTATATTATTTTTCTGATTTTTCTTTGAGCAAAGGCAGGACTTGGAAAATACGAATCTTCTCCATCTCTCCTGTTGGTTTCTTTGAGCCATGATGCCAGACTACCAGAGTGTTGACCTGTGACCACGAGAACTCCATTACTTCGTCACCATATCTTAACCCAGTACATGTTCGTGGCTGATCAGTGCTGGCAAGATGGGCAACAGTCGATCTAGCAGGTGTGAACTGGTTGCCCTCGGGATGCCGCAGCGGGAACGAGAGCTGCATCTGGCTGTTATGGGCAATGACAAGACAACAGTTCAGCACATTGTGTCTCAGGGAGCAGACTTGGACTATCCATGGAGTAACCCCGCCATACCCAGCATTAAGGACAGTACCACCCCTCTTCTGGCAGCTGTTTCGCTCAATCATGTGGAAATTACTATGGTATGCAGAATACCTTCTGTATCCTGTGCTAATCTAAACTTGCACTATTTAACTTTGGAGGGTATTTTTTTTTAACTCTTCTTTTCTACTGTTCTACTTTTAGTTTCGTGGCACAACTAGAGCATAGCCAAGAGAATTGGTGCTATGCATATCGGGTTTCTTTCCTTTATGAATTTTATAAGTCCTTGCCATAATTGTTATGATGACTCAGATTTTCACTTTTCACCTTATCAAGGTAGAGATGTTTGTCAGGTCTGTTTTTCAGTATTATCATGTCGTTTGATTTATTGACTCTGAAAGAAAGGTCCTCTGCTTTCAGCAGTAGAATCTGCAGATAAAACACATTCCAGAAGTTTTTGTCCATGAACGTAAAACTTGTACCGTAAAAAGAACTTGTGTATTACAAAAAACCCAAATTATATTAATCCACAAATTGAGGAGTTTCCAGAGGTAAGTAACTTTTATTTTTACCTGCCCAGCAGGCAGGTAGAATGATTTTTTTACTCCCCGCAAGCAGGTTGCAGCATTTCCTACCTGCCTGACACAAGTGGTTGCCTGCCCTGGGCAATCGGGCAGCCGGGACTGTTCTTCCCTGGTTTATTTTTTTTTAATAAACATACATCCCTGAAGCATTATACATGGCTCAAATTACCCTTGAAAAATATAATTGAAGGGTGAAGTGACATCAAAACCACGACATATGACAAGTGAATAAGATGATATTAATGTTCTTGTGGTGTAGCCAGGGGTCTGTGACCATTTGTGGTTACATGAAGTTCCAAACATTAATCTGGAGGTAACCACTAAAGTAGAATCTTAGTTTAGTTCAAATGTTTCCAGTGATAGTACGCACACAATTTACACAGAACATGCATAACACATACCTTTGAAAACATGCACTTAATTATGGATGTGTCTGCAAGGACATATAATTTCTCATTCATGCACTCTTCCTCCCCCCCCCCCTCTCTCTCTCTCTCACACACACACACACACACACACGCATGCAAGAATGCACGCATGCTTTCACACACACACACACTTATATGTGCCAGATAGCTTAAAAATGTATAAAAACTTTTATTGCCACACAAAAGTCATCAATAATATTTTACTTGTAGTTTTATTTTATTGCAGGCATAGACTTGGATCTCAGTAGACTTTGCTTGCGTTGTTTTCTGTTATAAAGATTCTGCTACGGTTTGGAGCAGCTGTTAACCGTACAGACCGCAATGGATGTACTCCGTTGTACAAGGCAGCATACCATGGCCGCCCTGTTCTTGTGGACATCCTTGTCAAAGCTGGTCTGAATTATTCATTGTTGTAGGGGAGAGAGAGATTCGCATGGAGTCATTTCCTGATTTTCATTTATGTGGTTCTGTGTTTCCTTAAGTGTTGTGTCACACTGTATGCAAGTGAAAGCAAATGGAAATGTGTGCACATGTTTGTGTGTGTGTGTGTGTGGACTGCAAAATAGATGTGTGTTTTGGTGTGGGTACCTGAATCATCTTAATGCCCTTAGTTTACTAAAACTTTAAAAGTAAGCTTTAGATTTGGTGCCATGTCAGTGTTTTCTTCTTGAAGGTTCTTGAACTGGTAAAGAAATCTGATTTACTGACAATGGAAGGGTTTGGGACAATAAATGTTATAATAATTCTTACAGACATTCTTACCAGGTCACTGTGTTTGCCACATCATCATACACAGGCCAACAGAATTCTTTTTGTCTAGTTTGGGAGTTGCACTCCCAGCTATTTGTCTGGGTTTCATTCCAGTAAGTTTGTCACCAGCAGCAGCACAATTAGCCATTTTGCATAGGGAATGCATGATGCGCTGCATTTTCCTTGGATGTTTCAACCAGGAAAAAGCACTAAGTCTAGTCTGAACATAGTGTCCACATGGCTAATGTTAGTGAGCATCGGGGGCCTACGGGGCTTTAACAAAGAGTGGACACAGCAAGTGGCCTCATCCTGTGCTTTTTGCTCGTATTGGGCTAGCAAACTTTTATTTTCATGTTTGCTTCCCAGATTTATTTCCCACTATCCATGGATGCTGTTTCTTTTTAACTATGAACTTGGTTCCCTGTAGTTTTGGATCCCTGTAGTTTCTATTTTACTTGTGTGTGTGTGTGGACACTTTACAGACAGCATATCAGACTGCCAAGCCTGAGATTTTTTTGTCTGCACTTATTGGGAGCCTAACGCTGATTGAGCTGTATGGTTTTAAAGCTAAAACTTTCAGTGTCAAAGAATTTTTATTTATTGCATGCTAAAAGAAAGAAAAAAAACTACCAGTGCATTTTAAACTGAAGGGGTCAAAGAGCTGCATGAAGTTGACAACTGTGTTCACTATGCTACTGACGTGGTACAACTGCAAAAATTAACCCCACTTTCAACACCTGACCATCTGTAAGGGTGCAATAAAACATTGATGTTCGATGACTTCTGGGGGCAAACTGTCTCAAAAGTAAATGCAATTGTTTTTAAGGGTAGGGTCTTTGCTTTGGACAGGGGCTGAAGTTGATAAACCAGACAAAGAACAACAGACTGCTCTTCATATTTGTGTTCAGAATGCCATAGTTCATTCCAGTTATGCTGCTGTGGAGAGACTTCTGGCGGCTGGAGCCTCTGTAAATGTGTAAGTACCTGACCACTTAGTTTACAAGTCCAGTATTGTTTATTAGTTATTGTTCCTTTGAATTTTCAAACATCATCTATATTTTCATCTAGGCAGTGAAATGTCAAAGATGTGACGTTGTTTCAGTGTGTTTATTTGCCTTTAAAAGTAAAGTGTTTGTTCCAAACAGGAAATTTTCCTAGGTAAAATTAGTTTTAGTAATGTTAGCAATGTGTACTGTGCCTTACTGTACCTGGTGGAGACAAACACATAGTACACATTGCAACCTGTATAAAAGGGAACTTTTCCTAGGTAAAATGAGTTTAGCAATGTGTAGTATTTGTCTCAGCCAGGTACAGTAAGGTACTTAGTAAGCATTGCAACCTATGTAAACTCAGCTCTTCCAATTGGTGGGGCCATAGACAGCAGAAACGTCGCCATGCAGATTGGTAATATGTAAATGGCATACTCGAAGTAAAATGAACTTAGTCATTTAAAAAAATTTGTCTTCTCAAGTTAGGTTTTAAACAAAGATGAAGAAGATACTAGGATTATGAACAAATTTTACATAATTGTATCGTACAGATAAAAATCTTCACTAGAAGTTGGAGTCCACAATGATAATATAAGAAATCACAGTAAATAAAGTGTTTAAAGTTGACACTAAAGGACATAGCCGAATGTTTTTCTTAAAAAGAAGCTATTTTCAAACAGAATGCAGTCAGAGTTGCATTTTCCATCTTATATTAGGCGAGACCTGTATGGGCGAGCACCTATTCACATTGCTGCGCACTGGAAGATCCGCGAAATGCTGCGTCTGCTTATTGCTGCTGGCAGCAAAGTAGACATGGTAGATGGGCGAGGCAGGACACCGCTGTATGTGGTGGTTAGCTCTCTCTCGACGGGCCTGTACAAAGAAGATCTTCGTTATCAGGTGACTGATATTTTTCTTGTCATTTCAGCACATGCAGCCCAATGGCACTATTAACTCTAGGTAAGTAAAGATGTTTTTATTTAATAATATAAATCGATCTTTTATTTGTTCTTTGATAAATATTACGTTTTTATTTTTCTACCGGACAATTTTTTTGCTTTCTATTGTTCTAGCTTTGATGTGCTAGTTGTGGTACAACTACAAGCATAAAACTATCAAAAAGATCTCATTGATATTGAACACAGACTGAAGCTGACATGATAAAAATTCTGTTTATACCATCGCCAATGGTATGCTGAATGTGCTAAGAGCAATGTGTCATTACCAATGAACACAAAAGAAAATTGACTAATTTTGTTGAATCTGTTCCTGCAGTACTAGATACTGGAATCTTGCATCAAATTTCTCTTTACATATCTGGCTTTTCTGTGCTGAATGACTTGAATGTTTGGTTATAAATAAGGCATTACAAAGGGCTTAACACAGCCAGTTGCCTGAACACCTCGGGGAACAAAAACACTTTCGTCTAGTTGCCCAACTGGGCAAGTAACAATTTTTCTGATTGTGTCTATTGCACCGACTCGCAGTTCGCGCCTATCCGTGGCACGCATAAGTTGGCGCACACAGTCTCACAGGATCTAGTGGTAGATCATACAGTGCCCTAGAGCAATATTCCTGGGTGTTGGCTAACACATTCCTTACGCCATAAAACGGCCATAACTTTGGCCCTAGTCTCCATCTTATGTACCATAGCTTTCCCTGTAGTCTCCGTGTGTGTTTTAACAAAATGCAGGAAAAAGCTGACACTGTAATGTCAACATAGTTTAAAAGTAAAATTTGAGAAGAATAAAATTATTCCTACCTGAAATCCATCTCTTGCTAATTCTATGCAAAAAGCTGTATTGAAAAGAGTATCTAAACTGAACATAGAAGATGGAAATGTGTTGAGCCTAAACCGATCATGATCACACGACAAACTATTGGTTACGGACCTTCAGCAGTGTGGCTCCAGATCACTACCAGCCTAGAGGTTAACGCTGTGCTAAGAGAACCAGCTTCTTACATTTCTTTCCACTGCTAGAACTGTCATAAGCCAAAGGAACATATAAAGTTAGATTGTACTTGGTGCCTGCTTTCTTTTGACGGTAGCTACAAAATAAATGCACCACTTCACTTCTTTCAGTGAGGCTGACATGCATCTCTACACTTTAAGATTTAAATAATGCATATAGGCCTACTTTCAGCACATGGTTGTGTGGTCTAAAGAGCGTAACTGTCATTTTACCGTTGTTTTGAAGCAGATGGTAAATATGACATCATTTCAAAGTTGGCAATGAACTGGTCTTTATTAAAGATGGTGTGTGCAAAGAAACAGCCGACCCCCAAATGAGAAAAATGTTATATCTATGGACAAACAAGACCATAGGGCTCCAAAAATCGCAGAAATATTTGGGAGAAACCAAACTTGTATTTCCAGACTTTTGAAACCAATACGTGAAACCGGATGCAATGAAAATTGTTCCAGATCTTGGCCACCTGCCAGAGTGAGTTCCCCTGATGAAAAAAGAATGTTGACTATTGTAAGGAGTGACAGATGGCAGACTTTAGGTGACATCACAGCCCTTCAACCACGGAAGGGAGGTACACATCCTAGGTCTGCTCAAAACGAACAGTTGAAAAAACTTTACATTGGCTGGGATGCCATAACCTCACTGTTAGAAAATTTAGTGTCATTTGTGAGATCAACCGCAGACGTAGAATGCACGGTAGGGGAACTGGAAGGACAATTTCTTTTTGTGACACAATGATGGTTATTTCTGCATGGGGACAATGTCAATATACAAGTGTGGGGACGTGTTTTTGGTAGGTGGTGGGCAGAGGGCTTCAGTTTTGTGAAAATCCAACTGACCCGACCATCAGTCTTATTGTATAGGTGTGCATCTCATGTTTTGTGGTGATTACCAAAGGCTCTTTGCATTTGTAGAAGGCATCATTGACTCTGAGAAGTTCATCTGAGTTCTTGACAGCCACCTTTGGCCATCTGTATGCAAACTTTTTGGTGCCAATCATGGGTGCTGTAAGAAGACATTGGTGCTGTACACATGATGCTTG
This sequence comes from Lanistes nyassanus, assembly GCA_004794575.1. Taxonomy (NCBI): domain Eukaryota; kingdom Metazoa; phylum Mollusca; class Gastropoda; order Architaenioglossa; family Ampullariidae; genus Lanistes; species Lanistes nyassanus. The sequence continues at coordinate 232,016 of SMGT01009059.1, read as the reverse complement.
ACAGCTTACAGGGCCTGCTCAGTCTCCCTTTCTTAACATCATCAAAAACATTTGACTTGTGCTGGAAAAAAAACCAGTTTGAAAAGAACACCCGTATGATCACACAGTGGGCGACACGAAGCAAAAGCTTTTGTGTGTCTGGAACGCATCCCATTATTTTTCATCAGGTGCCTGTACAAGTGGCTTCATGGCGTCTGTTATTCTGCGTTCTTATTCAGAAGGGTGACATTATCCAATATTAGAAAGCTGTAAAAAGTCTGTGGGAGATAGGAGAAGAAAGTTTGTGCTTTGTTTACAATTTGAACAAGTCGCCAGAAGCAGTAAACTGGTGCTTTTATAATGGTATGTTGCTGTATTTAAGAAATTTCACATCAGTTATGATTTTCAATCTAATTCTGCTGCCCTCTGGCGGTGTTCTTGTATAACTGTGTAAGGCCACAAAAATTTGCCAAAGACCCTTCACCATCACATTAGTGTGGAATTTCATTCAGCTAGGAGGATCGTGACTGAGTTTTGCCATGCTATGATGGCCGAGCAACAATCAACCCTGAGTTTCATCAGTACGCCAGCTGGAAAGTTTGGGTGCATGGCCGCATTGTTGCATTCTTTTGGTGGGGGGTGGGTGGGGGTGGGTAAGAGCCAAGTAGATTTTTCGATTGTTTTGAAAATTGTAACCCTCTGTTTAGCCCGTCATTAACACTGAACACAAACCAATGCAAACTAATTTAGACATGTCATTTGGGTTCTGACAGGTGCCCTGCATTAAACTTCTCTTCCAACATGGCTGTGACATGCTAAACCTTTTGGAATGGCTTCGGTGGAAAGGGCCAGGCATTCCTGCAGAACTGCTGGCTGATGATGAGGCTTTCTTTCGGTGGTAAGTTTGGAATGGCCTGTTTTTTCTGGTGCTGTCATCGGATGTCACATCATTTGAATAGTCAGGGCTGGAAAACTAAATTGGTAGAAGTGTGAAACAGAATTATTTGTTGGAAGCAGTTTTTGCTTTGAATTTTTGTTTGTTCTTGTTGGGGTATTTTGATTGTTTTTTTCAGTTGAGATTTTGTGTGGGTATTTCACCGAAGCCAGTCTAATTCAGACCACAAAATGGCATTTGATTTGTCAGAAGTTTATTTTGTATGAATTTATAGGACAGTGATTTTGCAGCGTATCAGTTCTCATGTGCTTACCTCTAATGACAAATGAGCAGTGAGTTGTAAATTTCCAATAGTAATTCTCTGGGTTGAAGTATGTTTTAGCTGCTTTCTCTAAATTATTTGTGCTTAACTTTTTATTTTATTAATTCCAGTGCTGTTTATATGCCTGTTGGGAGGTTGGGGGTGGGTGCACATGTACACAAAGTGTGCATAATTTGTTTTGGCTGTGGTGGTGCAGGTATAAGGAAAATGCTTCTTCGCCACCTCCCTTGCGCAACCTTTGTCGCAAGATCATCCAACATCAACTGTTGCGTCATGATCCCACACGTCTGCTGCAGTTGATCCCAGCATTACCCCTGCCACCATCACTGCACCTGTTTCTCTCTCGCAAAATGTTTCACCATGATATTTCTTAGTTGCCAAGGTTATCTTGAAACTCTTCTGCCTGTTACAACCAACGACCCACCCACCCTTTTAGTGCCATTTCAGACTAGCTGACATCCTTGAAAATATTCATATTTGATCATCATCTGTTCTGTTGGTCTCTGCCACCCTGCCTGTAATTTTTAGGTTTGTCTTTTTCTTTTTGACTCCCAGCTGGTTTACTGCCTGGATCCTTACAAGTTTCACCCTCACCTGCCCATTACACTGTTCTGTCTGTGCCCGTTGGTCCTTTAAGTCTGGGTTTCTGTGGTTTTTGACTGTGATAGACGTAGCAATGAACAATTATATAGTGCAGACGTATGACGCAAGCATTATTCCTGTTTCTGATTCACAAGTCAGAAGTTTTGCCCTGGTTATTGCTGATTTTGACTTTTTATCTGTTCAGCAGCTGGCTTACTTATACGTGTTGACGTTTGACTGATTCATGAAATGCAGTGTGTTGTCTTATGTTTATCATGTTGTTTTCAGTTTTGGCATCCATGTAAAAAAAAGTTTGTCTTAGATTTTAAAGAAAATATCAAGAGTCACAGACTTCATAAAGTTTGATGCTTGATCTTTGTACATAAATGCTTAATCTTGTGACATTTGCTTATTTCAACCACAAGATGTCACATAAGGCATGGAGCCAAGTACACATGAATAAACACATAATTTTTTCTGTACTATTTTAAGGGGTTTTTTTCCCAAAAATATGATTGTCTAATGCAGTTAATTTGTGCGTGTTGTTTCTATATGCTGTCACTTGTCAGTGGCAAAAGGTGCATATTAATGTTATATTAGCACAGATCAGCCTTGCTAACATCCTTACAGCCCAGATCATTAAACTTTGATAAAAACAAGTGCTTAGTTTTCTCACATTTAACCATGTAACACGTAAAAATTCAGTCCATAATCTTATCTACCATTTGTTCTCTGTTCTTCACCCTAGTCAGGGCTTGGTTATGTTTTGTTGCTGTCCACTGCTTTAGGAACTAAATCTGCATCATGGCAACAGTTTGAAAATAGCAACCCTACATTTTTTATTACAATTCGTCAACATGGTCATGCTCCTTCTTATCATATTGTTATTGGAAAAAGAAATTTCATAAAAGTCATCTTGTTGAATATGGCCTAATCTTAACATAATTTCATTGCCAACCTCTTGCTGCTGTGTAAATATGTAGCTACACCACCACTGGGCACCATGTACCTCAAAGAATTTTCATGTGCTCTCTTATGTAAACAAGTGTGCAAATGTGTTCTCATGCCATCACAGTACACTTTATATAACAAGAACAAGTTCTCAGGAATGATAATCTGATACCTGTTCTGTCTGGTAGTATCTGTCCATTATTTTATTTTTAAAAAAGCATGCTTATCTAATACCCAAACTTTTGTGTTCTCTCCTTTTTAATGTATGTATATTATTATAATAATAATAAAAGCTCTTCCAGATTCTTTTTGTTACCGTGATACAATCAACACTATTGAATAAAGTTCTTACATATTATTAGATATATAGTAAGAAAATTGAACAATAACAAAAAGACTTTCACTGTAACATGCAGTGCCTGGTAAAGAACTAGGATTGTGATATATTTACCTGTGCACCAGGAAAGGGGTTTCTTGGTGTGTGTGTGGGGGGGGGGTTCCCCCAAAACCTGGCAGTTATCTGATGTAAGATTTGTCTTGGTGTGTTCCATCACTGCAGGCTTCTGTGCTTTAAAAATAAAAGCTCAATTTCATGATTTTTTTAACCAGAGGTATTTGGTCATCAAGAAACCATACTTGATTTGAAATGGGGATATTTGTAACCTCCCAAAACATCTGACAAATCAAAAGACATTGTACAAGAAAGATTATTATTCTGGTGTTGGCAAAAACCTAGTCAGTTTTTTTTCCACTCTCCCATAGAAAAAGACTATACTGAACCAGTGTGTATTCACCACATTTAATCTTCTCTTTAAAAAAAGAATAAAAAAGCACCCAAAATGCAACTTGCTTTAAAATATACAAGAATTTTAAGAGAATGATATATTTTTTTTCTTCAGAGTTTGCATCAACAATTTATTTCACCAAAGAGTGACAAAAGCGACACTTTCAGAAGGATGTACATGTGTACTTTTAACAGCATTGTCTTTTTGTCTTGAGCAGTTTGAGAAATCTTCCTAGTCCAGCATACCCTTATCCTTTGCAAAATTTTTGACATGAAACTTGTTGATGTCATTTGTTCTTGTGTGCATCATGTTAGATCATGTCTGATTGAGAGTGTACATATGCATGCAGGCATGCAAGTCAATCTGTGCACGTGTGTGTGTGTGTGTGCAAAGGTATGTATGAGTTTCTGGTCTTAATGTTGTCCTTCCCCCCACCCCCAATTTCCTTCAGCATGGAGCTGTTATTTGAAAAAAAGCTCTTATAGCCCTAGCCTCACTTGAAAAGTAATCCAATTGGCAGCTAACTGTAGACGCTGATGACAAATTCACTGGTCAGCATCAGAGTTAATGACATCGTAGCTTGTCAGTGTATCAGTGTAAACAGGAATGTGTAAGGTAGCCATTATAAAGAGTTTTATAGTGTTGAAAGGAAGGGATTTAATGTGCTGGCACAGCTGGTTAAATTTCTTTTGCAGGCCATCTGACCGATGGGCAAGATGGCAGGGGTGTAATGTTACACAGAGAAAATAGCAGTGTAGCATTCCAGGAACTGGTTGTGGTTAGCTGCAGGTGGCTATCAGGTCATGGTTCAAAGGCACAGCTTGTGTGTCGTGTTGTCTTATTTCTGTTAGAGAACATTTGTTGCCAACATTTTCTTGATGAGCATGCATTTTCAGATTGGTTCATTGTGGTTGTTTTATTAGCTCATTCTTGGATACCATTATTGTCACATCGTTTTTTTCATCGAGCTAGTTCCCCACCACCACCACTGTTCCACAGAATGTGTTTCACTCACATAATCCACTGCACCAGTCTGTTGTGCAGTGGGTAACTTGCTGGAGTTAACAGGCGCACATGCTGGTTCCACACAAGGCTGGTCAATTAACATTTTTGTGGGTTACCATGCCCCATGTCAAAACTGCTACTAGTTGACTGGCTGGAGAGTCAGGTGTGTTCATACATATGCTTGTCTACCACTCTATTCTGTCTAAATGCATCCCCACCCACCTGCACAGTGTCTAGTATTGACACACCATCTGTACATTTAAACATATAAATTGTTAGAGTTTTAAGAGTTGCTTACATACAAACATTGAATGCCAGAAGTTAAATTTCATTCTTATATGTTCTCAAAGGTGGTTTTACCTTGGGGGAAAAGCTGAATCCACAGGACTTTCCACTTGGAAGCTTTATTAACATGTAACAAAGTGCAAGCAGGCATCTTTAGTGTCATTTACAATGCACCTTAGACTTGGAAAAGAGAAATGTCAAAAGAGGTTGACTGATGTTTATTTTTAGATATGGTAACTGTAATCAGTCCACTGACATCAGGCAAGCCCAGGCACTGTAATGTTTCACTAATAGAAAGAAGAGACTTGTACATTGTAATTTTTTTTTTTGAAGAAAAAAGCCAGCACCTATATGGGCAGATGAAAGACTTAGGTAGTTATGTATGGCTTTGCCTTATGTTTAAACATAAATTTAAATAATTTAATTTTTTGGCAACAGAAAAATACGTGAATGCAAACTATAAAAGCTTGGATTTTCATTATAATTGTATCTGTTCTGTAACAGATTTCTGGGAGGTGAACCCATTAAATAAAAAGTTGACCATCAACAATACTCGTGCACGACACTGCTGTCAGAGTTGTTTTTTTCTGTTTCATCATTACCATAATTGCTGCTGTCTCTTCATGGTAGATGTTGCTTCAAATTCTTGCTTTTCCACAAGCCATTGTCACCAGTGGAAGTAGTTTTACCGTTTTTCGTTTTCAACAGTTGCTCCATGGATTTTTCAGCAATTTGACTTTAAATTGTAGTTAAAAAGAAAAAGTAAGCTGATGTTTTGCAGATTGTGGACAATCCAAATGTGGGTTAGTGGAATTTTGAAAAAGCTGAAATAAAAGTTTGACTGGTTTGTTCATGTGCTTTATGCAAAGATGATGCAAGAAGCATTGGTTTTGTACAGCAGGAATAAATTTGTAGACCAAATATTAGCTACTTTGTGAGCTTACATTAGGATGCATTGGGTCAGAGCCAACTGAGTGCTTGCAGGCTGGAATCAAGCTATGAAAGACATATAAACAAGCGCGGGCAATGTTCTTGTTGCCTATGATTGCAAGTTTGGGGAAGTGTGTGGGTGTGCATGCACAACTAAAGGTTGTGCATTGTAATTTTTTTTTTTGAAGAAAAAAGCCAGCAACTAAAGGTTGTGCATGTGTAGAGGTACAAACACCACCTAACATCTGATTCCAGACTCGTGCAAATGGATGGGTATGAGGAAAAAGAACACCAGTTTCTTAATGTTTATTTATACAACGGAGATGACACATGGGGTGGGAGGGAACCGACAAGCATCAACTCTGTTACATCTGGGGATTAAGTGTTCCATTCAAACACATCCAAGCTATGCAGCCATTCATCTCATGCCGTTCCTTTTGCGTCCTACAGAAAAAGCCTTGGATGTATTCTCAGCCATCATGGAGTTGCCTCTTATAAATCCCCAGAACGTTACTAGACGGAATGGGATCAATTTTACCAGTTGTATTTGGCTATCTAAAGAACATGATCACACAAAATGCTGCTGTATACTGTATGTTGCCAATCTCTATATGTTCTGAACGCCATGAAAGCTGTTTCTGAGACTGGCATGTGATGGGCGAGACCTAATTTCACTCATATCTGAATTTCTACATATCAAGAACCCTTACAGAAAAATATGCCCACAGCATTTTTAGATACTTGTAGACCTGGGGAGACAACAAATCACTTATCTGGAATAACAACCTGTTATACAATGCCAAGTATGTTATACAGGATGTACACTTTGTTCATGTGCATTCATCTCCCTTCACCAAAGTACTGCACCTGTTAACCCTTCTGCCCCTGGAAACAGCTTTAAAGACCTTGAAAGAAGTCAGCAGCTGTCTACTGAAAAAAGGACTAGTTGAAGTATGTTTAGATATGCATGTAACAGTCTCTTTAAATAAATTCATAACTCTTTCACGTAGATATTTACAACCCGACTAAAAATCACATGGTCAACATATACAAGGGTAAAACATTTTTGTTCTTGCAATACTTCTCACAAAACAAAAACATCTACATAACTTTGAAAGAATATTTGACTCGTGCAACCCACTTCTTTCACAGATGAAAAATCACTGGCTAGAATGCTACAGGTAAGCGTTCCGAGTAGCCTACCATCGTCTACATCACAAAACTAATCTCCCTTACCAAACAGGGAAAGGGTAGAAGAGACATACACAAATATTAACTCTTTGACCTCACATCAAAATGTCAGTTTCAACGGTTGCATTTACCACTCACCACGCGTCGAAAAGTTAGTTTCTACAGTTTCAAAAAAATCCTGCAGACACGATTAACAGTTAAAGGGAACCCATCCTGGTATCATTGGAAAGCTCTATCATCGGTTGTATCTTCTGCACTGTTTAAATAAGTTTATAAAATTTAGATTCAGCTTGACAACAGTTTTTGCTGAGTACCTGCTTACCAGGACAGTTGCGTAACTCACATGCACAGTTTAGAAACGTCAAAAGTGGGCAAGCAGTGAAGCACAGAATTAGACTTTTAAAAAAATTTTGTGCATACAATAACCACATTCGACACCAAACGGTAATATTTAAACTTTTCCAATAAAAATTCCTTTAAGAATTTTAAAGGCCAAGAATGGATCTTTCCAAATAAAGCATCTTACTTCAAGTGTCTTAGTTTATTAGCAATATTTTTTTTAACATGCCAACATCTGTGCGCTGTCATCATGTCTAGATCTATGCTGTGTGAGTGCAAAGAGTTAACCATTTCTGCATGAGGAATCAAAATTAGAGTTAACACATGGATCCGAGAAAAAATCTAAATGATCATCTTACAAAAAAAAACAAAAACAAGTCCGCTTATGTGCCACAACAAGCTATGGAGCTTTCCCTAGTCTCCGTGTACATTCACTCCTATAAAGGAATGTTTTTCATAGTGGGCCAAACAACCAGTGTGATAAAAACCACAGCAACTGACTGAAAGATGTATACATCATACCCTCTAACCAGTGATAGTGTACCACACATTAACTGAGCACAGAAGGTTTTAATGAAACCATCGGCCTCCATCATTTTCACCTCAGTATGTCCTCATTCAAGATGACAGCTAACCGATGGTTTCAAACACAGCATTGCCTTTTTCAAACAAGAAATTAAGTAGGTCATTTTTACTTTCTGCAAGTGAAAAAGATATTTCATTATCCATAAGTTTACACAGATGTACTGAAGCAGGAAACAATGGCTGCAAATGAAATGCAGCAATGTCAGCTTAATCTTTGGCTATGTTACTACTTGCAGACTACAGTTTTGTGAAACAGTTCCTTGCAGCATGATGGCATAATGCCCTATGTATATAGCAGGGAAGGCTGCTGGGTACCCAAGTTACTTCAGCAAAACGTCTGAGCTCAAAACTACAGCGATGTTGTCTCCTTTGATGTGCCAGCCTGAGCCCGCTGTGCATCACGGGGGTAGTACTTGGCCAGCGTGGACTGCGGGATACGTTTCAACATTTCCTTCGGGAAAATTCGCAGAAGCTGCCATCCAATGTCCAGAGACTCAAAAATAGTGCGGTTCTCATAGTGACCTGAGGAAGAAATAAGACAAAACAGCTTCAGAACAAGCTTTTGTGAGCCAGTTTCCCACTGAGAAATCTAAAAGTTAACAGCCATAGCTTGCAAGACTCCATATAACAAATACAGTTCCTCACTCCTGCAGATTCAGAACATCCAGCTTAAAGCAGAATCATTCTCAAATACGATCATGCTGCTCCATACCTTGAGAGATGAAGTTCTTCTCAAACTTCGTCAGGAACTCCAGATAGAGCAGGTCCTCAGGTGTCAGGGCTTCCTCTCCCACCACAGCCTTCATAGCCTGCACATCTTTGCCGATGGCGTAGCAAGCATACTGAAGCAAGAAATGATTTTGATATTGGTCAAATAATAAAAAAGTGTTTTTACCAGATCAGTTCTCATCAAACAAAACACTGCCTCAGTCAAGTTTGAATCGCCTGTAAATATGTGCACCTTCCCCTGTTTACGTGACGGGGTTGAGAAAACGCCTCTTTCTCGACCCAATCCCAGAGACCAGCGCACAGGGCTACAACTTAATGACCCATTCTCTCCAGCAGCAGATAACTCACCAGCTGGTTGGAGACGTCAGCGTGGTCATCACGTGTCATGCCTTCACCAATGGCAGACTTCATGAGACGTGACAGAGATGGCAACACATTGATTGGTGGATAAATCTGCAAGAATGAAGGACACGTAGCAGAGTTTGGACAGGATTCAATTATAAAGAACTAAGCATTTTACAGTCTCTACCAATCCGTCACCAAGAGTGCCTGAAAATTACATCATGCAAGTGTGCTGCATCACTCAATTTTCTCAGTCCCTGTTCCAGACTATATGCTGGTCCAACATCAAGATAAAATGGTACAAGCCTGCTGGATCCTTTGAATCTATCCTCTGCCATCCTTTTTGTTATATTCAGTAAGCCACTTGTATTTCTACTTTTTTGTTAAAGCTCTCGTTCTTCTTTGAAGGCTTTGCCATTGGCAATGAACATTATAACCAGACAGTTTACCTGTCTGTTGTGAAGTTGTCTGTCAACGTAGATCTGGCCTTCAGTGATGTAACCGGTCAAATCAGGGATTGGATGGGTGATGTCTGAAAATTTCAAACACAGGACAGTAATTGGAATAATCTGCATACAACCCTCGCTTTTCACTGATTGTACAGCTTGCTGGTGATGCTGCTCTAGGGAGAGAGAGAGAGATTACGAGCGTGTGCACGTGGTTGGTGGCTGCTTTCTTGGTGGGTTTTATGTGGTTGCGTATGGTATCTGGATATACTGTGTTATACTGTGGCTGTCTTCGTTGTTTTTGTAAAACGCATTGAATCCTTCAGGGGAATAGCGCTCTAGAAGAATCCTTTTATTATTATTACTATTATTATTTTATTACCAATACTACTAGCAAACAACAGCAGCATTATAAAACAGTCACTGCTGTGTGAATTTTCTAGGGAATGGCTTTTGGCTTTTAGACCATAAATCACTACCTGACAAAGAATAAAACTTTAATAATCATTTGTACATTTTTTTTAAAGGCATGATTTATTCCCTTTATTTACCACTCCAAGCTGCTCCCTTCAGACCTCATACTAGAACCACCAAAAGGGCACTAACCATCGTTAGGCATGGTCAGAATGGGGATCTGGGTGATGGACCCATTGCGGCCTTCGACTCTTCCAGCACGCTCATAGATGGTGGCCAAGTCAGTGTACATGTAACCAGGGAAACCACGGCGACCAGGCACTTCCTCTCTGGCAGCTGACACCTGAAGGAGCAATAACAGACACTGATCATTCATTTGAAATCCTGGAAACGTGTCTTTAATGTGTTTACGGTGAATGCAACCAATAATAAATTTCTGATTACCATTATTATAAAGTTAATCAGAATTTAGATGCATCATTACAAATAAATACTTTATTAGGATTTTTTTTTTTACAGCAACTAGGTTCTACCGCAACAATCAGCCAATCCCACAAATGCACCAAAGGCAGAGGAGGAATGTGTGTCTATGATGAAATTACTACATAACCCATAATTTCTACTGTCTCAGTGACAAACTTTACTTCTGCAACAACCAGCCACTATCTTGTTGACTAAACCTCACAAAACTATTCTCTGCCCCCCCCCCCCCCCC
>SMGT01009059.1:192529-221501 GCA_004794575.1 Lanistes nyassanus | reverse complement strand
CCCCCACAAGGAACAAACAAACTGAAATGTGAAAAAGATAAAAGATCTTAAATTCCTCTGTAAAGAATAAGAAGTTGGGGAAAAAGTGTTACCTCACGCAAAGCTTCTGCGTAGGAGCTCATATCAGTCAGGATAACCAGCACGTGTTTCTCACACTGATAGGCCATGTACTCCGCAGTTGTGAGGGCAATACGGGGTGTGATGATGCGCTCAATGCTGTGGGTACACACACACATTGAGTATGTTGCACAGGCTCACAAAATCTGACTACATGAACATAATATTAATGCTGAAACATTTCTTTAGACTCTTGACATCTCGTTCTTCCCCTATCAAATTCACTAGCTGTGGATCTCACTGCAATGCTGTAGATCACAGATCTCTGAGACTGGCCTATGCTGCATCATGTCACATTTCTCACAACAAAGGGATACCGGATCCCTGCAGGCCAGCGACCTACACATGAAATATGCCTACACAAAGACTGGACACCTGCAGTTAACTTAGCTTTTGCTAGGCTAGAAAGTGTGAACAAGATGTAACTGTGTCTACCCAACCTTGCAGTTGCTGAATGTGGCAAATTGACCCAGACAAAGGCTTAAACATAGAATATGACATAAGACTTTCAGGAATGAGTTACAACGAAATCTCTTATATAAACTTTTTGTCCTGTGAAACATCGAAAAGACGTGCAAGTCGTATATTGTGCAAAACTGTCATTTCCTTCAGTCCATTAGGGGTAAAGACGTAAATGGATGTCGGATGCAATATTTATTGCCAACTTCCCTTTGTAGCTTCTTTGATAGAAGCACTTTCAATCTCTTTTCTACATTTAAAACAGTTCGTTTGGGCTTCTCATGGGATTTGGGGTTGACAGTTCTCGTTTCTCTGTGAACATCTTTGCAAAAAGAAGTCTGGTAACTTTTTCCTGTCCCACCAGGGAAAGTCGTATACTATGCAAAACCGAACACTTTTGTTGGTCAGTGGTGGGATTAAGGAAGGAGTTATAAATGGGAGGTGGTTTATATAGTAAATGGTCTCCATTTAAAATATTAAAATATTAAAATAATAAATATTAAAAATTTAAAATATTCACGACAGAGGATCAATCAAGCATGTTTCTAATGTGGTAGCTGGAAACAGTGAAGGTATGTAACTGTAACCCAATGGTCTTGATAAGTGAAAGTACACATGGTGCTGAATATAACCAAGAATACAATAAATTTTTCTCGAAAAGTTCCAGTTTTATGGAGTGAGCTTGAAAATATGATTATTTTCTCCCTCAAAACTCAAGTTTTCCAGGACCAAAAGCACACTTTCTGAATTTCAAGGAGTTTCCAGGACCTGTTCGAACCCTGCTATAGCATGAGAAAATCAAAGACACATACGTGGGATCATTGGCCAGGTTCAAGAACAGGCACACGTTCTCCATGGAGCCATTCTCCTCAAAGTCCTGTTTGAAGAATCGCGCAATCTCCATGTTGACCTGCAACACATCCAAGACTGCAGCATGAAGGAGTGGATCAATCTCAAATCACTCTTTAATTCATCGCAACTCTTCATGACAGACTGATTGTGGACCTGCAACAGGAGCGGAAGACAGAGAAGCTCCAAACCAGAGAAACCAAGGGTGTTTTTTTTTTACAACATCCACTCCATCTTCTCTAAACGTAATTATAAAATAACAATAATCCTGAAGGTCATGGGTCAAGGGATCCAAGGTCATAGAAAGGACACCGATAAGAATGCTTAATTTCTAAAATACTTACACCCATGGCTGCAAACACAATGGCAAAGTTATCTTCGTGGTCGTCTAGCACACTCTTCCCAGGAAGTTTGACCAAACCACCTTGCCGACAAATCTGGGCGGCAATCTATGCACAATGGAAAAAATATATATCTGATAGATGCTGAAATACTTGACAAAGAAGTGAAAATTAAGGTTTTCTACAGGAAATCCTATTTGTCATGCAGTTTATATTCAGACCTATGGAAAAGACTTAGTATAAAAATGTGCTGCTTAAAATACTGTAATATTATCAAAATGTAAGACAGCAAGACAAACACCATATTGTGCTTTGTGGATGATCCTTAAAGAACACATACTTCATTGTGAGGTAGACCAGCAGCTGAGAAGATAGGGATTTTCTGCCCACGGGCAATGCTGTTCATTGTGTCGATTGCAGAAATACCCGTTTGAATCATCTCCTCAGGGTAGATACGAGACCAAGGGTTAATGGGTTGACCTGTACAGAGTTGCAAGGAGAAAAATAGTGAATATAGGTCCTCCTGTCAATTTTTTTTGATGCAGGAAAAACTTTCAGCCACACACATTTCAAACATCTAAGCCGACAAATTGAAGCTTCTACTGACAAAACAGTTTCAATAATGGGAACATGTGTCTAAATACTACATGTCCTACTTTACTGATCAATTAAAGAAAATACTTTTGAAGATTTTTTTTTCACCTTGAATATCTAGGTAATCCTCAGCCAGTACTGGAGGACCTTTGTCAATGGGTTTACCTGATCCATTGAACACTCGACCTGTGGACACAACACAACCATCAGTTATTTTTCAATAACACAATGTCTGAAGCAAAGGTGTGTATGTAAGGGCAGATCAGGGTTAAGAAGTCAGACATGCGTATTGCCCTGGCCTTACTACCCAGAGATTAGACGTTAAAAATTTCAGAAATAAACTGTGTTCAAGATAGTGCAAGTGAAACAAGTTTTCAAATGTACCAACAGGTAATAAATTTGCATGATTTGCATTAAATCTTCAAAAACAAACTACCTTTAACTTAGAAAACCCTGCATAGTGAAAAAAAATGTGGGGCATAAAGCCCCTTCCTCCCTCCCTCACTCCCCAATTTCTTGGCTTACTACCCACCCAACATGTCTTCAGAGACCGGCATTCGCAAAATGTCGCCTGTGAATTCGCATGTTGTATGTTTGGCATCAATCCCCGATGTTCCCTCAAATACCTGCAAAGACAACAAAACACCTATGTTTCAGAAGACAGTCTTTCTAAATAAAGCAAAAAATTCACAGCCGTTTCCTTTTCTTTGACAACCAGGGTCAAGCTTGTGTACAAGTCCCTGAGTCAGGCATGAAAAGTCCCCAACTAAAACAACTTTGAAGTCTAAATCCATTGCGTCACTTTCAAGCAGCAAACAAAATATAACCTTGATCATTTGTTGATTTATAAGATCAGCATTATTCTTTTAACATGTTCTCCTCTCAAAAGGAAATAAAATCCCCTAAAATTAGAGAACATATTGACAAGATTTCATGCCTGATTCCTTTAAGTTTAAACAAATTATCTTGTCACAAGTATTCTGGGATCAAATGACAACACAAATCAACTGTTTTGCCTTGCTTCAAAATATTCATAAATTCTTTTTTTCAGAGATTGAAGGCTTTACTTTAGACAACCATGATATCAGCTACAATATGACAAACTATGAAACACCACCAAAACACCTGTCTGCTCTCAGCATGGAAGCGACAAAAACAAAGAAATTCATACCTGAACAACAGCCTTTGAGCCACTGATCTCCAAAACCTGACCACTGCGCTTCGTACCATCTGCCAGCGTCAAATTTACAATCTCTGCAAACTTGGGGAACTGAAACAGCGATGAAAGAAAAATTAAAAGAAGAGGTCCCTTCCTCCTTTGGTTGAGCCATGTCTTTGTCAGTCTGAGAAATATGAACATTTTTTTCCCAAGGCAGGTTCACAAGATAAAGACATCTTTTCTTGCCTTAAAAAAAGCACAGTAAAACATCCTGGCCGCATGTGCAAGCATCTTTTTTACAATCAGTTTCTTTATCCCCTGCATACACACGATGAGGTGTGCGCATGTGGGCACAGACTAGAATGGCAATGCCAAACAATTTCAACCCGAGAAACAATACTATGTGACAGAAATCCATAAAATGGATTCTAGAATCCATTATGTCACAACACCTTTCAAGTTCTGTCGTTAAGGACTGGTATAGAAACCATTTTCATCCACACTGCTGTACCATCCTCATCAAAGACACACTACACAACTCTCATCTTATTCAATCCTTTACCAAAAACAACCTACACCAATGGGTTCTTTATGCCCCAGGTCACCTACTCTAGTTGAAGATCTAATAATATGCCATCCATCAAACCTAATTTTCCCAATCATCAGGAAGCAAGCAGTAAGCACAAAATATGAGTAACTGCATATAACCTTTTTTAAATGAATGTGCAAAGTACAGACAGGAATCACAGCCTACAAACACATCCTGCATGTACTTTGCTATCCAATGGCTCAACAAATTCCCCCACCCACCCCACAAGGTAAAAGCCTCTTTAAACACATCAGTAAACACATCAGTTACATTCTTTATCTGGGTCATGCTGTCCCAAGGGCACAAAACCTTATAAACTTAGCCTGATGCAGACAGCAAGCATTTGTTGGGACTGCATACTAACAAATGTGCTGGAATGCCAGCTGTAGTAAATGGTGCTAAGCAAAAGTTGTTCACTGTTTGCCAGTAATTCTGAAGTACTGTCTTAACACAGTCCACACATTCATGAGTGCAGATGATTAAAAAAATCTGGAAACCACCATTTTTGTTTCTTCAATTAAGAGTGGAATGTAAGCTTACATTAGCACCACCTCTCTAAAGAGTTGTTTGTTCCTAAAGGAAAAGAGTGTGGTCTGAGAAAATGAAGGCAGTTAGTAAGTTATGTACCCCCCAACATTAATCACATATTTAAAAAAAATCATTCTGCAAGAATCTCCCCCGAACCTGTGATCTATTTTCTAATCAATGTCTACCAGTAAGCCAAGACATAACAGCTTTAGTTTTAATAACACTGCCGTCAACAAGAAAATCTAGAAGAGGTGAGGCAGCAAAAGTATGCTAGCTGTAGCAGTGCAAATGAATATGCACTGAGTGTTAGCCAGTGACACATATATTATTATGGTACCACTATTTTTAACACAACCACACAGCTTGCATTAGGTAGAAAAAGCTATAGGGTTGGTCAGTTTGTAGTAGGTTGCACCCTTATCCACTGTTTCGGTGACAGAGAGGTTAAAGGAAGACTTTAAAACCCCAGTACATCTGCAGAATGTTACTTTAGATGGCCTTTACAAAGCATGAACAAGGGGGATTAGCAAAACACAAGCACAACTTTTTCTTTACTGTAAAATTTATTCACAACATTCCAAAGACAAATTTTAGTAGGTCACAGGGCACTTCAGCCCTGACCTGCTTTGAAACTGATGCTACTCCCCTGGAAGACAAACTGAATGTTGGGTCAGGCAAAAGGGTGTGTGTGTGAGAGAAAAAAAAAAAACCACACTTAACCACTGCCATAACAAGTCGTAATTGCAAGTTTGTGACATGAGCGCCAAAAGAAAAAGCAGTAAGGAATAAACCTGTGCATAAGAATCTGTGAGGCTCCGCAGCACAAGATTTGAATTTAGATGATATGTTATGATGAGGAGGGGTGGAGAGGGAGGAGCCCTTACCTTCACATCATCCAGAATAACCAGTGGACCATTAACACCTGACACTGTCTTGTATGCTGGATAAGAGGGGAAAAAAGTAATGAACATTAAGATAGTACAAAATAAAGTGATCATTTGTAATGCAGCTATTGGACAACAGGAAAGTGGTTGCTGACATCTAATTGTTCATATAATCACTTTTTGAGCAAAGATTGCAGAAAATACACCAGCAGAAACTTAAAAAAAAAACCAACTGTACATTTTTTTAAGTCTAATGACATAGTAAAGCAAGTTGGTCTTTTACTGTGGACTCACTTTATTGTATGAAACACACACACATATATATATCCAAAGCTCTTAACACACAAGTCACATTTTTTAAGGCTGTAAAACCAGAAATAAATATACAATGTACTGGAAAATATTATGTCTGTATGTGCACAGCTATTTTTGAAACTATTTCTCGTGACGCTTCCAAGCAAAATAAATGTTTAAGAGACATCTAAGCCCCAGCAGGATGTTTGACTCCCAAAACAGGATGCAGTCTTTTTCCCCTCTCAACCCTACGCCCTGCCATGAAACCAGGATATTGAACGTATATGTACTAGACATAAAATACCACAGGGACAGGAACAGGAAAGTTTCCCCCTGAAACATGTGAAAGCTACCAGGATTCAAACAGCACCGTCACTGACTATGATGTTTTCTATTATAAATCCCCAAAACAACAGAAAATTTCAATATTCCTTGCTCTCATGAAATCGTGGTCTGATATAGTTGTAAGTGTATTAACTACTAACAATTTTAAAATTACTGGATCGAACATTGCAGGAAGTTAGAGAAAGGATTTGCAATTATGACTGGATGTAATAAAAAGGTCAAAAACTAGCTTGTCAATTTTTCAGCGACTGTTTTTCTCCATAGCAGATGAAGCTGATGGCTCACTGCAAGTCAGCATGGTGTCCTTACAAACAGTACATCTACACACTAAAATTACGTCTGTCAATAAAACAGCTGTAGTACATGTTTGTCTAGCGCAAATGGCATGCAAAGTTTTAAATTGCTGGTGTCCTCTCGCCACTAAGTGTAACTTAGGTCACAAGTGCTGGTCTCTCCATACCCTTTTCTCGGAGAGAAGCAGCACAGCATACAGCTACACCCACTTCTTTCGCCCATCTACTTTGGGTTACAACTATTGCTGTTTTCTGCTTACCAGGATATTCCACTTCCACTTACAGGCAATACTGCATTTTGTCCTGTCTTTGACAATGTCTTCAGCGGGGTATACAAAAGAAATCCCCCCTTTGTGTCTCAAACTGTGCACTGACTGCCAATACATTGTATACGAATGTAGCACATGTGGGCAGGTAGTGTAAGAAACAAGGGGAGGGTAACAAGACAGGAAGGGCAAAAGGTCAGACATGGGCACAAGCCTTGTTTTCTTCACCTTTGTGAGACACCTTCTCCCTTAAAAAAAAAAAGAAATAATGCATATTGATGGCTAGTTTTTTTTTAAAGTACTGTCTATCCACATGCAAGAACAAAACACATTAGTCTCCTATATAAAGTGTACATGTATCAAGAGTTCTAATATTGTTCTATTATCTTTTAGACATTTTAAATAACATCCTCAATAAATCATCTGCTGTTGACATTTTTTGTTAAGAACAGAATACAGAAAGGTGTTTAATGCACAATATCTGCCATATTACTATTTTTAGCCAAATGTCCGTATGTGCATCTGCACATCTATGCCCACACCACACACAAGGTACATGCACATATGTATTGAAATACAAGTCTACTGCATTGGTATATACAATATTAATAATGACACTTGACCAAGCGATACAACAAGGATATATGCACACCATAAAACAAAAGATACTGCCAACACAAAAAACTTACAAAATTCTATAAAGTTACTTAAGTGGTTCATCAAGCACACCCAATGTACCATAAAAGTAAATTTTATGCTTGTGCAATGCTTGCTAGAGAATAATAACTACAAATAAAACTAGTACTGACATTTCTGTTTAATCAGTATAGGTATACATGATTACTGTAAGCAGTACTGAAAGGTAATTAATAAATTACAAAACTTTTAAGTTTTCACCACCAATATGAAAATTATAATCAGCTTCTCATTCCGATGTGTAACCGGTGAATTTTAGGGTTTCAACAAATCCTAGTCATCACAAGATCCTATTGCAATACTATTTGTTGTCAAATAATATTAAACTTACAACGCCTTACACTTACCACTTAATTTTACAACAGAACCTAGAAGGCCCAAGTCATTAAGGTTTATGTTGATAATAATGACACTCACTGACAGTGGCTATAGTGCTGCTGTCATCAGTACACATGCTGAAGAGTTTTCTTTTTACAGGGGGATTATATTTATTACTGTGAATTATTCAATAAATTTGTGTGTGTGAGGAAAGCCCTGTTACTTACATTTCATCTACATTCTAATATTCTCCAAGGTCCTTCAAATAGAATCCCACAATGTGTGTAGTATTTTCATAATGCTGGTTTGTCTTAAAGTTAAATCTGTAGCTTTTAAGCCGAAAACTAAAGGGATAACGTACGTTATTTAAAGTTTTAGGTGAAAAACCTATCCAACACCATAATTTACGAAGAAACATTCTTTTCTCTATTTGAAAAGTACAATTTTATTTTACTGTTGAAATGCATCTATAGACCGGAGGTGTGAGTATCGACACGCCTTGCTTGGTAATTTAGTCACTTGTGATCATCAGATACTCTTTATATTCGCAAATGATTTCGGCTTTGGAAGGGCTTTTTGAAAAAAAACATGCAAAATTTACTGGTTCATTTAAGAAACAATCTATTAATGCTACTGGGACATTTTAGCTGAGTGTATAATCGTGTTCTACGTTTACAGTCGACGAATGAATGTTATCAAAGAGGAGTGACAACGGGCCAAACTCAGCCTACTCCCTACTGACAGAGTTACAGCAATCCCACGATATGCCACTGCTTTGATACAAAAAGATAACGCTTATTAAACTATAAAGAGAATCATACTTATTCTGGGCTGTGATATGTAGTCTCGGCTCACTGCTAACTTGTGTGTTTGCCTTGCCTCGACGTCGGAAAGGGGTCCATTGAGAGACCGCATATCGATCTTGCCACCCGTGTGCGCCATCTTTGATTATGCTGGTAAATCATGTGACTCGGTCACACGGTAAATGACCATATCAACTTCCGGACTCGAAGTTTGATAGTAGCTTCCCTTGAATGGTGTGTCGGCTGCTGTGTCAACCAACCACATAAATCTGAAGAATAGTAAAAGGTTTTAGCTTAGCATTGGTTATTTTTAATAGCAGTGCAAAATGTTAATGTAGTTAGAGAAAATGTATGCGTAGAGAGCTTTGCTTAGCCTTTTGTTTAATTAGCATTTAGCCAAAAGAACATATGATTATAAAATATTGATATAAATGAATCGCATTCCCTGTGTGTAACCTTTTAGGTACTTGATAGGCATTCCGACGCGTCGGCCGAGGGATTTTGTTTCTTTGTCAGCCTTTCAGTCATGTATGATCAATCATGTCTGTTAATGGGTGGTAGCTTGTATTTAACACAGTCATCTTTTTGATTTAGCTTTTGACTTGGATCAGTTTATTGGAGCATTGTTTCAGGGACTAAATAAAAGAGTTTCAAGAAATTTGGTGTTCTGTTGAATCTGACTACTTGGCCATTAGAATTTATTAAATGACTTTAAGTGCGAGAGCTATGTCATGAATATAACAGCTTTTACAAGAATTATTTCCGACTATGAAAATATTTGCACAACTTTGTCATTCAGAAATGTCTGTAATGTAAGAAACTAAAGAGGCAGAAAACAAATTTGCGGAATATTGCATCTTAATATAATTAATTTTGAATTGTGTGTGTGTGCATCAATTGCATGGTTGTCTTTCATGTATACGTGCATACGTAGATGAAAGAATCGTAAAGTATACTTCTGTTTGCAGTTACTGACTATAACATACATGTATCTCTCTTTCCATGTCTGTGTGTATTTATATATTTTTAAACACAGACTCTGGAACACACAAACGGTCAACGGACCCCATGCAGAGTGGTGTGAAAAACGATGCCTCAAGGGAATGGTGTCTCTTCACTAAAACAGTCATGTCTTAACAGCATTGTTCAAAACTTCGACAGGACATGGGGATCCCAGTATGACAGGCACCTAGGTGATGTTCCACGGGTCTTATATGTCATTGGACCTTTTGACAACTTGCGTGAGTGGACCCATTTATGCTCATAAACAATGTTTTGATAAAGCACTTATGAAAACATTTAAAACCATGTCATAAAGATTATACACAGATCTTACATTTTTTGGGTTTTAATAGTAGTAAAATTCCCTGGGAAAAATAAACAAGGAACATGAATAATCTTATAAACCATCAAATTTTCATTGTAACATTTTAAAATGTATTACTAACTTTAAATCATGTGATTGTTTTATGTTGATGCAACTCAGTATGATTGTCTGCTTCCACTTAGTTATTATGGTGACATTAGAATGTGTGTGTGGGGGGGGGGGAGATAAAACAAAACAAGTTTAAAAAAAATTGTAACAGACCTTTATTGTGTCTGATATTGTGTCATGGTTATAAAATGGTCATAAAAATAAATGTTTATATAAAGAATATGAAATATGAAGAAAAAGGAAGAAGGAAAAAGAATACACTGTACATAAAATGTAAATCATGTACCCATAGAAAACACAAAGGTCAGCCTCACAGATTAACCTCACTTGCGTTCTGTAACATGTTATTACCTAGTTTGTTAAATGAGGATGTCATAAACTGCAGCCGGAGAACTCTGCCAAGACATCCTCCAACTGATTGTTCGTCGCCGCATGCTGCGTCGCTCTCATCTTCAGCTGCTGCTGTTGCCACAGATAATGCACATTGACCTCAGTGGAGGTTCCACAACTACCATTTCTGCACAAGTTCTTGAACTTCTTGCCATTCGATGCAGGGTATGTGTGCGTGCTGAAAAGAGAAAGGTGGCTGAGACAAATGGAAGAGAAAAAAAAGAATGGTAGTCTGTTGTTCACCATCTAGTTTCATGGGTCCTCGTGGGTCCATTCACCACAATGTAACATTTCATGCTTCCATAGTTAAAGGTTTGAATGCTTTCAAATACTTCAGTCAGGCAGATAACCGTTACCATGTGAGCCACAATTCAGAGGTATATGCAGTGTAGAAAATAGAGGTAGATGGAGTGGGACGGTGGGGGAACAATTTCGAAATGTCTTCAGTGTTTGAGGTGGTCCTTGGTGGCCTCCACTTTTTGCATCATTGCTGTCGAGTTCAGCTGGGTGGAGGGATAATCCTTTGAAAGGTGAAAGATTTTGGGTGGGTGCTGTCAACTTTAGCAATAGTTTGAAGGGAGGTGAACAGAGGACTTAATGGACACCCCTTCTCACATCCTATGCTTTTATCACATTCACAGCAACCTTTGCTGGATTTCCTTTCACGTTTTCTTCTCTTTTGCTAAATCTGAAAAAGTCTCCTTTTTTTTTCAACCACGTATCTTAAGCATGCTATGCCATTTCTTATTATCTATGTGGTTTTCGAAAATACAATAGAGAGGAAGAATAAATTAAGAAAAAAAGATTGTTTGAAGGGTTTATTTTTAAAAAATCCTTTTTGTTTTAATACATGTATACGTTTCAGTCATCCTTCTATGATCAGCTTTTATAAAACTTATTTTTGTTTTGCATCTGATCTTTGTTACAGAATCTTGTGTCATTAAACATTGCCAACTGCCTCTCGCTCTCACCAAGAACCATAACAAATTGTCTGTGCAGCCTTCCACTGCTTTCCAAGTTAATACTTAAGCGTACAAAAACCAATGATAGCGTTATGATGGCCATTGCACGGTCTCTGCCCCAGCTGACTTATCTTGACATCTTTGCATGTCCTGTGACCACCAAAGGGGCAGAATGGTTGTGTGGCGATAACGAAGACTTTGAACCTGTCTGCAGTAATCTGATGAAGCTGGACATCAGTGCAACGGAAATAGACATCAGTGGATGCTGCAGCATCATCCGAGCTTTCCCCAGACTCCGGCATCTGACGTTTGCCGACTCGATCGAAGCTGTGGCCGTTCTGCACAGCACCAATGATGAGAGGTTGAAAGGACGATACAAAAATAGTCAGAATAAGTCTCCTTCAGATGGTTCATGTGTGGTTGATGATCATGGCACAGACCTACACCAGCTCCAGGTGCTGCATGCCACCGCCCTCAAATGTCGCAGAGTTAGTCCAGAAAGTGTTCAGATTGCTTGCACCCACTGCCCTGAGGTTCGCGAAGTTTTCTTTTACCAGCACACCTCCAACGCTGCACTTGCCCATCTTGCTTTGCTGCAGCATCTTGCAGTGCTGGAGGTCACCAGTGACCAGCCAGGGGATGTAACCTTCCATGAAGGGTTACTCCCCTTACTGCAAATTCGGGGTGAGGAGATGATAGCCCTGGGATTGTATGATGTGCAGGGTGTAGATATATCCAGGATAGGGATGTCATGCCCTTTGCTTCAGCGTTTCAAGATTGTCTCTATGTTTGAAGACGCCGATTTCTCAGCTTCTATTCTGCTGCCTTCTGAATTCAGGACAGGCTTTGGCCATCTGAAAAAGCTAACCATAATTATTGGTACAGAGACTACTCGACTGGAAGGAGGAGACATGGAATGTCTACTTCTGCATGCACAGTCGCTGGAAGACGTGCACTTGATCAATGTGCAGTGCTTGACGGATGCAATCCTAACTGCAGCTGTTTCAAAGCATGGCTTTCAACATCTGCAGCAGATGCAGCTGGAGTTGTGTAACAATGTTACTAGCGTCAGCTTGGCACATCTAGTGAGCATCCCTAACCCTCTGTCCATGCTGTTATTGAAAAACTGTGAGCAGGTTACATTTCAGGACTATGAAAATTTGATGCAGCAAGTCCAGGAAGCCGGTTTGAACCTGACCATTGAGTGGGAGTGAGCTCCCTTATATAGTATTATTCATGCTGACTCCCTGTGGTGTCATGATATGTGTCATCAGTGGTGTGTTTTTCAAATCCCTACAGGTACCAAAGACTCATTGACACACCAATATTCTTGAAAGTATGAGATACATTTTATGCAAAAAGACAATACAAATCTAGTTTTCAAGTGAATGACTTAATTTCATTGCAAAATACTTATTTCCCAATTTTAGACAATTTTCATTTATGAAATACAAGCCTTCAGACATCTGTGTACAGAAAAAAGAGGTCAAAGTTGTGATATAACATTAAACTATAGAGAAATTTACAGCATCGAAGTTTTCTGTCATGGGAGAGCTTAACATGGGTGCAAGACTTTGTATTTATAGGGAAATCTGTATCATGCAAAATTTGACCCTTTTTTTTTTGGCCAGTTGCGAGCTGGTTTTCCACAATGACACTGACTCATAATGCAATGCATCAGCTGTTCGCTTCTGGTCATAGCTGACCTGCTTTGCAAAGATGCTATAGCTACGTAAGAAATCTAACCACCAGAACACCCAGAAGTACATTTAAACAATGATGGATGGTGACACATGGTGAAATTATCAAATCATTTCAGAGTTGTCTGATGATCCAGACATAATACCTTTGAAAGCAGTTTCAAAGATGAAACAAACTGAGAAAAGCATGCCTTGAAGTCGAAGACGAACATTCAGATGTTAAAAAGTTTCTTTGAAATCACATACTGTTCCGAGCTGTCCCAGCCCAGGGCTTTTCTTGATGAAACCAAGGGTCCCCTTCAGACATCAATCTTCATTCTCATGAATCTCTGTATTAAGACAAAATTCCCATCATTGTGAATGACCAGAAGCACACTATTGCAATTTTCTTACTGATTTTTCCACCACACAGTACTTTGAAAAATAATGTTGGATTTATTCAGTGTTGTTTATTTATAAACATTACATAATATATGTGTGGTTTTGTGTAGAAAGAGAGAGCGTGCACACAAACAAAAAGTTTATTTCAGTATAGCAGAAATTCTTTGTTTGCACCCATAGCTTCAAGACTTTGAGACATCATGTGATGTTATGCTTGGATTTTTAAAATAAAGTATCAGGGCAGATGAGAATGTCTACGTTTGAACACTGATATCTTGTGAACAGGAGGGAGATTTTCATTATTAAATAGTTTTGGGAATTAATGTCTTGTAGGGAACTCATGCAGTCATTTGAAAGACAGCAACCACTTGGTTGGGTCTTTATGAACTACCAACAGTATGAACACGGCCACACCAAATATTCCTCATAGCTAGGTAGATGCCTTTACTAAGTATTCTCTATACAACCAAACTCAATTGTATGATGGTGCCATAACTATTTGTAATGCACTCCCAAATTCATGAAGATTTTTCAACTTTTTTTGTGGGGGTAGTTATCATTTTACAGGAGCTGAAGACAGTCTTGCATGGGAGATTTACTTTGTCAGATAAAATTGAACAAGTTACTTCTGCTTGGAATGTGGAATGTACTACAACCAAGCGGGCCAAGCTACATACTGTAAAACAAGTCAACATTTTTGGGCATTGCGCTTCAGGACCAAGTGAGTACTGTATGTACCTGCTTGTTTTTGTGTGTTTAGTCCCGAAGGTGTAATGCCCCAAAATGTTGATTTTGTTTATTTTATAGTATTTATCTTGGCCCACATGCTTTGTTGTTACTACATGCAGTGACACCTACCAAATAAGACCTTTCTTTTTACGACTTGTCCAGCATACAGGTTTATTATATTTATAAGCAACATCCGATTTACAGCTTTATTCCTAATGCAACTGCCGAATGATAAAAGTGGCCAGCCTGGAGCTGCAGACAACTTTCCATAGATGATCAGAAATCAATTAAGAGACTTCTGTTTACAAAGATTTTCGAAAAGTGCAAGAAAAACAGGTGACTGCCGCTTGGAGTAAAATCTATCTTAAATTTAAAAGAAGGGAACTGGACCAAGCTAAGACATGACACAGACATGTCCCACTCTATTCTACATCGGGGAGACAGAACGCACACTCAACACCTGCTTCACAGAACATTTGGCTGACACCAAACACCGCAGAAACACACCAGTTGCACATCACTTCAGCACACCCCCACATACAGCCGACAACATGAGGGTCTGTGGTATCTGGAGAATGAAGGGCGATTCCATTGACCGTAAGAATATGGAATCCTACTTCATTACCCATTTCGGTACCATGGCACCCACTGGACTCAACCTCAAACACTGACCCCCCACCTTCCTCTTTCTCTTTACCCCTCCTCTCTCTCTCTCTCTTATTTCTTTTCTCTCACCCCCTTCTCTCCCACACTGACACCCCCTTACCCACGCTTCTCTCTCCACCCCGCCCCCTCTCCACCCCTACCCTTCCCTACCCTTTCCTACCCACCTGGCGATTGGCTGCCCCTCTTTTTAACCCTGTTTACTCACTGTCCCTTAGTCATTTTCCTGCTGTCCAGCCTATGCGCCACATCTACTGAAGCTAAGTCTTTTTCTTCTGTTTTCGTTGTTGTTGTTTTTTCGTCGTTTTTGTGTCGTCCTGATGAAGGGGTAGTGCCCCGAAACATGTAGATTGTCTTTGTCTGTGTCATGTCTTAGCTTGGTCCAGTTCCCTTGTTTTAAATTTAACAAAGATTTTCACTAGAAATGTGAAATGTCAGCCCCAAATCCTCTCAGGAAACTGCAGAAAAGAACTGTTTCAAACTGAAGGTGATCCAGAGGAGCAACAGAGGGGAGTCGATAATATTGCAAAGTCGCTGGGTGTCAGAAAGATACAGTCGGTAATTAAAGACAGAGATTCCTTAAAGATTAGAGAGTGGAGAATGTGCCATTGAAAAGAAATCCAAACAATGAAAATTAGTTTCCTCATGTGTTTGGAATTGGTTTGTGAATACCAAGATCCAGACAGCCAGCCCTCCCTTATAAGACCCCTCCATTATATGAGCTTATTTTGGTTGCTTTTTCAATCTTATTGGGGAGGTTTTACTGTAATTGTCAGGGAAAAGGAGTTTTCCATTAAAAATGGAATTTGCTGCCATTTAATGTCCATCTAGATAGATGGTTGACTCCATTATAGCTGGTTCCAATCTTTAATGCAAAAGGAACAGAGGTGGTCGAAGAGCCTAACACCCCATCGGGGGTGGGGGGTGGGGTGGGGTAGGGGAAATAGCTACAGAAACACCGACAGGAAAAGTCTAGAAGCCTCAGGCCTGGAAAGAGATGGGACTTTATCAAGATTTATGAGGCTGCATGGTGAAAGCCAAAGGACTCTGCAAGCCATCAGGGTAAATGCCCTTCTTATGATTAGGGCAACCAGCGTAGCAATATGGGATGTGAGGACCATATATGAGGCAAGAAAGACCTGACAAGCAGCAACAGAGATAACTGCAAATAATCCTTGGCATCAGCAAGATCAGGTGGACGCAGTCTGGATGGAAGAGACTAACCAGAGGACATGAAGAGCAGAATGCTTCCCACACCCATGGAGTAACACTCAGCTGGGAAGCTTGAGCTTCAAGAATAATCACGGAATCTTTCAGAAACAGAACCAAGAAGAAGAAAACATGAATACCATCCAGTGCTATGTCCCAGAAAACGACAACGAAGAGGCCGACGAACAAGAGTAGGAGGAGAGCACAGCAAACAAAGTCACCAAGAAAAGCATGTGAGCAGACAGACGTAACTCCGTAGAAGGCGTCGCGATAGAAGCAGAGCGAGCTGCGAGAGAGGGGAAGACGAAAGAACTGCATGACACCAAGAAGCCGGCAGGGAAGTTCGGCAGGCGAGAAAGACTAGTCGGAGGCCATGCAGGAGGAGCAATCGTGGGAGACAAAGGAACACATGGACGGAGCACTTGAAATAACTCAGGACAAGACCAGCAACACAAAATCCACCCGACATTGGGGAGGCCAGCACAGACTTGCAAATAGGTTGTAACAAAGCAACAAGAGAGGAAATCTAGAATGCTGCCAAGCAGTTGAGGAATGGAAAGGTGCTAGGACCAGGCGACATTCTCCCAGAGGCACTCGAGGCAGACCCAGACATAATCGTGGAGAAGCTCTACCGCTTCTTCAGCAAGACCCAGGAAGAATAACAAGTGCCACCAGCATATGCAAATTCTATTCTCTCTGTGTGGGGGGGGGGAGGGGGCAAGGGCGGGGGTACTTTAGAGTGTGTTGGACCGCCCAACACGTGGCATGTTAGGTGGCAGAGATAGCAAAAAGTCTTGAAGGAGGTAGTGTCATACGCTATATTTTAGCCCTTCTGACACTGCAGGGCTCATTAGATAAGCCACATATATAAATGCATGTGTACACATGCGAGCATGTACGTCTGTGGTTAAACTCCAGTGCTGGTTTGCTTGAGTGTTGGCGTCTTCACTTCCAGCCATAAAAGCAGTTGTAAAACCCATTCACCCTGTGTATTTTAATTGGACGCATCCTTTTGTATCAACAGGAAATCGACAGCTGTCCAACCCAGCCCAGGGTTGGTTTGCATAAGCATGATCGTATCTCCTCTTCCAGTTACAACAGCAGTCACAAACTCCGTTCGACCCATGTATTTTACATTCATCTTCGTGCGTGGACGAAAGATTCGAACACATTAACACAGTCCAGGCACGTGGTACACAGTTTTGTAACATATGTTAACGCTCCTAGAGTATTTGCTTGAGGATTTAACCACTGATGTGAAGTAGCTTCCAGTCTAGATAAACGACGCTAGTGCTGAAATAAAAACAATCGATGGATGGAGGAGGGGGGAGGCTAGACGAAAATTACTAAAAGAGGTAGAAAATGGTGAGGGGCTAAATCACGTGTAACGAGCCTTGCCCTGCCAGTCGATCGTTGCAGTAAAGTGTCAAAAGGATATAAATTTGTTGAGGTCTAGTTTTAAGGCTGAACGTGCCTCTGTCCTTTCGTACAAACTAGAATTTATGGCTGACAGTTCCCAATAGCATCCTGATCGATGGCGTGTCGTCAGCTTCCTCACCCACCCTGGCTTTTACCTTCGACCACAGCACGTGCAAAACATTAAGACAGCAACACAAATCACACACACACACACGAAGCAATTTCATGGTTGTTACATATGCAGAATAGAGTGTGATATATCTGGCCGAATCCATCACAACATAAGCTTCTCTGATGGTGTGCTGCCAGAGAGAGAGGGTATTTTCCGCCAAATGTTGATATTACAGTGGCTTATTTATAAATACTATTGCTTATTTATCCAATTATATAAAAACCAATTAAATTTGCTACAAAAAAATATCCAACGTTCAGAGCAAACACGTGCCTCGATAGAAATTATAATTATTACAATCTTCAAAAGTTTGAGAACCACTGCTTTTGGAGAGGGAGGGAAAGGGGAAAGATTAACTGGGTCGGTATAGGTGATTTTTTTAAATAAACGTAATCTACCTATTTATAAAGAGACAGTGACAAAGTTTTCTCCATGGGTAGACGAATACCCCAAGCACCAACTACGCAGATTTTTAAAAAAGTAATGACGGGAGGCTGCAACTAGCTGCCAGATTTATCCCAGAAAACCTTGCGCATACATGTCAACAATGACCACAATCCAAAAGGGAGGCAGTTAGGCAGACAGGAAAGAAGAACGAAAGAAATGTGCCACGGAATTACGTTGTGTAGAACCTGCGGGGCTTAATTGTACGGGAGAGGTGGAGACGCTGACCCGAACCGCTCAACAAATTTGTTTATAAACAACGCTTGACTTTCTTGCAACACGTGGCTGTTGACAACTTCAGCATCTTTGCTGATCATCGATTTAGTAAATGAACTGACTGGTTGCCACGGTGAACATGTTCGTAACATAAGAAGATGCATGCGCGTGTCTGTGGCTGCGTCTCTGTGAAGTTTGTGATCTCTCCGGACGCTCGCATGTGGGGGCCTATGTAAGTACTAGCTGTCATTAGTCTCCCTCCTTCACAGCTTCCAGATTCTTTACTAGCATCATATGAACGTGCAACTGGCTGTACTTGACTTTTCATTGCCTATAATTACATCTTATTCCCCCATGAAGTTTTCATACTCCTCTTGCCACAGGCGTCTCCACGTCAACCTGGGTCACCCCCACCTCACCCCCACCTCACCCCACTTCCCTTCTGACAGGGGCTGCGACTGTTCATAATATAACTAGCATCAGTGTGTATGCAAAGGTGTACTTGGCAAGACATGCACTTTGGGAAAGGTGAGTGTTTTCCTAGTGTTTATATAACAGCGAGACATGCTATACAGCCCGTTATAATGCACATAGGTTGAAGACGAGATCGTCCTGTGTGTGGGGCACAGATCATGCCTGCGCTTATGGTGTGGTCGCTTTAATTTTTAAATAAACTTGCTTTAAAATCTTACAGCCCGTAAGTTTGAGGTCGCAAGAAAACAAGATGTAATTTAACAACAACAACAAAAAGTAATTCTGTCTGCACGTGGAGACGCGCCCATCTTTAAGAACAATAATCTAATCGGTTGACCCAGCAGTGAGGACCTCGCCATTGTTAAATCATGCTAAGGTGGGTGGTTTTGATAAGAAAGTTTCTTACATTCCCAACTAGCTTGCCCTTCATAGACACACACACACACACACACCACTCAACCCGCATATTCGCCTAGCTACCTGTTCAGTTATGATCACTCCAAACCTCAGCCTCTTTCTTTCTGTCGTTCATGTTTTCTTTCTTTGTCTTTTTACTTACTTTTTCTAAGGGAACTGGACCAAGCTAAGATATGACAAAGACAAAGACAATCTACATGTTTCGGGGCACTACCCCTTCATCAGGACGACACAAAAACGACGAAAACACGACCACAACGAAAACAGAAGAAAAAGACTTAGCTTCAGTAGATGTGGTGCATAGGCTGGACAGCAGGAACATGACTAAGGGACAGTGAGTAAGAAGGGTTAAAAAGAGGGGCAGCCAATCGCCAGGTGGGTAGGAAAGGGTAGGGAAGGGTTGGGGTGGAGAGGGGGCGGGGTGGAGAGAGAAGCGAGAGTAAGGGGGTGTCAGTGTGGGAGAGAAGGAGGTGAGAGAAAAGAAATAAGAGAGAGAGAGGGGGAGTGGTAAAGAGAAAAAGAGGAAGGTGGAGGGTCAGTGTTTGAGGTTGAGTCCAGTGGGTGCCATGGTCATTTCATAAATGAAATTTAATCGCCGGCGCTAGAAGAAGGCTGGAAATATTTGAAGAACTCTTCTCATTACAGTTCGTCAACTTTGTGAGACTGATTTAACACATACTTTATCCACAATAAAAAATGTTTTCTAGTGTTCACTGGCAGCTTTTCATCAAACCCGATCAACGGGTCAGAAATTATATCTTTTTATTTCTTTATAAATATAAGGATATTTCATTAAAAAAACACACTTTCTCGTGTCACTGCGAGCACTCTCTAACAGAAACAAGGGGCAATTTTTCTCAGCGTGTCCAAGAAAGATTGCGCATGCGTACTCAAAACCATCTAAAGTCAAATGAAAATCGACACCAGCATTGGTTTGTTTTTCCACAGTTATCCGCCGGTTGGTTTACCTGGCTGTGGTGTTTTCCGTCTTCCCCTTCATCCTCTCTATGCTGTATCTGCACCAGCCTCTGCTAGAGCCCCGTGCCAGCCCTTCACTCGTCGACCTCAAAGGTCGCTCCAGCACCCAGGTCAAAGACTCGAGCCCCGTGGAGGCGGAACGCCAGTGGACGGTGGGTGATTGGCGGGGGGCGCGCTGGAAAGACCTGGCGCGGAGAAGGCGGGGGAAGGTGTTCTGCGGACAGGAAGAGCGGCCGCGGATCCTGTGCGTGCGACCAGTCGGCCGCCTCGGCAACAATCTTTTCGCCTATGCGTCCAGCCTGGGCGTGTCCTTGAAGGCGAACCTGACGCTGCGGTTGAGTGCGGCATACGCCACGCTGCTGCCGCACTTCGCCTTGCGGGGCGAGATGGAGGACAAAAACAGCAACGTCTGCAGCAGGGCGCAGGTGCGGCCAGAACGTAGCTGCTGCGTCTTTCGTCCAGAGCTCATGCACGTGGGCCGCACCTGCGGGCGCGTGCAGCAGCTGGGATGGTACCTACAGTCCTGGCGCTACTTCCAGCACGCAGAGCAGGAAGTGCGGAGGGACTTCCGATTCCATGGGGAAACGCTTGCCTACGCGCAGCGCATGACCTTGTATCTTCGGAAGTTATACTCGCTGCGCATAAACGGCCAAAACCTCTCTAACGACGAAGTGCTGGATGCTCGGATCGGGGCGAGGGAAAAGGAGGAGGCGCGCAGTGACGTGCACTCCAAGCGTAACGTCACGCTGGTGGGCGTGCACGTGCGTCACGGCGACATTGTGTACAAGCGCGTGGCCAGCGTGGGCTACCAGACGCCCCCTGTGGGCTACTACGTCCGAGCCATGCGCTACTTCCTACGTCGCTATGGCAATGTAGTCTACGTCATCACTACGGACAACGTCAAGTACGTCAAACAGGACGTGCTACCTGCGTGCGCCGCCATCGGCGCGCGCTGTCACCTCACACGCAACGTCTTCCAGCTGGACTTTGCCGTGCTAGCCCACTGCGATCACGTGATCATGTCCGTGGGCTCGTTTGGTTGGTGGGCCGGATGGCTGGCAGGAGGAGAGGTGGTGTACTATAAATATCCTGCCCGGGAGGGGAGTGTCCTGAGGAAATACATGAATTACACGGATTACTATCCTCCCAACTGGACCGCAATGGAGTAAACTGTACTTACACTTCACATCTATTCACCAGAACTCGACCAGATAGCCCTGTTGATACGCATAAGTTATACACATTTCTATGCCTATGAATTGCAAGCGATTAAATATATTAAAACACAAATTTTGCTTGTTTGTCAGTCTGTCTAGCTGGCTTTCTTTCGTTCGTTTCGTTCTCCCTTCCTTTAAGGGGTCTTCTAGAGAACTATAAAGAGCTGATAATAGCCACGAAGTCAATGATTAGTGATTTTTAGTTTTCGACGTTTTTTGTTTTACTAACAATTTTAAATTTCAAGTATGTTGCTTGAGATACGTACAGCAACAATCTGTTCTTTAACTAGCGCTTTTAATTGCTGAAAATAAAAGTTAGTCCTTTTTACAGTAATTAGCGCTTTTGCTTTATGGCTACGTTTAGAGTGAGACCATTGTTAAATTTATGTTCATTTTTAGATGCCTATTGTATTTCGATTTCGATTTCCTTATTGTCATAAGACCACTCTTCTTTAACAAGGGGGAGATAACTAGAAAAATTTACATAACTACATTGCATACACATCCATTCAACTTCCCATTCAAACACATCTATTCAACTTCACATTCGAAGCAAAATTTAACTGTGGTCAGTAGATTGACCGAACAAGTTCGTGATTCATACACCAATGCCTCGAAACAGTCATGGTAATAACCTGTATATTTGCTCGTTGTACGGCAGGCCATTCGCGATCAGCTGCACGAAATCTTTCGTCTTCACGATGAGCTCCGTCTTCTGTTCAGTGCTAAGTGGATAAATCTGGCTAGATTGACCATTTCTCTAGTATTCTCAGATTGTAAAAGTGAGGATAGCTGACTCCATGTTGGGCTGTTAAAATGTCGTTGATGTATAAATTTAATCATGATGTCATGCAATGCCTGACGCTCAAAAATAAAATGACATTCACTCTCCAACTCAAGTCCACATGCACCACACACTGCATCGTCTCCGTCTTCCATAGAGTACCATGCTTTTTGATTCTTCATTTGGAAGACACGTAACCGGAATCTTAGTAGACAATTTGTGAGTCTTGGGTTTAAATATAGGAAAGGTACTTCTCTGCTCTCAGTTCAAATGTTAGATACCATCCGTTTCTAGATCAGTGCCATTGCTGTGCGTTTATGGCTACAAGCCTATCCTTGACTTCAGACAAGAAAATCTTATATTTACCAGCTCCCTGATTTTCTCAAACGATCCCCAACCCATTCTTGAATAAAAAGTTGTTTTTTTTTACTTTGGTAGCCCAGTTACATTTACCCTGGCCATCTAACGTTACCAGCATTTCGTATGCTTGACGGTATATTGTGCTTGTTGGTAGTCGAGTTAACCTCATCCAGTATCTAATACACGTCATCATCGCACATGCCGATATTGGGTACCGTCCAGTCTCACCATAGATCACCTTGTTCGATGAACATCGGGGGAACTCAGAAAGAACTTAAGGGCTAGCGTTTGAATCTTGTCAACTTACTCCTTATCATGAAGGCCCAGATTTCTGCTGCGTACGTGATAACAGGTTTTATCTGCAAGGCAAAAATTTTTGAAATATGTTTAAGTCAAAACAGTGTAATTTACTCATAATTTTCATAATTTCAGCCACTCCTATCCTGCCTTTCTTACATAACTCCAGGAATGCCTGAGTTAAGCTTAGTTTTGTAATGAGCACCATACCTAGATACTTATAGGAATTTGTAACACGAATTGTCTCCCCTCCATACACCCATTTCTCATTCACTGATAAGCGCCCCCCTTTCCTAAAGACCATGACACTGGTTTTACTGAGGTTTACTTCTAGTGAAAGCCTGTCCGCCTCTTTATTCAGCCAGTTCAGATGATTCTGTAGACCAACAGGGGTCGTGGAGAGTAAAACGACATCATCAGCAAAAAGCAATAGAAAAAGTTCAATGGCACCAGGGATAAGTTGAACACCATGCCTACCGCATTCAGATATTTCTAGAGCAAGCTCATTAATAAGGAAGGAGAAATTTCATGGGACTTAGAAGGCAACCTTGTTTGACTCCCATAGGGCACGGGAAATATTCGGACACGTCTCCTTTGTCTCTAACGCTAGCTAACACCGACTGGTAAATACCTTTCAATGCAGACAACATTTTGTCGTTTACTCTGGTCTTCCGCAAGATAGATCACAGGATGTTTCTATTTACTGAATCGAAGGCTTTCTTAAAGTTTACAAAAGCTACGAATAATTTGGAGTTTCTTTCTAAGAATATTTCAAAAAAGGCATATATACTAAATATGTGATCAACAGTACTATATGCAGCTCTGAATCCCGCCTGTTGTTCCGTTATCTTGTCATGTTCTTCGGCCCAAGTAGTTAGTCTCTTATTCAGTATGTGGGTATAAATCATGCTGACAATGCTTGTCAAAGCAATCCCTCTATAGTTATCTGGCTTATTTGGATTTCCTTCCTTGTAAATAGGGACTGTGACTGATTCGAGTGGGAATGTACCTTGATCAAAGATTGCATTAAACAGGTTCACTAAAAATTCGATAACACCTGTGTTGCAGCTTTTTAGCATTTCACTTAGGATCCCATCGGGGCCTGCGCTCTTCCCATTATGAAGATGTGATATGGCATCCTCAACCTCCTGTTTAATGATATCATCACAGGGTGGGGACTCCGGAGAATTTGATGCGTCAACGACATTAAAAATAGAAGTACATTGGGCATTCCACTGATCAATAGAAATGCCATTCTTTAGAACAGACCGCCTTCAGGCTGAATGTATTATGTTCCAAAAGTTTTGGGGATTTTCGGAAGATCTGAGCAAAGATTCCAATAGAACTTTTTCACGATAAAACTTCTTCCTTTTGGTTAATTGCCTGTAAATTTTACGTTCATTTACATAAGCTTCCTTATCCACTTCGCTATCTGAACGTTTAAACTTTCTTAACAGCCTTTTAACAGACTTCTTCTTAACAGCACATTCTCTATCAAACCATGTATTTCTGCACTGTGAACTCACCCTAACAGGCCTAACCATGCATTCTGCCGCATCGAGGAAAGCTTTATTAAAGACGTCTACAGTAACCTCAATATCAGTGGATTGCTGGATCCGTGAGCGAAAGTCCTTGGATTCCAGTTTGACTTTGAACAGCGGGGCGAAAGTCTCGTCCCATCAAATACGTCTTTGGGATTTACCTTCCCGCTCCTTGTCGTCTTCGTTAGCACTGTCACCTATTGATAACGTAACAGGCAAATGCCAAGAATCTGTTTCGTCGCTAACTAGTAGGTTAACATTGCAGGCCAATAATCGTTATGAGACAATGAAATAATCTATTGTATTGTGTTGATGTATCATGCAATACTTGTGTGTCTGAGCCGCAGTGGACGTCCACAGTATTGTCTCAAGCTTCGATAACAATTTGTGGTTACCTTTACTGGTAATCCCAGTCAAACTACACGTTTGTTGTTGTTGTTGTTGTTGTTGTTTTGATTTGTAGTGCCAACTGCTGTTCGACGAATGGCCTTGACATATTTCTCATTTCTCTCTCTCTCTCTCTCACATAGCGCAACGTTACCAACCAGCTCGGTACAATCAGTGAAAAGCGAGGTGAAAAAGATGGGTTTTGAGCTGTGTTTTGAATGAAGCAAGAGAAGGAACATCCCAGAGTTTAGCAGGCAGCGAGTTTCAGACATTAGGGGCAGCAAAACTAAGAGAACGCTGTCGGTACTATAAGAAGTTTTTCGGAGGGGGACCTGAGTTGTCTAGCGGTAGGCAGAGAGAACAGCCGACAGATACGGTGGGAGTGTACCATCAAAGTGACGACACACAAGCACAGCTATCTTGTATTGAATACGAAACTTTACTGGAAGCCAGTGAAGTTCTTGGAACATGGGTGTCACATGCCTCCACCTTGATTGCCTCAAGACAAGTCGAGCGGTCTGTTCAGCGGGGAGACCTGCAAGCACAGAGTTACAGTAGTCCAGGCGAGAAGTAACAGTGGAGACCTACAAGCACAGAGTTACAGTAGTGCAGCCGAGAATTAACAGTGGAGACCTACAAGCACAGAGTTACAGTAGTCCAGGCGAGAAGTAACAGTGGAGACCTACAAGCACAGAGTTACAGTAGTCCAGGCGAGAAGTAACAGTGGAGACCTACAAGCACAGAGTTACAGTAGTGCAGCCGAGAATTAACAGTCGAGGATATGAGTCTAGCAGCGATCTAACTAATTTAGGATGTCATCACTATGGGCAGTTTAATTTATCGATTTTGTCACTTTAGCTTGCTACAGAAAGATAGTTGTGCGTCAATCGCAACCTTCAGTCGA
This sequence comes from Lanistes nyassanus, assembly GCA_004794575.1. NCBI lineage: Eukaryota > Metazoa > Mollusca > Gastropoda > Architaenioglossa > Ampullariidae > Lanistes > Lanistes nyassanus. The sequence goes on along the minus strand of SMGT01009059.1, from coordinate 195,887 downwards.
TTGGGTTATGTAGGTGAAGAAATGAATGATGAGTTACGTCTTTACTGCGTAAACTTACTTCCTGGCACCCCATACACGCAGCTACCATTGTTCCAAACACGTCACCTCGGCTTATGTCACAATCTGGAGAATGTGTTCGTGCGTGCGCCTGTGCTTGCGTGCGTGCGTGTGGCTGTGCGTGCTTGCCTGTGTTGGTGTACAGGGACACATCATGGTTCTGTTATCTAATCTTTATCTAATCGTTATCTTATATATATATATTTTTCCCAACTCTCTATTCATCTGGTCACACCCTTACCATTCTGTGTTTGCCTATCGGGAGAAACATCGACCAGCGATCCGGAGATCTTCCTCAATCCAAAGTTTTCCACAGAGATCATTTATCCTTTCTTGGGAGAGAGAAAAATCCTTAGGCACTCTGTTTGCTTTTTTTTTCTTGGATCAAAAATCGAACATACATAACTCATTAAAATCATTAAAACCGACCACTTTTTCAATGGATCAGGACCCTTGAACAGAATGTGTGTGTGTGTGTGTGTGTGTGTGTTGTGTGCGCGCGTGTGTGTGTGTGTGTGTGTGTGTGTTGTGTGCGTGTGTGTGTGTGTGTGTGTGGATAGGATTTGACAGAAATCTTTGATAACATGCCGCTTACTGTTAATAAATACATAAGTGCAATCACAAAAAGTCCAGGTAAAATCAAACAAGTCTAGCGGCTTTCTGGCACGTCACTCTCCCCCCTACCCCTCGTCTTTCAGAACAAAACCCTACGTATTGTTTTTCTTGTAATGCTACTCAAGTCGTGCCCCTGGTATTGAGACGACCATCTCGTGTGAATGTTTAACCATTTCGGCATGCCTTATTTTTTATGGGGTCGTTCTTTAGCGTGCGTTCGCATGTGTGTATTGAGGTGACCACTTCGTGTAAGAATTTCTGGCCCTGTGTCTTACTTTTACAGGGTCGTTCTCCGGTGTGTTACGGGTTTATTGAGGCGACCACTGTGTGTACAAATTTCTTGTCTCGCGTTCGTCTTATGGGGTCTTTCTCAAGCATGAATGGGCATGTGTGTATAGAGGTTACCTCTTGTGTAACAATGTCTTATCATTTCTTACTTTTATGAGGTTCATTTTGCAGCGTGCGTTCACATGTGTATTCTAAGGTTATCTTTTTGTGTAAAAAATGTCTGGGCCTATGTCTCACTGTTGTTCAGGGGGCGTTGGCATGTGTGCTGAGGTAATCACTTCTCGTAAAAGTCTTGGCACGTCTTCCACTGACAGGGTCATTTTCGGCTGTCTGTTCTCATTTATGTAGTGACCACTCCATGTAAATGTCTTGGCACATATCTTAACATTTATACGGTCCTTCTCTGTGTTAGTATGTGCATATTGAGGAGGCCACTTCGTGTAAATGTCTTGCCACAGTGGCACATCTTACTTTCATGGGGCTTTCTCCAGTGTGCGTTTGAACATATTGAGGTGACCACTTCGTGTAAATGTCTAACCACTTTGCCTTACTTTTACAGGGTTGTTCTCCAGTGTGCTAGCATGTGTATTGAGGTAACCACCTAGTTTAAATGTCTTGCCACATCGGCATGTCTAAATGTAAAACTTTCTTTCCACGTGTCTTACTTTTATAGGGTTATTTTTCTGTGTGCGTTTGTTGAGGTGGCCTCTTTATTTAAATGTCTGGCCACTTATTGGATCGTTCTTCGGGGTGCTAGCATGTGTGTATTGATATGAGGCGACCGCTTTGATTAAATGTCTAACCACATCGGGATGGGCTTACTTTTATAAGGTTTTCCTCCAGTATCGATTCACACGTGCATTGATGTGCCCGCTTAGGGTAAATGTCTCGCCTCATCTTATTTTTACAGTGTCATTCAGCAGCGTGTGTTCGCATGTATTGAGGTTACCCCTCTGTGTAAAAATCTTTTGTCATTTTTTACTTTTACGGGGTTCATTCGACAGTGTGGGCTTGCATGTGTGTCTTTAGGTGACCATGTCTTACTTTTATAGCGTTCTCATGCGTATACAGGTGTAAGTGTAAATGTCTTTGCTACGTCCTCTATTACAGGGTCCTTCTACAGTGTGTTTGCAGATACTTACTGAGGTGACCACTTCAGGCAAATGTCTTGCCATTAGGTAAATGTCAGGGTCGTTCTCCAGTGTGTGTTAGCACGCGTATATTGAGGTGACCACTTCTTGTAAATGTTGAACTACATTGGCTCGTCTCACATAAAACGAATCATTCTCCAGCATGTGTTTACGCGTGTTTACTGAGGTGATCACATAGGGTAAATATCTTGTCACTTTTAATAGGGTCATTCTCCAACGTGCTTTCACGTGTGTATTAGCTTATCACTTCATGTAAAAATGTTTTGCCACATCTCTTTTATAGGGTAGTTCTCCAGTGTGCTTTCGTGTGTGTTTTGAGGTCACCACTTTCTTTAAAAATGTCTTGGCACGTCTTACTTTTATCTGTCCTCCAGTGCGCGATCGCACGTGCATTTAGGTGACCAGTAAACGTAAATGTCATGCCACATATATTTCACAAGGCAATTTTTCAGTGTGCGTTCGCATTGAGTTGAGCACTTCGTGTAAAAATGTTTTGGCACAAAGTTTTCATTTATAGGGTTGTACTCGAGTGTGTTCACGTCCGTATTGAGGTGACCACTTCCTTTAAATGTCGTCAAATCTGCATCTCTTGATTTTATAGGGTTGTTATACAGCACGCGTTTGCACGTGTGCATTAATGTGTGGACTCAATGTAAATGTATTGCTACACATCTTACAGCTATAGGGTCATTCTCTAGTGTCCCTTCAAACAAGTGTATCGAGGTGACCACTTTGTGTAAAAAATGTTTCACATCTTAATTTTATAGGGTTGTTCTCCAGTGTTCATTTTCATGTGTGTATTAAGGTAGCTACTTACTGTAAATGTCTTACCACAAGTCCTACATTTATAAAGTCGCTCGCCAGTATGCGTCTTTCTTTGTTGCCTATGACGGAAGGGGGCATATCAAGACCATATGTAATATTTTTATCACCACCATAACAAGTTGAAATCCTATTAACATATATACACGTAAAAACATTATATACACTTTATACAATAATACACCATTGAGTATTAGAGTATTAGAGTATTAGAGTATTAGAGTATTAGAGTATTAGAGTATTAGCCCAACGCGTACCCATTGGCGGTGCGGGTGACGTCACGACTTTGTTAGCCTGGCGCGACGTGCACAGGTAACTTTGTTGTTCTTGACAACATTATTATTACTCAAACTACATGACTCACAAATGTGAGCTATCAATTTAAAACAAGTAATTTCTAGGAAAACGTCGGGGGGGGGGGGGGG
>SMGT01009059.1:179278-192265 GCA_004794575.1 Lanistes nyassanus | reverse complement strand
GTCGGGGGGGGGGGGGCTGGAACAGACGATGAGAAACTGGAGATGAAAGAAAAAGAAGATATCAGACAAAGATCAAAAGAATGGATAGAAAAGTGTAACTAGTGGATAGCTCTGCAGTTACAGTCAGAGGGGATGTATGTGGCTGGCTGCTTTTATCTGCAAATGTCTTACCGCGTCTTACATGCACAGAGTCGTTCGCCAGTGTGTTTTCACACCTGTGCATTGAGGTGACCAGTTCGTGTAAATGTCTTCCTTCATGTCTCAGGGTCATTCTCCGGCGTGCGTTCAGATGATCGCCGAGTGTAAATGTCGTTTTGCATGTCTTTTGATTTACAGGGTCAATCTCACGTGTCTACTAAGATTACGTTTTAAAAATGTCTTAGCACATTGGTCACATTTGGACTGTCGTTAGCCACACTCTGTGTCCACGTAAAAGATTTCCCACACGTCTGACCCCCGTGAAGTATCTGCTGTATCAACCTTTTCTGTGAGTAAACACGGTCACGAAGCTTTGCTTGTGTACTTCGTGTTTCGTCATAGTTTCGATAAGCGACTGCACATATGTACAGTCATGTGTGTAGCTACACGCCTACAGGTATATCAGGAAAATAGCATATGCTATATAATATACACACAGGAATATAAAGGATAGTACATTACACACGTACAGGTACATCAAAGAGAGCATGAGGAGGTCCACAGAAACGGACCAACTAGTTTCTCAACGTCTTGTAATTTTGCAGAAAGTTCCTGTAGTGGTTTTGCCCATAGACACACATCTCTAGTTCCTTAAATTCTTTGTGAAGAAATCCTTTATGGAGCTGTTAAGGTTTGCCTTGTGAAATCGGGTAGAGGCTGGAAGACATCTCTGCACAGATGTAACTTTAATTTAGAAATAAACCTGTAGATAATAGCTTAATAGTTGCATGGATAATTTTAAGGCCTGACTGCATTATTTTATACTTGCATTCAACAGACGACACGACGTCACCACGCATGCGCATTATACAAACAAGCCTGAGAATTACGTAACACAAAAAACAGGCCAAGCAGAATTAAATAAAAATATCAGTTAGATCAGGATCAACACTGTTCAAAAATTGTATAAAATAGTAGCGGGGGAAAAAACTTTAAATAGTTACTCAGTTGGACGTGCGCTATCTTGCTACTGGAGCAGTCCGCAGCAGACGCGCACATTGGCTAATTTTAAATGAAAGTTGACATTGATTTTTGAATTGCTGCTGACTACACAATAAATAATTTGATTGCAACGGTCAACAGAAATATTAGGGTAACTATCCTATTTAACAAAACCATAACACTAATTTTTCTAAAGCCTTCCTTTACAATGGGTGCGTCAGAGTGGGAACTGAGCAAAATGTCACTAATATGGGATTTAAAAAATTGCATTTTGTTTCCAAAGGGAGATGCTAGAGAGAGCTTATGGGTGTAAACAGTACAATTTGCTCCATCCTTGTACCACATTCCATGAAGACATGCAGATTCCGGAAAAACCTAGAAACTGGGAATAATTGTACTTTAATGCGCCCTGAAGGCCGACACTTCGAGGAACTAACTTTCTCAGCCTTACGTTCCACATAAACTGACAGCTGAATGGGTGATCTTCTCTGGTCCTAGAAAGATTGCTTGACTTAAAAACAAAATGTGGAAACCGATCCTTGGATTTCTACTGGGTGTAGCGAGACAAGTTTCTATGCGGCCCCGAAAATCGAGGGTAACCTATTTGGGAAGGGTTTTAATTAAGAAATGACGGTTCCTTCAATCAATGATCCTGTCAGTGTGCACATACAATTGTTTGTTTGGCTTGTTTCCGTGTTTGTCCGCAACAGGATCTTGTGTTTAGCTCCGTGACCTAAAGCAGACGCTAATGAAAAACAATGCAGTTATCTTCAGTCCTTCTCCACGACCCTCCGACACTACTCTTTCTCGGAAACGAAAGAAGTGGAGAAAGGTAGATCTGCATTCTCCAACCGGCAAATCGTGACGAAACGACAGGCTTCATCGTTAGAGAGCAAAATGTGGCCATGCAATCCCTTTTTTCCAACTACATCCATTATTCCTTGTCAGAACGAGAACCCAGATTCAGCTTTTACGTCTGTGTTTTAGCTCATAATTGCTGGGATCATAAAAAGCCGAAACCGACTTATTTGTTCTTTTATGACAGAAAATGACTGCTTGTAAAGTATTTTTTCAAGTGAAAATGTATGCAGATTGGGTTCAGTCAGTCGGAACATCCTGCAGTCGGTTGACTCATTACTGTATTTTCGGTCGCCATGCCAGCAGATCTCTGCAGCTAATTAACACGCCTATGTTGATTAGACAGCCGTTTTAAAACGTTATCTGCGGGATAAAAATCACAAGGGAGAGTATTATAAAATCACTGGAGGCACGAAAGTGTCAGTCTCACCGGTCAGATGGGATCAATAATCAGAGAACAGAAGCCCACGAGATTGTACTGGTACATGCCAAATATGATGTTACTTGTAGGTAATATAACAGAGTTTTCAGAGATGTTCAGACAACAAAATATTTTTTTATGAAATAGTCACGCTAGGTTGCCTCAGTGGGCTGTGGTAGGGTGGAAAGGGAGTAAGTAAGGGTGGGGTTACACAACATACATGCATCCACACATAAAAAAGAAAGACAGGAAGAAAGAAGGAAGGAAGAAAAGAAGAAAGGAAGAAAGAAAGAAAAGAATAAAGAGAACAGTGAGGGAAGAAGGATTATGAAGCAGGTTTTTACTATTATTAGATTTTAGGGTAAAGAATATGCAGGGAGTGGGTAATAAGAATTAATAAAGGCTATGTTCATGATAGCAAGCTATGTAATGCTTTCTAAATACATGAAAAATATATTCTTCAACTGAAACTTTATTGTAAGCTGATCCCTTCCAGTTTCTTAAACAGTTGTACGACTTTGAGAAGGATGATGCACACATTGCCAACAGGTGTACCGCATAAAAAGACGTCATTTATTAAACTCAGTATAAAAAGATTTAATTTGTTGTTAAACTCTAGTTACATAGGACGAGAAAGAAAGGAATAATTAAGCTGACACCCTACCCTTTCCGTTCACACCCTCCCCCACCATCTCCATTTCCCCCAGTCTCCCTGCCACCCCGCGCGACGTCATGCAGCATGTGTAAAGGTAAAGGCTACCGAGCTGGTTATTTATTATTTATTTATTTTTTATATATTTATTTTAGCAAAGGAGTGCGTTTTTTTAACTATAGTCACAGCATTCGACTAGACACAGGCAACACAAATCAGTGAACTGTGAGCGACTGCGTTATTATGCAAACATCATTTCTGCTCTGGAAACCACACAACGACAAGCGAAGGAAGTATGCGATAACCGCAGAACGACAAGGTAGAAAAGAATGTAACCGCAGAACGACAATTTATGGTCGCTTTTACATACGAAAGAACGGCCACGAACACTGGGCAGCATGAGCTGTAGGAAAACCAGGTCAAAGTTAATCTCTAGCTACATCTCGGATCATACATGCATGTTATCGCGAGCAGCATTTTTGCAGGACCTTTCACATCCCATTTTCATACATTAAACTCCCCATACATTGCAGAGAACGAAAAGTCCTTAAGGCATTTTTAGCCAAGGGAAAAGATATGCGAACGCTTATGCAGCGCGTTCATGAAGAAACTCGATGAAGGCTTTTCGACAGTATCCTAGTAGATAGCGCTGTCTGGGTGGCGACACAATGATGCCGCTTACAGCCCATTAGATATCAGCTGCCACTAATTGATGATGTTTGAATTCTGCTGCAGTTGTACCTTCGTTTCAGTTGAAATTTAAAGTCCACCAGCCAAACCCCGTCCTTCGCAAAAGCTGTACCAACGTCCTGAGCTCTTTTGTTGCGCTGTTCTCTGAAGGCATCATTCGGAGCTCCTTCACCTCACAGCCTACCCCCACTAAACAGCTGTATGCTGTTTTCCTTGCTTCGGGCAAACATCAGCGGTGAGACAAGCTTCAGTAAACAATTCTGTCCATGGTCTGTCGGGAAAGAGATTGAATAATGCCGTAGAAGCAAATCTAAGGAGATCAGGTTTTGTGCCCGATTAGCACAAACACATGCAGTCAGCGACACAAAAGTCACTTGCGCATGCTGGGGTTTCGAGATACCGATTATTACAGCTGGGGACGAGAATAAACGCAATGGCGAAAAAGCAGCGTTCAGACAACACGAGATGGAACGTACTTTCTCGTCCTGTTTTTGACTGTCGATACTGTGCGACCACCTTTCTTCGTTTGATTGTGTGAGTGGTTTTCTGTCCCCCTTTTTCTTCGTTTCTTGTCGAAATGCTTGCTTAATTGCTTGCTGGGTTTCCATACCTCTTTCTGTATGTCTTTCTGTCGCTCCGCTATATTTCAGTATCTTCTCCTCCCGTCTTTTATTGATCTTTGGGGAGCACTGTTCGATTTTGACAAATGTCTCATCTTCGCTCTGAACTGTGTTATGGCTTCATTGGGTTAGCTGCACTGCTTGTGTGTGTATAGACATAAAGATAAACAAACATAAACAATTTACTTCGGTTTTGCAGGCTATTTGGCCCAAATGTATAAGAGAAGTTGGCAAAACTAGTAGAAGTCTGCCGGGGGTGCATGTACAACAATCATAACGACTAAATGTGGTAGATTGCAGGCAGATTGAAAGATGGTTCATTTCCTGATCTTAAGGCACTCGCATGTGGACATTGTTACTTTGAAATACAATACACTATGAAGATTAAAACTTCGCAGTTAATTAACCATACATTCAGAGCGGTGGCGGTAGTAAAACAGGTATGAAACGGTTGCTTAAAGATGAATATTAAGGGTATGTCAGTAAAAATCAAAATGACATAATGAGGGGGTCAGCGATGGTTTGAGTGAAACTCAAAAGCAGCTGGTGACATCTTAGCAGACATACTGCACGGCCAAATTCAAAAGTCTTTAACTGGTTTGAATAGTTTGCCATTACGAGTGTTGGGTGAAATACCTTGTACTGCATAATTATTCAGGCGAGTTATTCCATTTGATGTCGAAAACAGTCATGAAGTGTACACTTAAAAAAGGACTGGAATTGTCTCTGTCCACCAACAGTTTGCATTTCCCATACAAAGCCCAAACCGTATGAACACAACAGTCTTCTGACATGAAACACCCAGTTAACACGGCCAGACTTGTCATGGATATACAACATCTTAAAATGTCGTCTTGGGGATCAGTTCTCTGACAAATACATAAGAATAATCTAAAATTTAACATCTCTTCCCACCCACAGGACTGAATCGCACAGTTTGATGTGTAATTTTTCTATTTCCTCATATCTCTGATACCCCCAAAGTTGTGAGACATGTGAGAGGATTGGTTTAACTTTTGTATCAAACATTTTAAAGACACTCTTGATCTGCAGGCTGGATGTCTGAAGTATAGTCTCTTTAATTCCTACCAAGGTACTTGAGGCTTTCCTGGACAGATTGTCTAAACACCTTGACTACCGTAATGTTGGAGAAAATATCACGCCAAGTTCATTAAAGTTGGGCACAACATGCATTTTTGTCACTTGCATAGTACCACTTTTTATAGCTTTAAAAAAAGCATCCATTCTTTAAAAAAACAACTTTTGTTTTATCCATGTTAATCACTAAATCCCATTTTTTTACAATAACTTTGCAGGTAGTTTATTTTTCTTTGCAAGTTGAATACAGAATTTGAGACTGGGGCAATGTCATCTGTATAGTCTCACTGCTGCTTCACTTCTCTGTACGTGGCTAACATGGTCTAAACGCATGTGTTTGTATGTATATATGTATGTGCATGCATGTGTACGTGTGCGCGTGTGCACGAACGCGCACGTATGTGCGTGTGTGTGCTTTTGAACTTCAATCACTCGTTCTTTAATCGTTAGTGCCACTAGGCTTTATCTTTCGTTGTTAAGCCTGTTGTGCCCTTATCCTGTCCCGCAGCATAAAAACAAAACGCATGATGCGCTGCATTTCTACCGCGTTATGGATTGTAGACAGAAAAGAGATCAGTCTTTCATCAATGCCGTATTTATTTTACTCTTCCGAGAAACCCGGATAGCACCAACATTCACACTGGCATGGCAGAAAAGTCGATGTTATGTCCTTTCATCGGAGCCCAGCAACCCTTAACGAGGTCTAAACAACCCCAAAATAAACTCAGATATATGCAGGAGTGAAAAATATCGGAAACTGGAATCCCATGGAGAGAGTACTTTGAAGTAATGATGTCATCGATTTGTCACTGAGACATCACGCGCGCCTGATAGGTGGAGTCCGACCCTATCACCTCTCCTTTTCTTGAGAGTTTCCAGGCGCACCGTGACGGTTCCAAGTTGTCATGCTCAAACCGCGTGCTGACCGCATGTCTGATAGAATCATCACTGTCAATTATCAAAAGCAATTAATAACGATATGTAAGTACGTGTTCTGCGACCAGTATGCTTTTGTTACCAGTTAATCTGACGCAAGATGGCAGAAAGTGTGAAACAGAAGCGGATAGTAATTGCAAACTTTTCCGTCTCACTATATATCTCACTTGTGCGGGTGTAGCCAGCTTTTCTAGTCTGGCGAGGGTTATATCGGTATATGTGAAATCATCTCTTTCCCGTGTCTACAGATGTTGATTTAGCGTCCAAACCCCCTTCTTTCATTGGTCAAAATTCCTGTGGAGTGTCATGTTGATTTCAGTTCATCACCTTACTCTGTGCGAACCTGTGAGTTTAGTCAAAGAGAAAACGCATATTTTCGCTTACATTAAGATGAACCACTCTTGGCATTGCTTGCAAGGAAAGACACGGCAACAGCTCTTACGTTACAAGATATCTGCAAAAAGAAGTGTGACATGTTCGCTATTTAGCCACAACATTCATGAAAAGAGCAGAACTGCCAAGGGTGAATGTGCTTTCCACTATTCTATGGACAAATGAAAAGTTTTGTAGGAATAGTGCAGACTCGAATATCGCTGAAATGTGCATCGATGCCAGACTGGTGAAACATGCTTCAGTGCGCAGTAGAGAACAGTAGAAGCTTGAAGGAACGTAGCTGCATCTGGAAGGCTCTCCCAGACAACGAGAAACCACAAACCGGGTAGTTCCTTTTCACCCATTGGCTTTTTACGGTCTAGTGACTTGGGTCAGCGGGCCAGTCTTCTCGCAAATGAGTCAATACTGCGATGCGCAAGACGGCTTTGACTCAGTAGAGGTTTATAAAACACCAACGGTCACGCAGCCAATCAGATTTGCGATCTCACAGAGGTTGTGTTTTGTGCAGTGGAACCAGCACGCAGTGTGACTGTACCGTCTGAGAGGGCTGTCCTCTGGAGCTGTCAACTAGACAGCGTTGAATATTTAACAGCAGGTGCCCCGCCACGCGATGCCCCGGTGAATGTGCTTTCCACTATTCAATGGATAAATGAAAAGTTTTGTAGGAATAGTGTAACTCGAATATCACTGAAACGTACATCAATGCCAGAATGGTGAAACATGGTTCAGTGCGCAGGAGAGGACAGTAGAAGCTTGAAGGAATATAACTGCAACTGATGCGCTGACATACTCAGTAGTTAACAGTAACCCGTGACAACTACCTTGGTATAGCGTGAATCCCTCTGGACCTCATGCCAACAGGAATGATGAGATCGAGAAACTTGCAGATGTGCTGGATGGGGCTTTTGGGGAGTGCGCTGTTGGGTGAGTTACGGTCCGATTTCCGCTACACAAAAACATTTAAGTTCAGCTAATGGACTGTTATTCTGTTTAGATGACTGTCCGGATGATACCCTTTTGTTGTCGATTATATTCACTGGGTGCTTTAATTTTACTTACAAGTGTGAACGTTAAACTTGAAGGGATTTTCTGTCAGTCATCACAGAGAAGAATATGAACCACATCTGTTCGAATTACCAACTTACACTCATTTATGCTTTTTTTCAGCCGTCTAGAACAGTTCTAGAAGAGACTGTGTCCGCTTTACAGTGTTTTTTTCTGCACTTTTAAGTTGAAATTTATATGAGAATTAAGAAGGAATTTATTTTTAAAAAACGCCTATTCCGTTTGAATTTAGAAATAGAATGATATTTTGTAACTTGAAATAACCTCCATCGTAGCTCAAAAGATTAGTAAGACTACTTTTTGACAGACAACTATGGTATTGCACAAATGAACTATTCAGAATGTAACGCGTGAGGTGGACACAAGTATTTCTGGAAGTCTCAGACAGGAGGGCCGTTTGGGGGTGGCAAGTGGGCCGAACTCCCCCAGGCCTGGCTATAGAAAAAAATTATGAATAACGAAAAAATTAAATTCGTGCGCCAAGTCGCCAAAGCTGATCTAGTCTAGACATAATCGGTGTTTGGCGTAGCAGACCAGTCGAGATACTAATGCTCTCATGGTCGGTCCTAGGCCCGGCGTACCCCTAACGCTGCTTCTGGTAGCAGAGAAAAAAGATCAAATACAGAAACCAGACGAAACCAAAACCGTTAGTTAACACCCCACCTCCCCGTTTACAGACTGCCTTAAATCCGTTTTCTTCACCTTTTTAACTCTGCTGTCTCAGATTCTCGTTATGACCATCAAGTGAACTGCTTCGCAAGTTATTTTTGCAAGAATATCTTATCACCACTTAACCTCCCATAAATGATTTTCTTTCAGCGGTGTTCTTGCTCCCCCCCCCCCCCAGCAAGACTGCACCGCTCACTTGAACATTTCAGCGAAATCTAGGTTCACTCACGCCATCAAAAAGAACAGTGATCTCTTAAAAGCTGGTTTAATGTCAGTTAAGTCAGTCAGACGCTTCACTGGACACTCAACTGTTTGACCATTCACTGGCGAGATTTCGATCAAACACTTCCTCAGTTGCGTCATGACTCTTATAGTGGGGGAAGGTTTCTGGACTAACCTTCGGGGGCCTGGATAGCTCAGTTGGGAGAGCTGCGGACTAGCAGATGGAGGTTGCTAGTTCGAATCCTGGTGTGGCCAAGGATTATTTCCTGGAGTTAAAGATTGTGCAAATTCCATTCGGCCATCTCCCCGCACTGGCCATCTTACTGCAGCCATCAGTCTGGTGGTTCTTTCAGTGCATAGTTTAGTAATAGGACCCCATCCCCCATGGTGTGAAATCACCACGAGGTGGAAGCACTGCCCCTCTAAATCACCACCACCACTGGACTAACCTCGGCTTTCCTGGATGTGATCATATAGCAAACAACTTTAATTGGCAATCACCCCATTGACATGCACTGAAGGATTTATTTTAGAGCTTTTCTGTTTAGTTTTATGTGCACTAAATCAAGACTCCATGTTGCAGTCCGGTGATAAAAGACCAAACTACACAATCCAGCAGTATATGGCCAAAGATGGCGGCTGCAAGCCTATAGCTGCATCAAGTTTAGGCGCGTCAGACGATTGTCTCGGGTCAGATGGAGGTCAGCAGATTCTTTGAAAGACAGATAGGCTTACCTCGGCAGAGGACGTATATAGCCCACGCATTCGAGACACTGAAGGTCCAGATACGACGAGAAAAAAAAGCCCTTGACGAAGTTTCTGACTGTTTATTGTAAATACAGCTCAGATTTATTGATGCTTGTCTCGATTAAAAGCCTGGTGTCCTGTCGAAGGCTGTAGAAGTCTAGCAGCAGTAGATGACCTCAGCACCTAGTTTCTTGCTGTCGCACTGGCTGACGTCAGTTGCTGGATGCTAGTCAAAGACCTGCAGACAACATTTATTGGGTTTTAGGATATTTACAAACACATCTCACGCCTCACTTCCTGCCACAGCAGGACGTATTGTAAAAATGTTTTATTGTCTAGAAAACGCTGCAGGTAATTATTACCAAAACCTCTCACGGGAGATCTCTGGGTCCCTGGAGGGATCAGATAACACGTATCAAGGTTTATCGTGTTCTGGATAGTGTATACTTTTATGAGTGAACACACAGACGTTGACATGTAAGAGGTAGGTGTGTGGGGGGTGGGTGGGTGCGTGGGTGCGTGTGTTTGTGTTAATACCCATTGTCTAGATATTCACCACGGCTGGGTTTCATGATCCTTCATACCTCCTAACCACACTTGCATATGAAATGCACATGGTAAACGGGCCTTAAGGTAGATTTTATGAACAGACGAGCTGACAGAAATGAGTGTGCAGCCCTGTCCCAGAAGGGCAGCTAGGCTGTTTGCCAAAATATCGCCGAAGCTGCAGATTCGGCATGAACTAAAAAGAATAAAATAATTTGGGTTTACGCTAAAGCTAACTAGTGGCGGCGCTAGCTGGACTGCTGTCGTCACCCGGTGGGGTAAATCACCTTCTCCAGACCAGACATTAGCATAATTTGTTTGTACGTATGTAAATCGTAAATCGTACTGGTGAATGCACTGGCAATAGTATTTCATAAAACTCTAGCAAAATTTAAATTATATTTTCCTAATTACAATCTCCTACCCAAGCCTAGATGTTTAACAGTTACATAATTTCATGAGGCAACAATTTAGGTAAAAAATACTTTGAAGGAAAAAAAGTTAAAAACTACATCAAAATTGTTTTCATTTTAAAGGTACACTTTGCCGTTACCTGAAAAGATTAACTGAATATGTTTGCGTAATCAATAACAGCTCAAATAATGCAGAGGTTGTAGACAAATCCATATAAACAAATACTCATAATGTAAACAATATTAGAAAATAATCAGATAAAATAACAACACCCCCCCCCCCTCACACACACAGAGAAAAACCTTAAAGGATTTCAGCTTTTGTGAACATCTCGACTAAATCAGAATTCACCTGGCCTCCAAAGGTGCGAAATCGGGAATGACTGCATGGAAATCAACAAACGCGAAGGTAAGTTTGTCCAGTGACCGTCTGTCGGGTCGGGAGTGGGCGTGTATGAGACCCACTTTTCCAAGGGCCAGCATCGTGAGAGCGGCGCTCATCTCACCTTCCCCATATCTTGGCTTCCCTGACCCCTGAGTCGGCTGTACATTCCCATCTGGGTGAACTGGGAACGTGAGCTGCGGGGCAGGCGTTCGGGGGTGGGGGTGCTTTAGGGTTTGGGGGACCCAGCTCCCTAATCACTCGGAGACCGCCTCGGTGGTCTAGTGGTTAAGGCGTTCGCTTCCGAGGCGGGACGTCAGTGATTCGCAACCCGGCCGAGTAATAAAATTGGCAATCTAGTAGCTCCCCTGCCAGACGCCTGGCACTACAGGGAACAGCACTGACTGGCTGGCGCGTGTCAGTGTAACGTGACTGGGTGGCACTAAGGTGCGTGCTGCGACAGCAGTCCCACGTGATGCAGCACGTAAACTTTGTCTAAGCAACACCTTCCTGATATGCACATAGTTTGCGGCTGGACGTTAAGCAGCAAAACACACTAACCACTCACTCGCTCCTTATGATCTCATCGAAATCGATGCATATCTCATTCAGCCTAAACCATTCACAAGTTAGTGGTTGCTTTGAAGCTGCTTTAAGTCTTTCTTCTTGCCAAACCACAAAGAGCGACGCTGTCAAACTAAGCTTGAATAAGGAGTGCTTTACACGCCATACTATCTGTGCTTTATTTGCTCAGTAATACATAGCTGAGATGCATTCCTTACCTGCAACTAACGTCAGTGTGTGGTGGCTGAATCTCTCTATTGACAGTCTGGTCGGAGAACACGCCGACGCCCACGCCCCCTCCCCCCCACACACACACTCATGGGAACGCACTGAAGTTTAGCGCGATACATGGGGTGCAAAATGACCGTTCTTGTTGTTGGAGGGAAAGACTAGAGGGCGCATGGTTACTGTCCACAACAAACAAGAGCACTTTATTTTGAATCAGAGTGAAAAAAAGGGAGAGCACGTGCCTTATGTTATCTATATTTTTTAATAACGCGCTGACAAAGGGATACAAAAGCCAAATATGTACTTTTTGGAGCTGTTATTTCCTGGAGAAAAAAAATCAAAATCCACCTGAAACTTTGCGGACATTGCAGACCATGCCAAACAAATGTCTTTTATTTCTCGTCCCCATGACAATCGACATAACGGATTCTTTTTTTCTTATGCAGGAGCTCAAAAGTTATCCCAAAATAGCAACTACTGGAGCAAACGACACCACAAAGTACATTAATCTTTTTTGGGCCGCGCATTTGTAGTAATGTAATTCGCAGATGTTAATGCATGGGCGTTCTTAACAACTATATGTGAATCCTGTCCCGTATTGTTCTACCTGATAACGCACTTCAAGCTTAAAAACGACGGGTTGCATGAGCGTTTTTTTAAAGGACGATTCCTACACGCCATTATCAGCCAATAGGCTGCTGCTTTTCACCGAGAACTGATACATGTATCTACAGGATTTATGATCATCTATCGCCACATTTAGTCATCTGTCACTAGCATCTTTTAGCTGATTACACATCAGCCAGCCGATACTACAGGAGCAGAACTCTAGATGCCCTAGTGGTCAGTAAAGGTGAGCTTTATCCTGAAATCGTAAATGATCGAAGCATGCGATTGCCCTTAATACTTAAAGGGAGTCTAACCATTGCTAAACCAATACCTGTAACGATTAGGATACTATTAGTTAAGACGTTTCCAATAGTTACAGCTGGTGTCTAAACCCCCTGTAGTGCACAAACGCACCTCATCGGCGACCGAACTGTAAAACGCCTGCCTGGCTGGCAGAAACGTTCCGCGAGAGCCTCGATTTCGCATTGAAGGGTTTTCCGGAATGCTGACGTAGTAAAGTCAAGTCGTGGTAACCACGGGTCGCGTGTGCGCCGTACACGGCTGTGGCAACCACTGGGGAAGCAAATGCGGCGTTAGCACTCATCGTTTTCCACCAGTAGAAAGTCACTACCAAAAACTTTGGTTTAATTTTGTAAAGAGGACACGGCAAGACTTTGTGCAACCCACGAAGTACCAAGGTATTTGTGGCTTTCACTTTATCGAAGACTCCTTCG
>SMGT01009059.1:160736-175033 GCA_004794575.1 Lanistes nyassanus | reverse complement strand
CCCCCCCCCCCCGGCGACCCTGTGGCTGTGACCGTGGTGGCCAAAACCGTCTCCGTGATGGCTGCCACCCATCATAGCAATTTATCTAATGACCTTAAGTTACACCTAGATTCAGACCAGGTAAAGGGCCTTACCAGATTTAGCAAAGAATCCCTCAATCTCGACTTCTATTGCAATAAGATAGATGCTTTATTTAGAATGTTTTTTTCTATTATATGCCGATGACACAGATATTTGCTCTAAATCCCCAGAAAACCCACAGAAGGCACTAAAACATGAATTGCTACTACAGTAAGTGGAATCATGTAGTGAATCCAAATAAAAAAAAAACAGTATCATTTTCTTTTCAAAAGGGCAAATTAGGAGAATACCCGACGTTCTATGGTGGGCAGGGGGACTCGATATTGTCTATGGATTCCACTATTAAGGGTTAAAAATGAATTATAATAATAAATTTAACGTAGCACAGAAAGATCTGTAGCACAAAGCCTCCAGGATCATGTNNNNAAAATTATAGAATGTTTAGGACATCATTTAGGTTTGAGCCATATCTGAAGATATTTCTTCCTGTCCACTATAAACCACTTATCAAATGTCAAACTCTTAATAATAATCTGCCAGTTAAGAAATATAGAATTCAATATCTGCCCAGGGAAAAAAGAACTTTCTGCTATTGTAACAGTAAGGATATTGGAGACAAACTTCATTAAAAGTTTTACCTGTGATAAATTTCTTTCCGTATGCAGTGACTTATTACCTAAATATTTCAGAAAATACCCAAATGCACATAAATTCCACTAGGTCATATCTACTAGTAAAAAAAATACTGACAAGAATTGTACAGTTTAGCGAAATTCTCCACAATAGGTTTTAGTAGATATACTAATATGCATATACATGTGCATGTATGTAAAGGTATGAGGGCTTTTATATGTACGTATATGCAATTGTGTGTATGTATATGTATATTTACTGCCATTTTTGTATATTTATTTTTTTTTGAACATTTTTTTAACACCCCCACATCCGAGGGTCAACGAATAGAATCTGAATCTGAACTAAATCCAAGTCCTATTCCTGCATGTCCTAATGAGAAAACACCTGTGTAACGCTGTCTTTGACGATTGACTGGCATCATCTGTGTTTGCACAGCTTCTCAGATGGCCGCCGACCTCTCAGAACTCATCCAGTGCCAGTCATACTTCTTCGTGTGGACCCAGTGTAACCCAGCTATATCCGACCGTCACCTGGTGTCAGTCACGCTAAACCAGCAACTGTCCACGGCAAACTGTACAGCTAACGTCACCTATGGGATAACCTCTAACCGCACGGGTATCTGGGTCGATGAGGGTTGCAGAGGAAACTTCACGGTATTTCTGGAGACAGGTAAGAAACTGCGATACGCGATATATATATATATATACTGCTCAAAACAATTGAAAGACAAGCTGCACTTTGCCAGGCAGATCACGGACGTGTGCAATTTGTATGAACACAACATCCGACCTCATGCATTTGAAGACCTTGCACTGTGTTCAAAGCAACCTCCCTGGCGTGGTCTACAGGAATGACACTCGGCAGCCTCTCGTACTGGCAGCGCTGCAGGCAATGGGACCAAGCGCCATTCTCCAGGATGGCAACGACCACATGTCTCACAGATCGAGTATGTAGGATGTGCTGGGGCATTGCCCACAGGCAGCCCCTCCACCACCACCACCACCACCACCACCAGCTGACCTTAACCAGCCGTTCTTTTGCTTCAGCAGGACTACTAGCGGACCCCTCAAATGACTCTGGGGACATTGACTCTGTCCATGCGACAACGGTGCCTTGCTTGCGTGCAGGCCAAAGGATGGCACGGGTTTTTCACATTGATTACTCTGTGCTGCGCCCGATCTGACATTTGTATGCGTGGGTCGTGTCCGTCATGGCAGGTAATGTGTCTGTTAAAGTGAAACTACCTAATGAATCTGTTGCTGGTCGCTACATTACTGACTGTGGAGCACTTCGGCATCATTTTGACTGCCTGTTTGTGATATGCCGTCTCGAGGCGTGTGCTGTTTGCACTGGTTTTTCAATCCTTTTGAGCAGTAAATAAACACATATATACACACGTGTGTGTGTGTGTGTGTGTGTGTGTGTGTGTGTGTGTGTGTGTGTGTGTGTGTGTCCGTCTGTCTGTCTGTCTGGTCTGCGGCCTCTTGCTTCAAACACTGCGCATTTACTGGGGAAAGTAATCCCAGCAAAGACAGACCCGGTTTCTCGTGATAAGGTTCTATTTATCTAGTAATAGACTAGTTTATCAGAGATTTGTTGTTGTTATCATAGCGATTTATTGTTAAAGAATGGATGTGAGTCAGTAAGCGGGACATTTTGAACTGCTGCTATGACGTCTGTTTCTAGGGTTAATAGCTTACATTTCTGTTACCTTGACAGACGGGACTACTTCACAGGAAATCACATCACAAAGGACCACTTCAGGCACGGAAGGTGTGACGACAAAAGTGGAAACTTCCGTGTCATCCGTGAGTCCTCCCACCGCGGGAAACAACGACGCCCCCACCAAGTCAACAGAAGAAGTGTCATCGACAAGCACGGAAGTGACGTCAGCAGCAACGTTAGGCACATCGACAGCATCAGCGCCGAGCAGCGAGCAGACATCCTCCGGAAGAAACAGCGTTAGCAGTAACGGCGTCACATCGGCAACGACATGGCACGGGGTGACGTCAGCAAACATGGCAGCGGTCTCGGGCGCGCCATCAGATGCTGGCGTCGTTTCTGAGACCACTGGCACGTCAGATTCCGTCGCGAACTCGGCTGGGAACCTGACGACAGCACTCCAGAGGGACTTCGCCAAAACTTCGCAGACGTCAACAGATTCCAGCCCGACACCAGCAACCTTCCCACGGTGTTACTGCAGCTGCTCGCGCAACTCTTCAGGCGGGGAGGCGGAGATCTCTTCACTGATCTCAGACAAAGCTTCGTTCTCGAAAAGTCGCCGGAAGAAGGAGAGTTCCAGGGACGACCGCACGTTCTCCGTTGTCATGGGCACGGGGTCGGTAGCCATGCTGTGTGCTGTCGCCCTTATTTTCCCGCTTCTAGACCTCAATCACGTGATCAGGGCCGCTCAGCAAGCAAGACGGATACGACAGATGCAGTCGCCGAGATCTGGCGCCTCAAGAAAAACAGACGCCTAGCTCTGAGTTAATACACCAGACATCCCTCTCTAGCCATTTACTGAAAATCGCTAACTTTGGAAACCTTGCCCACGCACAATCTACATACAAGAGCAATCTGTTCCTTTACTTAAAAAAAAAGAGATAGGCTGGACATCCACAGGAAGTCACCCCTCCAATGTCATCATTCTGTGCCCATGCTTCTTGCAGTCTTTTGTTGTTTAAGAAAAGTGATCCATTTATGCCAAGAAACCACCAATCTAATTATATTTTGAGTACAAACGACAACCCCAACAAAGTACTGGCAGCGCTAGACACAACCGTATGCTGACGTATGCAATCAAGGGAGCCTATCGTACCCATACACGTAGCAAAGAGAGAGTCGAAAGTAAGGAACGTGGCAGATCTTCAAAAAAGATCTGCCATCCCTTTCTTTTAAACGACCCTAGTCTTCACACGGCTAGCCCCTGGTGTACCACGTGTGCATACAGCGAATCCCTAATTTATATCGTCAGCTCGCTCACTAAGCGTAAACTA
This sequence comes from Lanistes nyassanus, assembly GCA_004794575.1. Taxonomy (NCBI): domain Eukaryota; kingdom Metazoa; phylum Mollusca; class Gastropoda; order Architaenioglossa; family Ampullariidae; genus Lanistes; species Lanistes nyassanus. The sequence continues at coordinate 171,320 of SMGT01009059.1, read as the reverse complement.
ACAACTGGGATTCGACACAAACACAACATAGGACAATTACATGAAATTTAAAAGAAAGGGATGGCAGATCTTTTTTGAAGATCTGCCACGTTCCTTACTTTCGACTCTCTCTTTGCTACGTGTATGGGTACGATAGGCTCCCTTGATTGCATACGTCAGCATACGGTTGTGTCTAGCGCTGCCAGTACTTTGTTGGGGTTGTTGTTTGACGATTTTATAGCGCTCTGTCCTCATTTATATTTTGAGTATCATTTTTTTCCATTTCTCAACATTGCAAGGAGTAATCTAAGTTGAAGCGTAACCCAGGGAAACATGAAACTATAGACATCCTTCAAAGACTTGCAGTCTAAGGCCACACTTTATATTAAAAAAATAACGATGTCAGTGGCTGCCTCCAATACTGCTCTCCCACCCCGATTCCCCTGCAATCATTTTCTTCCACATGCAGGAAGACTGTAGCGGAAGGAAAACAGCCTTGCAAGACAAAAACAGGCGGATGTATGGTAGAATGTGATGGATGTAAAATACATTTGCACGGAAGATATCTCGATCTCAAATCGTTAAAATGATCACAAGTAAAAAGGAAATGGAATTCTTCGACCACTTCTGTCTTGCGTAAAGGGCAGTGTAACTCTATTGTTGGAACTTTTTGTACCTGTTTGTATGGGTTTTAAGAGCTGAAATGCCCATTCGAAATCTCGTCAGAATATCTCTTGGCACCTTGTTTAAATGCACTTTAGATAGGGTTCCAAAAGAAGCGAGGACTTAAAAGCTGCATACACAAACCTTGGACTGTTTGAAATGTATGATAGCCATTCTTGTTTATGGAAATCGATTCCACAGCAGGGGCAATTAATTTAGTAAAACTGGTAAAAATCAAAATCAAAATTCCGACTTAAGTGAGTTTCAGTGAGACATATGAGGTCATACGAAGAAAACAAATTCTAAGAAAGAACCATCACAAAATTTTGATAAGAGACCATCCAAATCGTAAGTTAGCAGTTTTACCAACGGCGAATGGTGTGTGTGTGTGAGAGAGAGACAGAGAGAGTGACTGTGTGTGTGTGAGAGTGAGAGAGAGAATTAGTGGGAGAGTGAGTGTGTGTGTGTGAGTGTGAGAGAGAATGTGTGTGAGAGAGAGAGAGTGACTGTGTGGGGGGGGGGGGGCGGGGGGAGACAGAGAGAGAGACAACGTGAAATAGAGAAGTGTATGAATGGTTGAGTGACTGAGTAACAGAACACAGTAAAAAAATGGTGTTGAGTCCGAGAGTATTACGTTTAATATACCTATGCATACACCTGCCACCCTCGCTTTCCCCCATCTCCACCCAGACCCCGCAATGTACGTTAGCTGTCATATTTTTATGACCAGAATTCACGAACCACACAAAAAACGCATTCCTCCAATAGGATTCTTATCAATGTGATCCTCTGCAGCTCGATAAACGGCTTAGTCGTTTGGCTTCCGCAAAACAATCTTGCAACACACCACAGCTCGCTTTGCTTGTAGGCAGTGCATAAAATATATGCGCCCTACGTTTCAAAGCAAATGTGCAACTCAAAAGCGACAGTACTCTCTCTCTCTCTGCACTTCGTAGATTTCTACCAACGTTAACAGCGCGCAGCTGAGTGGTTGGGGAACTTTTCCAAAGAGGAAGAAAGGTGACAAGCCAACTGCGATCAGTTGTAGGCAGAATTGCACTGGATCGTGCACGCGAGTCAAGGGGGAGCACTGGGTAACCGGGAAGTTTAACCTAGTTCCACGCCGGGTACAGAACTGTTGCGACTGTTGTGAGGGTTTCTTACCTGTACACATAATGTTCCCGGTGCTGCCACTACGGCTGCAATCATTTGACATGCCTGTGCGGCATACATGAAATGACACATACTGTGTGTTCCTTTTTGTGCTCCCTGTTGTACTGGGGTTAGGGTTACACTGGAATAAGGGCCTAGCAGTCTTCGAGTCGAAGTGAACCTAAACTTTGCGGACAGACGTTCAAGAACCATGAGGCCACCTGTGCAGCTTCAAGGCAGGTAAGAAATAGGTACTTGATGAGTAAAACTGTCATTTTTCTTTGTGGTCAGGACAAACCAGTCTGTCTCACGAGCTCAAGAACCGTCGCTGAAGAAAAAATATGTATTTCATGAGCGTGTCCTCTTCGCATTTGCGTGTTGTGTCTTGCCTCTGTCAAGTGTATAGATCCCGAGTAAATATGTTTGTGAGTTCTTGTTGTTGATTATACACTGCATAAAATGCTGTGCGTTCTGTAACGAGACGTCAGTTAAAATCTTGTGTTACTGAGTTCCCGAATGCAAGTAACAATTAAAAAAAAAAGAGGGTTAATTTGCTGTTATGCGTATGCACACAGACAAGATACTGCGTTAAATTTTTATTTTCGGGCTGCATGATCATGCAGATGTAGCGACTATAAGATTTTTGGGGTGAGGGCTACAGTTGCTAGGATGCTAAGATATACAGTAGGGGTCAGCAGAACTCCTCACTTTTAAACTCGTAAACGCAAATGAACAACCACGCTATTAAATGGTTTCCCCACTACATCGTCTTCAGCGCGCACAGGTATGCAAAACTACACAGCACTTGAAGTCATGCATAGTTAACGTGCTTATCACGCTGACACACGTCGTCCTAACTGAAGGAGGGCTGTTCTGGCAGTTTTAGGCCATGCTGTCAGATTCAGCTTGATGCATCCTTCGCCCTTTCTTCTCGTCTCATGACCTGAGACGCGCACTTATTCCATGCGGGATGCGAATGTAATATTTTACTCTTCTGTCGCACTGTTCTTGTGGTCAGCACCTTATCATTACGTCAGTTCTTACGTTTATTTTCGACGATATCAGATCTCATCCCATATTTCTGCATTTTTTTCGTCACGAACACGTGCGACAAATCTTCTCCCATATTTCTGCATTTTTTTCGTCACGAACACGTGCGACAAATCTTATCCCATATTTCTGCATTTTTTTTTGTTATGGACACGTGCGCATGCGCTCTCAGTCACGCACGCACTCACGCACGCACTCACGCACGCACTCACGCACGCACTCACGCACGCACACGAACACACGAACGCACGCACGCACACCCGCCGTTAGTTTTTCCCCTCCCTGTCACGCCCACTCGTCAGCACTCGGATGCACAGCACCACATCGTCTAAAAGTTAAGACAGGAGCCCCCCCCCCCCGTTTTTTCTACTGTGACACTCTACATTAATTAACTCACACTCATTTCCATCACTATAGTTACCAAAAAGAACGCCTTTCCACGACCCTGACCCAAGGCGCGGGTGGGCCGGCGTTGCAATTACACTACACACAGATACACAACATTTACCACTTCCTTAAGACTAGGAAGTTTAAACAGAAAAAATACATTTAAACTTAGACCCTCAACTTTCCCATGCACCACTTTGTACACTCCCTTCAACACCAGCTTATAAATATAAATGAAGTCAAGATACCGAGTACAATTGACAAATATACATAAACTCAAGACACCCATTGCACTCCAGAATTCAAATAATGTAATACAACAACACAAAGATTGTCACACCTTGTACTCCTTCAACTCCAGGAAACTCATAAAGTAATCAGTGTTTACATCTCCCCTTCAATATCTAGCTTCAAAACTAAAAGTCGTCACGGTTTGTATTTCATTCGATTTCATTGTCACTGACTTCATGTCATGACCTTTTGCACAATCACCAGTTTTCATTGCTATTAAAGTCATCAGTGTTTATGTTCACTCAATTCCACTGTCGGGGACTTCAAGTCATGGCAGTGTGCACCCTGCTTTACTAATGTTATGGTTAACAGACAAGACAAACAAAAGATAGTACGTTACCGCACTCCGAGAGGTCGTCTGCACCAATGGTCAAACCCTGCGCCGCAAATACACTCCACGTTGGTGACGTCAGCGCCAGTTGACATCCCCGTCACAGCAAGATGGCGCCGGGTCATCACAAAGTGCGCTCCGTGAAAACTCCACGGCGATCCTTCAGCGCAGAAACTCCAGCCAGTAAAATATTCCAGCTGAGAATGGCACTCCACAACGCCTCTTCTTTAAATGTATCCACACGAAAACACTTTGCTCTACATACACACACATATATATATATATATTCTCTCGCCAACTCGCCCTCTCAAGGATGATACGATTTCCCCTGATGACGTAGCACAACTGATAAAAAGCGCCCCAGATGGAGGCAACACCCAGGTGCTGCGCCAGGCACTCTGCTGTTCACTAGGGAAGACACAGAATAACTCCACACAGCTTCAGTAAACTGTCTTGTACACAGAAGAACTCCACGCTTTCGCGCGCTACATATAAAACGACACAAATTTCCGCCCGACAACCTGAGATCGAAAATAATCCCACTGGCCAATCCGGCACTGAGGGTATTCCAGAAACACTCTGGTGCTCACCATGGAAGAACAGCGACTTCTTCACACAGCATAATTCCAATCTTCTCTTTCATTCGCCAAAACGGACACCTCTCCCGAACAGTACTCACTCTTACTCACTCACTCCATTCCCTTAAGCACGCGTTCACTCACTCTTGCTAAGACACCCACGCTGAATTCGCCTTCCATGCTATGACCCTACACGCTACACTGCCGTACCTTTCCATACAACCTCCAACTCCAACACATAACTTCTCTGACGCACCAATGCTCCCGAATTTATCAGCATGGCACGGGCCCTTCCCGTGACATCCATGGCCAGGGTTAGTGTGAGAGCTCGAAACGCCTTACTTTCAATGCAATACTATGAAAGGTGGAGACAGATTTTTTACGGCGATCTTATTGCACGAAGGGACAGTTAAGTGAATCTAAACGTAGCTCAAGCTGGTTGGGCTGCGAGCAAAATAATTGTGGTGTATTATCAGCTCTACCTTGTCATATATATATATATACTTAAAGGGCGTGTTGTACCATAGGGCGTGTTGTACCATAGGGTGTGTTACCATAGGGTATGTTGTACCATAGGGTGTGTTGTACCATAGGGCGTGTTGTACCATAGGGTGTGTTACCATAGGGTGTGTTGTACCATAGGGTGTGTTGTACCATAGGGCGTGTTGTACCATAGGGTGTGTTGTACCATAGGGTGTGTTACCATAGGGTGTGTTGTACCATAGGGTGTGTTGTACCATAGGGTGTGTTGTACCATAGGGTGTGTTACCATAGGGTGTGTTGTACCACAGGGCGTGTTGTACCATAGGGTGTGTTACCATAGGGTGTGTTGTACCATACGGTGTGTTGTACCATAGGGTGTGTTACCATAGGGTGTGTTGTACCACAGGGTGTGTTGTACCATAGGGTGTGTTGTACCATAGGGTGTGTTACCATAGGGTATGTTAACATAGGGTGTGTTGTACCATAGGGTGTGTTACCATAGGGTGTGTTACCATAGGGTGTGTTGTACCATACAGTAACGCACGTCTGCCACCGATACAGAAAGTCGTGTACTGAAATCCCGTGTCCGCTACACGTACTTCCTCTGCAGTCGGCACCTGTTTACAGGACTTGGCGATGAAGGCTAATTGTCTCCAGGCACTCCGATTTCCTTCATTTCCTTTCCCAGAAACATCTTTCGTCACCGTCTCCACTCTACCACCCTCCCCCAGTGAGATAACCTTCGTCGCCGACTTGACGTTAGATGATAAACAACAAAGCATCTAATGCCTATCACCTCAGAAAGTCTCCCACTCTCACGCACGCGCGCACGCCGCACGCACGCACGCAGACTCACCCCAAACATGCGCCAGTTGCGTCATTTAGACAGGAGAGCCAGATATCATGGCGAGTTTGGGAAAGAAGTCAGACGAGTTAACACACGAATCGAATACATGAACACTTTCTGAGGGGGACGGGACGCAAGCTATTTTTAGACGCGATCTTTTATGTTTGCCGTTCGCGTCAGAGCAGAATAGGGAATGTCCCTCTGCTTGTGAGTGGGAGATAGGTGGATAAAAGAACGCACATGTGAGTTAAGCAGGAAAGATGGTTTTGTTTACGTGTCGAAAAAATGTTGTGATACCGCTACCACGCGAATGCCATTCAAATGGTGTGAATAGTTGTAACAATATGTCATTTACAGTCATGTGATATTGTAGGACATGTGAGATACAACGAGTTATTGTTCATAACTATGCGACAATGACTTTGTTGTGCTAAAAAGTACCTTACCTCAAGTAACGTATGTGAGCGGGTCTCAAGAGATGTCTGGGAGGTGTTTCAACAAGGAAAAAGAAATGTACAGAGCTCTCAGATAAGATTTAACTAGCGCCCTGCTGCCATCCATTCATCCTACCAACGCCCTATTCTTTACTTGACCCGAGAACAGAAAGGCTCTATTTAAAGGACGATTTCGATTTCCGTAGCAAAGTGGGTATTTCCGACGGTTTTTGAAATGTCTCGTTTTTCCTGACATTTCATTCAGTGTTCTAGTGTAATACAGTAGGCAACATGTGAAAATAAAAACTAGTGCAAGTATTTGTTATTTAGTTAGAATCACAGTTTTGATTCTTTTCCCAACCAGCATCTGACGTTCTAAACCTGCTTTGCGAAAGGCAGCGATCCGCTCTGTAATGAGCGCTGTGTGTCGAAATTCTTAGCAAAAATGCAGACCGAATGCGAATCTTTATCGTGTGAAGTTTCTGGAAAGAGCTTGTTTCTGTTTCGAATTTCTGTCAGCCTCGAAAATAAAAATGCAGATAGCTCAAGAAACTGGCCAATGAGGTGGACCTATTGCCTCTGTGCTGAAGAAGTCCCCGACATACTCATGGGGTGTTGTCAGATCTAGAACAGCTAAGCATTGATTCTAGATTGCGTTCAAATATTTTACAGGAGAATTTTTTTCGGGTTTCAAACAGCGGATGATTTGAAGAGAGGTTCAGATGCCGGCACAAAACTCTGCAATCACGCCGTCACCGAATGACGTCAGGAAGCGCTGGTAGTGACGAGGAGAGACGCTGCGATACGTTAACTGTGACGCTGTGCCTCGTTTTCTTACAACAGGCGGAGAAGTCTGATGCCCGAAGGGAAAGCTGCTAGCAGACGCTGGTAACGAGTGATGCATAGCAGCCTTGTGGGAGCCCTCGTCTTCACAGGTCACATGATGTCGAACTCCAGCGCCACACGGACGATAACCCCGCACAAAACCGTCGGTGAGTGGATGGCGTGCAGATGCATTAACTCCCATTCCACTGTCTTTGATGAAAGTCGTGTAAAGAGTCGACCCAGGTTGTAGCTACCTGACATTCTGACACACTTTGAAAGTTGTTCCTTGCAATTTCCTTTTGCAGGAAGTCAGCAGACAGATGTCGTGATAAGTTTCAAATACAATTCTAACTTTAGATCAGGAAGTATGTGCATAAGCCATAGGGCGAAAAAAATGTTGTGGTTATGGTTGCCGGACCTACGCCCCCTTTTTTGCAGACCCTAAACTTTGTTTGGGGGGAAGGGGGGGTCACCCATTCCAGAATATGGTCTTCAGTTCGTTTGTATCTCAGCTATTGTGGAGCGCTTAAAGGACGCAATTTTACTCAGGGCCTAGCACATAGATAACTTCCCTTTCTTTTCATGAGGACTAAAAACAAAACAAAACAAAACAAAAAAAGGGCCGTTCTTCCTAACCCATATTTTGTAACCTTAACCGAAACACAGTTTTGACCTGGTCATAAAACGCATGACATGTACGGACAAGACTTCTATGGAGTCCGCTCTTTGTGTTTTGTGGTGTGTCCTCAAGAATGGATGATGACCCGAAAGGTAGACACTTTGTTTTATGATTAGATTAGCTTGAGAAGTGCGTAGGGCAGGAGGAAGGAATCGGTTTGGGGAGGGGGAGGGAGAGGGAAGGAGGGAGGCAAGAAACCAGGAGGGAAAAAGGACGGAGCAGGGAATAAAAGTGAGATTAAAAGCAGAGATAACAAAAGAGAGGGGTCAGGGATTCGCAAGGGAGATAGTAAGGAGGAAGTTCAAGGATTGAGCGAGAAAGAGATCGAGGAGGAAAATGGGAAAGGGAGAGGAGAAGAAAGTATATGGGAGAAAGATTTATTTGGATTCCAACTGTCTGTGTAGGTTACAAGAGGATGCAAAACCATATAAATATCGGGGGTAAGGGATGGGGTGGGTTGTTGATAATGTCGAGGACAAACGACTCCATCTCTATTTTTGTAGTATGTCCAAGTGTTGTTGATCTGACCCGTAAAAACACAGAGGTAAACAGCAACAAGAACACAAACAGGTTGAAAGTGCAACAGAAGGCGACTCCCCGACTGAAAGCTTTTTATGCGTGTGTGTGTGTGTGGGGGGGGGGGTGGCCTCCATATGTCCAACGCTGATCAGAACGGTGACCATCTGCTGGCACCGCCAACTCTTTCGATGAGTCAACAACCTTAGTGACTCTTCCTGCGGGAAACTGGATGTTGGCGCAGCATCCTGAAGTTGCCCGAGGCATTTTGCTCTTCACGAAGTGCTCGTAACGGGGGAAGGAAATCACAAAGTGCTGTGACTGCAGTGACGAAGGCGTCCCTATTTGGTCGCCCCATCGTCTAAATCATTCTGTCGTTCTCTTTAGTGAAGAGCGGATGCGCGCGCGTGTGTGTGTGTGCTCACGCGCACGCGGGTGTTCGTGGACAAAGAAAGATTAATCCCTTGGCGCATGTGTTTATACTATTTTATGTAGGTGTGCATTTGTATGTTTATGCATAAACAATTTAACTATCCATATATACCCGTCATACATGTTTCTTCATGCGTACGTGATCATTTGACGCTATATCAAAACAGAGAATTATTGAAACGTTCCATAATGTTGCGCTGGTCTAGCTGGACTTTTTGGTCTGCGAGGAGACCCCGCAGAAAATGGGAAGTACCTAGCAGTAAAATCTCATGATCCGGAACAAAAAATCCAACAGGGGGAACCCCGTTCAAGTGGCTGTGGACTGCACATGCTTTGTTGGCCATTTGGGGTTGGTCTGATTGTTCGAGAGATAACGAAAAGTTGTCTGAGCGGTAGTGAATTGCAGACGGCATCGAATGAGGTGAAAGGTTGATACTTAAGTGCTGACCTTGTCTTTCCATCTCAGCGTCAGGCCCTTAGACGTTGCGAAATCATAGTACGTGTCATGACACCACGTAACAGTCGTCATTACGCCTCAAGGTGTCGTGCCATTAGAGTCAAGATGACATTTCGTGTTTCTCTTTGGCTATGCCTTAAACACAAAATCAGACAAACAGCTGATGAGACAAACGCCATCCAGCCAACCACCCAGCCGGCCCACTGACCCGACAGCCACTGGACGATTATAGGAACATGCTGTGAAGGTTATGCCACATGAGACATTTCATCCATACATTCGAGGCAGACATTCGAATGACATTACTACACAGAGTAATACTGACACTCTCGTTGGCCCTCGCAGGTTTTCCTCCATTTTGGATAACAGAGCTGCATATCTATAGCCACAGAGTTTAATTCCTTTTAATAAGCAAGCCCCTTAAATCTTCCGTTCAAGCATTTCAGGGCTAACCCCAGTCTTCCGTTTGTACACGTGTGTAATTTGTGGTCAAGGTAGGATGATATGCTGTAATCGGTGCGATCATATAAGTGTGTGTGCGTGTGTGTGTGCGTGTGAGTGCGAGGTGAATAAAGTGAGGAGATGAGAGGACAAAGAGAAAAAGAATTTGCTTGAGTGAAGGGGTTCATAAATGAAATAAGAATATTGACAGTGAGCAATTTCGATTTCTTGTTATTGTTTTGTTGTTGTTAGTGTTGTTGAGAAGGTTTGTTTTTGCTTAACTTCTGTGATTATAGGCTATGTAACTTCTTACAGCTGTTATCCTTCCTGTTGTTACTATTGTCATTGCAGTGTTACGATATTTGTCGTTATGACGACAGTTCTTTTCATTGTTTGGTGGTTACATGCGGGCATTATCAGGCTGACTCGAACGTTATCATCCCTTTAAGGCAGATTAACTTGCGGATTCTCTCAACTAATCAGAAATTTTGAGCGAACTAGCCTTTTTAAAACTGTTTGGCCTTACGAGGTCTCGTATCGGAGGTCAGTGGGGCGATATTTACGGGGGCAGTGATTTCATTGGCGTCAACATTGTGAGGTGGCCTTTATGGTGGGGGATGTCATGCTCAGAAGTAGTGAAGCCATTATCTTCTGTACATGTAGCATGCAATTAGACGTTTTCCAATTGGAAAACCACATGCTAAGATGAGACGTTTTTAGAGTGCGAATAACCGATTATCCTGCGCCGTGCTTGGAGTTCTTGCACCTGGTATGGTAGCCAAGCGGGTGATGCAGCCAGGAAGGTTCAGGAACTGTCGACGACCTATGGCTTACTGGGAAAATGTTAGTGCATAATGAGAAGGCACAGGCATTTAATAATGGCCCTGGAAACGGAAAGGCGTGTCTTATGTCACTTATCATGGACGGGCGTGTCTCGCTTGCCTGTACGGTGTTCACGGAAAATATTTGTCCTCCCCTGAACTCCAAGATTGTAACAGTCACATTCTGGCATATTTCCAGTTAAGTACTGGGGGGGGGG
>SMGT01009059.1:135661-147102 GCA_004794575.1 Lanistes nyassanus | reverse complement strand
GAAAACTAAAATGAACTAAAAATAAAAATTAATTTTATAAAATAAAATCTAAAACTATAATTAATATCAGAACTAAAATATCACTGAAGTGAATTCGGCATTCTATTCCCCTGCGTGACTGGTATGACGGTAGACACGCGGCGCGCCTAACCACCAGCCCCAAGCGCTGTTTGGAAAAGTTGGAAATAGGCGTACACAGGCGGCCTGTGCCGTGACAACCTGCTTCTTGCTTTGTTGCCGAAGCGTTTTTCTAAGTATTTGAGCGTGTTTTTTGCCTTCATTTTGCACTGTTGTTCTGTGTATTTGAGTGTTTGCTGCCTTCATTGTGCATTGTTTTTCTCTGTGTGTGTGTTGCCTTCATTGTGCAGTGTGTGTGTGTGTGTTGGCTTTATTTTGCAGTGTTTTTCTATGTGTGTGTGTGTGTGTGTGTGTGTGTGTGTGTGTTTGCCTTTATTTTGCATTTTTTTCTGTGTGTTTGAGTGTGTTTGTTGCCTTCATTGGCGTTTTTCTGTGTATTTGAGTGTGTTTGCTGCCTTCATTGTGCAGTGTTTTTCTCTGTGTGTGTTGCCTTCATTGTGCAGTGTGTGTGTGTGTGTGTGTTGGCTTTATTTTGCAGTGTTTTTCTATGTGTGTGTGTGTGTGTGTGTGTGTGTGTGTTTGCCTTTATTTTGCAGTTTTTTCTGTGTGTTTGTTGCCTTCACTGTGCAGTGTTTTTCTATTGTGTGCGTGTTACGATGGGAAAGAACAACTTATGAGGGGAAAAATAAAAAAATTTACAAAGGATTAAAACCATATTTACACATCTTTTTCGTGTTTCTCATGGGGTCTCTTATAGATGGGTCGCTGCAGTGGGGAGTTTAAACATCGCGTGGCGTTTTGCTAAGAGAAATAAATCTACTGCATCAAAATACTTCACCAGAAGGCTGCAACATTACCTTCACGGCACCAGAAATAGATGTAACCGAGTAGAATTCGCTCACCACTCCACACAGACCACGAAACCTGGGCGCTTTTCAAGAGTTTTATTCCTTCTTCTGGTTCCATGGCGTGACAGTTTCTTCTCGGTGCCCTGGAGACTTCACCTGTACGCGACTCCCTAGCTGTCCGTATCGGTATCCATCTCCTACCTTCATCCAATCCTTCCTTCCCACTGGTCCTCCAAGGGCTTAAATAGCTTACTTAACTGTTCAGGTTTCAATTCCCAAAACCCGCACGTGTGACTGTGATTGGCAGCTGTGCTCTGAGTGACTTCTGTGGACAGAGAATGCTTTGGATTACGCTGTGTCTGCATACGGGTGAACGAGTGCTGGCCATCTCAAAATAATATTTCGGACCTTGTAGGTGTGTCTTCTGTGAATTCTGTTAAGTGCATTGAAAGTCAGTTCCTAGGCCTGTCATAGGTGGAAGGGTTCTATATTGATGTGTACTGCATCTATCTCTGTACACAACATACATAAGACCTACAGCCTAGCACGCAAATTGTTACAAGGCTTGACATTTTGTTAACGTCGCTTTAATCACATTGGATGAAATCAAGACCTTAGTCACGACTGTTACATAACAGACGCCTGATAAGTTTGAGTCTTTACATAATGACGCAATATCAGTTGTGCTGGTACACGGGCGGTGATTCTTGGGTACTTTCCTGTTTTATCATCCAGAGATAGTGTCAGAAGTGGGAAGCGTTCAGTCTTTCAAACGAGATCTCAAATCACGTTTGTTTAAATTGTATTTTAACCAAAGATCTTGGCGACCGAGATCTTTGTTTTAACTGGCTGTTCCATACCATCTGTTCACAACTTGTACTCCCTCCGTACAGTAATAACATTTCTTGCGTCTGTGTGTGTGTGCACGCACGCGCCTGTCCTCCCCACTGTAACTGTTGTCTCTCAATTTTTGTCAGAAGCGGCGAGCCGCCCCTTTTCAGGGCGGGATGCCACGCAGTATAAATTCACATTTATTATGACTTATTTATTATTCACACACACACACACACACGGGCGCACCTACGGCACACACTGACAGATATGCAAACACACGCAAACCCTCGCACACGCGCGCGCACGCAAAAACAAGGAACTATACCAACCGCTTACAGCTTCCGAATCCACGCCTATTTTGTAAAGGAAATCTCAAACAAATGATCGCTTGCAAAACTACTGTACGTGAGAAATCTCGCTGTCTGCACTAGCTTTTGTATTAATAATTTTAAACAACATTTACCATTAAAACACACAGAAGCTACCTGATCCATTTCGCTGCAGCGATAGCAGTAAAATAAAATTTAAAAAAACCGAGGCGAGTATGGTGTGATGTGATACATTTATTATGTGATACGAGAACCATGTGCTTTGGTTCCTGTATGAATAGAAGCATGTGCATGAATGTACGTATGTCTGCACATGCGAACGTCGACTGCCGTGACTGTTTTGTTGTTAGAACAGCTGCAGTACGTTTGGGTCTGAAGTGACTTAATTACGAAAAGTAACTTAAATGCGGAAACATAAAAGATATCTTACTGAACGGAGAAACTCCCACACACTTCACTGGTAACATGGACAATTTTAATCCCCGAAGGCATGACGGCCAGCGACCACAGACCAGATCACAGCTGTCATGATCATAGATATAGGAACGAATCACGTCTTCGATTACAGTCTCCTGGTCAGTGGAGACTTCAGGATGCAAAGTCCTTTTTCTCTGCCTGCGACAGAGGAGTCTGTTGATTGGATCTATCATTTTTATTCCTTCCGGCAAGTTGTAACACATGGCGTCCACAGTTTTGGAAAGGTCTTGATGGCTGTGCTGATCCATATTAGGAGGGTTGGGGGGATGAAGCTTTGTACAAATCGCATGTATTGCTGGCGAGTTACAGTCTGTGAGAGAAACGCATATCCCTATATCATGTCTGAATTTAAGCAGTCAAACTCCCACTAGTATGGAGTTAAAAGGAGTGCAGGTGGAAAGTAACTGGAAGAAAAAAAGTTGCAGAAACACTTCCCAAAGGTTCTTGACCATACTGCTCGACATCTTTCTGGACTTTTATGCTGTCTTAGAACCCCGCAGCCGAAATGTCTTGGAACCCCGTAGCTGAAAATTCTGCCTACGCAGATAACGTGCAGCTGTGGAAATGCTCGCACCCAAATAACTTACCCATGACCTTCGACACCAAAGGAAACCACCATGCGCATGCGCGTGGACCTGTTCGTGCCAGTTTCGTCTCTCACTCTTTCCTTTCCTCTCTCGGCGCACCCAGGTTTCCTGGCAGTAACCAACCACGGAACTCCTCACAAAAAGCAGCTGGTGCTGCGCCCAAAATCTGTGCCAGCTTCCGCTCTCCCACATTTCGGCATTCCATCACTTCTCTTTCTGGAAGGTAGGTCAGCCTGCAAAAGTTTTCCCTGTCGGATCAAACCATCAGACATCGTGGTAAAAGTTGTCCGTAAGTCTCGTAATTTCTTTTTAGAACAATCCTATCGTCTAGCGACTTGCAGTAAACAGATTTACTTGTGGGAACAAGGTTTGTACTTCGCTGGCGGTCCTCGTAACTGCAGTCAGTGCGCTGGAGAGCTGACGTGTTTCGTCCGCCATTTTCTGTCCAGGGTGTCTGGCACAGGATGCTGCGTCTGTGTTTGGTGTTGGTTTCGGCCGGCGTGGTCGCTCTGGCCGCTGCCCCCAAGCAGTGTCCGGTGTGTGATGTAGCCTCCTGCGCCACCCTGAGTGCCGGGGAGTGTCTGGCGGGCATTATGAAGGACGAGTGCAACTGCTGTGATGTGTGCGGCAAGCTGGAGGGCGAGGCATGCGATGACAGGTTGGTTGCGTTATGTCATCAATGTTCTTACGTTGGGTGAGGTCGTGGCTGTTGCACAACAGCGTCGACAATCAGGGTGCCAGGCGATGTTAGAAAAGTGTCGGACGCCTGTAGGTCGCTGAATTATTTTCCCAACTAGCTTAGAGGGCTAAGACTCCCACCGACTGGAAATACTTCAAACGTCAAAATGATGGCTAAAACGACGAGTTTCGCGACTTTATTATAGCTACAAATCCTACAATGAACACGTTTTGCCGTTTTGGTGCATAGCCGAATGGCAAAAAACGTACGTTTAGCAGTTGAAAATTATAGGTGGTTCGATTTCCCTGCTTTCATTGTTCTCCCCCCCCCCCCACAACTCTTTTATTTAAAGAAAACTTTTTGGGATATGGTTAGGGTTAGGGGTGGGGTTGGAGTTTAGGTGGCGATTTGTTTACATTACCGAAAACAACACGTACTCTGTACTGCAATAGTACACTAACTGTAAATATTAGTATTATTAGTACTACTTAGTAAGTGCTAACACTTTTGTGCAGTACACTACAGTAACAGTATAAGAAGTACAAGTACAGTAGTAGAATATTGTGTACATATAAGTAGCCTATTTGCCAGTTCTTGCCTGCAGCAGCATGACTGTTGGATTCTGGCTGAGTGAATTATTCGCCCCGTAAACAAAGGAGGCGTTAGACGGGAGGGAGATTTGTGAATCACCAGTTGCCAGTCCATGGCAGTGAAGATAGAAATGAAAGTGTTTGCTGTTATGGAGGCTTAGTCTTATCGGTGGAAATACACAAACACTGTATCACGTAAGTCTAGACCTCTGTGGTGGAAATCTGTGGGAGCAGGGATGGAAGACTGTGCTGGTCATGTCAGCAAATATTTATAGCACTCGAGTGCCACGTCAGCTCTTCGCTCTCGGAGAAAGCGAAGACTATTCTGTTCTATAACCGAGAAGAAAGAATTTAAGTAGTTAATGTGCTTTTTTAACAACTGCATTAAATCAGTTGCTAGTGCATTTTTTGTCAAAACGCTATTAAACAACAGTTGTAAACATAATGAATACTGAGTTTCTCAAGTCAAAGAATATATATTCTCTTCAACCCAAATACATATACCCGACTTCTCACGCAAGATATTTCGCGGAACGAGCATCTCCTTCATGTTTGTAACCCCCGTCAAGTCTCGCTGACAAGGGGCAATACTCTCCCTCCTTCCCATCCCCACATACCCCTGCCACCCCCCACCCCCCGCTAGCTGCCGTCTGCAAAACAGGGGCGTGAACAGCAGACGATGTGGAATTGTGTCACAGCGACCTTATTTTGGTTCCCAGAGCTAGTCACTTGCAAACAAGGCTGTTTACGGTTCATAACACATTCCTTTAGATGGTCGGAAAACAACAGCCGCCTTTTGTGGATCGCCCATCCCCGGGAGGAAGGTGGTAGCTGGTGAACGGACCAAAACAAATTTCAGTGGAGCGTATTAGTTCCCAGGAAAACAAAGAGTCATAAACGGATGTTGTATGTGGGCTCAGGTGTGAGTAAGGGAGGTAGGGAGGGAGGAGGAAGGTGCAGGATTTGTACGAACATTGTGTGTGTGTGTGAGAGGATATTAAGTACATGGATTTTTACGTAGATCTCTGTCATAACTTGCCGGACTAACCCTGCTAGTGACCGATACGCCCAGGTGGCACACAGTGTTAATTGATAAACAATTCTAACTGTGTGATGAGGTCATGAACTCTCTCTCCTTCTCCAGAGTCCGTGACCCCTGTGGAGACGGCCTTGAGTGTCGCCGGTCAGTGGGCGCGGTCAAAATCTGCCAGTGCAAGTTCGAGGAGATCCTGTGCGGAACTGACGGCAAAACCTACTCCAACCTTTGCCAGCTAATGGCCACGGCCGTGCGCGAGCAGGTCACGGACACTCTCGTTGTCAAGTCTGTTGGACCCTGCGACCCAGGTGAGTTAGGCTGTGTCTGTCACACAGTGTCACACAGGGTTTACATGGCTTGTGTCTGTCACACAGTCTCACACAGGGTTTACATGGCTTGTGTCTGTCACACTGTGTCACCCAGGATTTACACGGCTATGTGAAAACATTTGCAAAGTGTTAAACCAGCTATGTTAGAGTGTACCTTACACAGACTTCGTCTATTTTGGATAAAGAGTTTCTCTCCAGCAAGTTGCTCCACGCAGAGATTTTAAAATATCACAAGTGCCTCTAAAAATACATGCGATGAAAATTGTCTTGCTGCAAATGGTCGGATTAGTTTCCTAAATTACTGCTTGTTTTTATTCGACTACGTGACACTATGACACGTGACACTTTGGGTGAAAAAAGGCACAAGAAGAGACCAATTGACTATTTTCAGGTGCCAGGATCTTGTCGCGCCCAGAGTACGTCAGGAACCGCACCAACACCGACATCGTGCTGCAGTGTGAGGCCATTGGCAAACCTAGCCCCTCCATGGCCTGGATTTTCACCAGGGCCGACAACCAGACTTACCATCTCCCAGGTCAGGCGTAGAGCGAGTAGCTGCCCTTTGCTTCAAGCGTTTCCAGTCAGTTCTAGCTCATGGTTGGGTTGCATGAGTGTTCGTGTTTGCACTTCCTGTCATAAAAGCAATGGCAAGGGCCCTTAACCCCGTGTAATTTACGGACATCTTTGGGACCTTATGGGCAGCAGATATGAACCCACACGCAGACCATTTCTGGCATGCAAAAATGGAGAATCACTACAGTCGTTAACAGGGAATGAAAATGCGCTGAGGTTCTGGTTCACCAATGTTCCAGGTGATGACAACCTCATGCTGACGTCATCTCGCGGCGGTCCGGGCAAGTTTATGGTGACGTCATGGCTACAGATTGAGGGACTGCAGAAATACCACGAGGGCGACTACACTTGCCTCGCCTTCAACCAGCACAACACTGACAAGGCAACGGCCAGGGTCAAGGTCGTGGACAAATAAAAGCCCTGGGGTCAGAGTGCAGGTGAGAGAGAGAGAGAGAGCAGTAAAAATTACCTAACTGGCTGGAATGCACAGTACAACAAGAATTCCTGTTATAGACGCGAGTGTACTAGTAACTGTCGGGGAAAAAAAAGGATGAACTGACAAGGTCTTCTATAGTAATGTTTTGTAAGTTGCTGTGACTTTCTTTGAAGCCATACCCAGCACAGCGAACGAGAAACTGCGCTGTTTTCTCGAGGCAAGCTCCCGTCATGCACCATAAACGCTACACGGCTCGACAAAATCGTATGAAAGCAGTTCTAAACAACTACTCCAACCGCCGTCAACTTTTGATAAAGACATTCTCGATCTCTCCAACCAACTTTTCCTCCCAGAGATTTTAGCACAGAAAACCCCCAAGTCTGTCTTTTAAATAATGGTCAGTTCCTTGTTTTGTTTGGGTTGGTTTTCCTTTTTTCTTTTTTTTTTATAGTTTAGCAAATGGGTAGACTAAATTTTGTTTAATGAAAGACTTAATCAAGCCGTGCAAGTGGCGCAGAACTCCCCCCTGCCCTCTCCTTATAGTCTCTCACATCCAGTGCACAGCTGCACATACAACTTAAAACTTAGGTAGGACGCGCTATGCCAGCATCAGCAGAGTGGCGCAGTGGAAGCGTGCTGGGCCCATAACCCAGAGGTCCGTGGATCGAAACCACGCTCTGCTAGTTTTTCTTTTCTTTTGCGGTGGGGTTGCATGTGGGATGAGGCGTGGAGATATGCATTTTGTGGCCGTTGATGTAGTAAAATATGAAGGTGAAAAAGCAAATCCTTTGCAGTTTTGGGACTGTGACTGTAATTGAACAAGGCACCATGTTAGTTTCCTTGACGACCATTTTGTGATAAATACAGCAGACTTTACAACCGAATGTTTTTGTTGCGTGCATCCTCGTACCCACATAACGCAAATCCTACGTTTTCACCGGAGGAATGCTTGGAGACGATGAAGGAAAAAAGTGCTTGTGAACACTAATAACTACATGGATTGAACCGTAGAATCTGATATTTAAAGATTCGTCTTAGCAATCGTTGACTTGTTCCTTTTGCACTGACACAAGTGTTAAATGAAATTAAACTAATTAAATTATATAAATAAAAATACTTAATTGCTTTTAAATAACGTGCGACAGTGAATCTTGAGTGACGTCAAATGTTTGAATTCTCTCAGTGCAGAGACGCTTGCGTTCAGCACGATGCCGACTGGAATTCCAGAGGAGAAGTGACTGTTCTATTGTCATCTAATTATCCCTCACCAAGCCGATGATAAAGAGGAAAACACCAGGCCAAATTTTAAAACATCAGTCGGACAACTTCTCTCGTCCAGCGCCAAGTCCGACAGCAGGCAAGAACCATCACTTTCACCAACACAGCCCAGCGTCGTTTGTGTTCAGTACACGTCGCTTGTAAGATGTACGTCACTCCTGACTACCTGGCCCTCGAGTGTGAACTGCTGATTTCAAATGGTGCTAACTGCTGTTAAAAGCGAACACATACGTTTTGTTTCGAGTGATTTTTTTAAAACTTAATATTTTCTTGTTCTGGTCGGCAATATTGATTATATATATATATATGACTTTTTAACTTTTACTATTATCATCAGCACACTAAGCACGCTTCTTTATGTGTAGATAATTTCTCTCTCCATGCGGTTACTGCCTTGTATAACCGCCAGTGCTGTCCCTTCTTTTCCGTCCGACATTACCGTTCTTAACATAATACTTTTTTTTTTAAAGTGTTATACTTCTCTGACAGAAGGGTAAACTGTTATTCAAGACTGACTTCGTGATTTTTTTTCCATATTTGTGCGTGATTTACTTATTTCGACGCATCTGACGTGGAGTGTGTAAAGCGAAGTGTATATGTGCTACATGTTGCACGTGTTTTTGTAGACGAATTAAGGTGCTACATATGTCTTTATAGTGCTCTAGTGATGATGTTCATATCTACATCTTTCTCTAGTGGTCATGTTCATATCGACGCAAATTTTCATTCGCAAACGGGATAAAAGGCGATTAAAAGTGAAAAATTTCATTTAACTGGGGAAAAAGATTGCTAAAAATTTTAGAAATAAAATACCATACGTCAGCAGCGACCTAAAGAGAATGATATAAACCGTCCTCGGCCTATTATATTCAGGAAGTGTTCTAAGATATTGTATTAACGATTTAAGAGTTAATATGACAATCAAAGACGGCGCAGAAGCTAAAGCAACGAACGTGTATATGTATCAATTATGTATACGTGTATCCCACATTAACTATGCAGGTTGTACAACGAAGTTTCGTCTTCCAGACTAAGGCACTTTGTGTGTGTTGTCTAGTCACGATGTTTGCACTGCAGGACTTGTGTATAGCTTTCCTGACTTAGCATAGCTTTCCTTTCAAACTCTTGTGTATTTTTCATATTTTCTCCTGCCCCCTTCTACATTGCGTTGTCTACACCTTGCTCAGTGTCTTTATAATTATTGAAGCATTAAACATTTGCATTTCGTATTATAATACGTTTCTGGTCGTTTATGTTTGATGTGCCCTCACGCCAATAGAATCAAGGGATTTTGTCTTTCTTTCTACTAATTTATTTTGCTTTACTTATGTAAGAGGATACCAATTCGAGAAGGCTGTTTGATAAGGGAAAACACTCCAGTTATACTAAGTATTGACTAAAATCTTAGTCTTTTCCCTTTTAGCACCAAAGAGATGAACAGTTATATCAGAAAGCCCAGGTTAAAAATGGGTGTTGGGCCAACATATGGTATTACTCCACTTCAGCAGAAAGGCGCGGTGGAAGCGGGCTGGGCCCATAAGCCAGAAGTCCGTGGGTTGAAACCACGCTCTGCAAAGTTTTTTTTTGTTTGTTTTTTTCAATGTCATGTCAAATATTAACCTGTTAAAGGGAGAATGGCGAAGGAAAGGAAACAAAATTTTTATTAATTCATGCCGCCTTTAAAAAAATTTTTAAAACTCTGAATATAAAGCCGATATATATGAATGCACCGATTTTTGTCGGAATTGGTTGATTTGAATTGAATGAAGAATGGCAGATTGTTGTCTAACTCTACAATCAACAGAAATCTTAAATTGCCAGCTCGGAATTCCGAATTCCACACCTAGGCAGTGGAGAACAAGATAATGCATGTATTTTTTTTTTATTTAAGTCATCCGCGAGTGAAGAACAAGATAATGCATGTATTTCTTTTTTTTATATATAAGTCATCCGCGATGTTTTAAAGATTTTCTTTAAGCTATAGCTATAGTATAATTAAATCTGCAATTAATACCTGCAGGTATTCTGTATTCTTTTCATTTTATTCGATAGCCCACAATTTTGTGTCCTGTTTTATCACAGAAGCACCCTTCTAGTTTAAAACACAGATTGAGTATTTTATTTATTTTTATTTCGAGCCAACTTGCAGACGACACAGTAGACATGTTAGACGTAAGTCTTGCTCCATGGCCGCGTGGCATTGCATCAGATCAATGGCAGGGATATAGGTGTCAGACCAGAAGGCCTCTGGGAACAGCAGAGTGGCGCAGTGGAAGCGTGCTGGGCCCATAACCCAGAGGTCCGTGGATCGAAACCACGCTCTGCTACACTTTTTTTCTTTAGCGGTTCAATGACGCGTTTGACATTGGAATGTAGTTGTGATTTTGTTCTTTCGGGCAGATGTGTCTGTGTGTGTGTGAGATTTGGTTTGGTTTGTTGCTTAACGTCCAGCCGCAAACTATGTGCATATCAGGACGGTGTTGCTTAGACAAAGTTTACGTGCTGCCACACGTGGGACTGATGGCGCAACACGGGCCTCAGTCCCACCCAGTCACATTATACTGACACCGGGCCAACCAGTCCTAGTACTGTTCCCTGTAGTGCGAGGCGTCTGGCAGGGCAGCTACTAGATTGCCAATTTTTAAGTCTTAGGTATGACTCGGCCGGGATGCGAACCGCCGACCTCCCGCCTCGGAAGCGGACGCCTTAACCACTAGGCTACCGAGGCGGTGTGTGTGTGTGAGAGAGAGAGATTCTCGCATGGGAACTCTTAAGCTCAGCTGTACCGGAATTGGAAGGACATCCTTTTTTTGTCTTTAAAAGGATTTTTTCACTAGGCCAATGTTCTTCAATTTTGTCTGAAGCAGCTAATCGAAATCCAACTTCTATGTAATCTTCTACGATATTTGATCAAGTGTGTCTTGTTAACAAACACCATAACGGATTATTTATCTCTTGCCTACTCGTTACCACCCCCCAATGAAAAACCCTAAGAACAGCACAAAAAACCCAAATGAAAAGAAAAAGAACATCGCGTCTGGTATTTGAAAACAGTTTCTTTCTTCCTTATGGCTGCGCATGTGGTTCGTCCTCAACATCCATTCACAGCGGGAAGCAGTCTTTTAAAGCCACCTTTGTGACCTATGTAATTTTAAAACCATTATCTAGTAGAGACGCAGAACTTGTGGCTAATATCAGTTTCTACAAGCTTTGGCAAGCGTAGCCACGAAAATGTGATGTGTCGTCACTGCATCTACCTGTGTGAGTGCATGCCTGTATGCTTGTGTGAGAGAAAGAGAGTATGAGAGCTTTGGCTGGGGCGAAGTGAAATATTGACTTTAATTTATCATACTTTCATGTGCAGATT
>SMGT01009059.1:117450-131750 GCA_004794575.1 Lanistes nyassanus | reverse complement strand
GGGGGTTACGCAGGGTTTTACACGGCTCGATTAAGTCGGATGAAAGCATCCGTTTGCAACCAAACATAATTTAATTTTTTTAAATCGAATCAAATAATCATTACTGACGGATTTTGCACTAAAATCTCCGGGAGAAGTTTTTGGACAGAAATTCTTCACCGAAACCAGACTAACTGGTTAGCGCACGCGCGATAAGTTCTCAATGACTATTATATTATCGACCAGTGTCAATCCCACATTGCTCGACAAAGTTGGCTGAAAGCAGTATTAAGAAACTAGTCCATCCGTTTCAAGTTTTTTTTTCAGTTGGATCTAACTATTTTTTACAGTAGAATATTGTTACCTACATCTAGGGAAGGAGAAGCGTTTGGAGAGAGAAATTCTGCATCGAAATTAGAACAAGTTTGTAATGCACTCGGCTCGGTTTCTAAGTTCTTAACAACTGCTTTTATCCGACTTGTTCGAACAGTGTAAAACCCCTTACAACGGTGCCATCTGTTAAGCCGGAATAAGTCGTCTTTTTCTTAAATTATTCGTCAGCGAATTCATCATTTTTTCTTCAACCAGTTCATAGACTCGTCCCACACAGGAACAAATGAAAAGAGGTGGGAGAGGTTAATAGTTTCTCAGGCAGAAAAGCGAACTCTGAGAAGAACTGCGAGAACATAAACCGTACTTTCTCACTCGGTGCCTCTATAGAAAGCTAAAAAATAAAAACGTATTTCAAAAGGACAAAGACTCTAAGAACGTTCGATTCAAGGCTTTCATTCGCGATACAGCGCGTAAGAATTATTATTTTTTATGCCCTCTGCACCGATACCTGATCTGACTGGCTTTCTAAAGTTCTACATTTGGTTCCTCACCACTCGAGCTTCGCATTCAGTATCACCTGTGGTGGCATTGGAACGTCTTATCATTGGTGTGCTGTGTTCCCTTGTGTTTTGATCACGTTCGACCGTTAGCACCCGGTACAGGTGTAAATCTCTGCGTTTCAGTTCTTGTTGCGGATGGACGGGCCGCTGTGGCAATGTGAACAAGATCATCTCTGCCTTTTTAGCCATTCCAGGCTGACTGCTGGGGAGCATTTGAAAGAGAGTCACTCTTTTTGCCGACCAGCTGAGGGGATGGTTCTTGTTTAAAGTTATCGTGACTTAAGCGACGTTGGATGTGGGTTTGTGGATCTCTGTTTTGGATACTGAGCGCCCTGACGGCGTAAGTACACACTGTACAATTTGTCACACCTAGCATTTCAACGCTCTGTCTGTTGGTTTTTTTTAAATTTACCTTTCAAAGCTATCTCTTCAATCTCTGTCCCTTCCCATCACTCGTGCGCTTGCTCGCACACGCACGGACGAACACACGCCCACACGCCCACATGCGAAACCAGAGATACACGCGCAAACTCTCTCACAGGAACAAGGAGTGAGCGAGTGACTGAATGACATGCGCGCAAGTGGGTGTGAGCGTAGGTGTGTGAGGGTTCATGTGTGCGTGCGTGCGTGCGTGCGCCCACTTGCATGCAAGTGATGCATGCCGTGGTGCAGGCAGAGTAAATGGCAAGACTGATTGTATTTGCTTGGTTCAGAAACAAATCGAACAACATTAATGACTTTAATTGACGCCACAACAAAAACAGCCTATTGCCACCATCTGTAGCGTTAACATTCGGAAGTCACACACACACCTTTGCCCCCCACCCCCACCCCCACCTCTACTTATAATAACGTCCGTGTCTTCCAACCCATTGAATTAACACTAAGCGCTGTTTGACAAGCAGCGTAGACTACAACCATTGAAGCGTGCACAGGCCCGCGGGCTGATCTCTTCACACTGAATAGGCGGACTGCACTCAACCCGGTCTAGCCAAGTGGTCCGAACAAATATTTACGTCCGTTGGTGTGTCACAGCGGGCCGGGTAGCTGTTCTCCCTTCACACCAGTCACGGCCGTCACCCGGCCCCCTTTCGAAACAAAACGTCCCCCCCCCACCCACTAGTGTACTGGTACCCAGGGTACTGGTGCGGTCTATATCGGAAGTGACCGTCGTTGTTTATTGTTCCTGCCTGAAATATTCCTTTTATACGACCTTCAGCTGTTTCTCCAAGATAGGTCGCGGTAGACAAGAAACAACTTAGACATCTCGTCCAGCGTGGTGTAGTTACATCATGCCGTGGAAGTCTTACACAGGTGCACAGGCACGTGCGTTTCCGCAGAACCGCGGAGTATATAAAGGAAATCTCTCACACCTTCTCGGGGTCTTCCGGTCATCTGCGCTGCAGCGTAAACTCAAGTAAGTCTATAAAAGAAGAGCACAGCATCAAATTACATCCCACCCACTTCCACTAGTTCCCACAGGAATTCTATCGCTAGGTTTCGGACAAAAAATCTTTCGAAGTGATGGTCGTTGAATAAGGTAAAAGTGTTCTGTGACAGGGCTTCAGTCGATAGGGTCGTGAGCCATGAGTTCGGATCCCGTCTCCGGCACATGCTTTTCACTCTGAATGTAACTACTGTCTACAGAGTTTGTCAGGACTGTAAGGGATTTTTCCGGATACTGTATCCAACTTCCTCTTCCCTCTCCCTGCAGTACCCCTTTCTCATATTGTGCTGGTCGAAGCACTTTCCTTACAAATAAAACTACCCGAGAAGCTTATGTTCTTGTACCGCAGGACAAATTTTAAAACCCACACCACACTACAAGAGCACAAACATTCCCCCTCGCCTAAAGCACAGACGTATATTTCTAGGCGTACATCTGTACCTGCAAGGTTCTTTTAGTTTCGGGCTAACCTTTCGGGTTACCTGCACTGCATATTAGAATAACATATTCAAACACATAGCCCACCTGCTCACAGGTGGAGCAGTAACAGATGTGTCATTAGATCGTTTATCCTCAATCGGATACATCAGACCTCTTGTGTATGCCTGTCGCCGGGAATTCTGCATTTTACAGTCTGACTTAGTGTCTCACAAGTACCAGTAGGCGTGTTAACAGCTTGAAAACGGCTATTCGCTAGACGGGTAAGGGGAGTAATCTTGAATAACCACGACTGCTGCACTGTTCACACAACTCCAACGTTTTCTACAGATATAATTCGAGTCTCAGCAGCTTCAAAACTAATCGATCCGTCACGTAATTGAGTGTCATCCAAACTTACCATTGCACGAGTGCTGATAAGTCAGGGAGCAACACCTTAAACCCTGACCAAGGGGAGACCACTCCGCTCGATCGTAAACATTTCTTGTATTTAGCACAAACCATGGACCTTTAATGGAGATCCATGGCACAAACAGTAAAGGACGTTAAGAAAAAATAGGTTAGCTCCCCGCTCAGACATACTCTTCGTATTATTGTTGGAGCATTGTTCTCTTTTGTTCTTATAAGCCCTGTATTGGTTTCTGTTCATGTATCAGTACCGCGTTTTTCGATGACTGGTCCAAACCTACTGCATGCATTCTTCTTTTTGGGGCTCGGATTAGACTTTTTATCGGATCTAAGATTCGTAGCTGAACGTCTTTTCACAGCACAAAATGGTTGAAAGCTGACACTTTCTACAACCGAGGTACAGGAATTAACGGCGCGGCCATGCACAAAATGAGATCGGCTTCAGTGCCTCAGCGTTCAATTGCAAGTGCTTGTCCCCGACTGACACGGGGTTAAACAGGTAAAACAAACCAACAAACATTTTTCCAGAGTCGAGCTGCATCGCAAACCTCTTAACTGCGGTTTGTCCGCCAGTTTCCTGAGATTTTCGCAATTTTAGGCGTAACGAAAGAGGGTTTTTTTTCAGAAACACACCAAGTGGAAATTCATACTGCATCCTGTTTCACAGCAACTGGAATTTCTCATTTTGTAAAAATATTTACTTGTTAGACTACTCAATAGCTGTCGTAAAACTGCAGTTCCAATAATGTAAAATTAATGTTTTGTAGTGTTAGCCACCCCCACCCCGTTTTAATATCTTTAGGACAGCATTAGGACTACCTCATACACTGCAGAAACAATCGGTTCGTGAATGGCACTAACTGTTTTCATCGATAGATTCTATACCTCGCATGTATTTTGGGTCAGTTATAGTTCTTAACATTCAGAGAGGACTTGACGCACCGAACACACTTGACCAGCCATGCGAGAAGCAGACGACCTTGGAATTTAGTTTCACTGCCAGTGAGACGCCAAAGCTCGTGATTAGAACGAAGGGCTTTACACAAACATTGCTGTACAACCTGCCGCCGTATGCATGTGAACTGTACTATAAATAGCGGATTTTTTTCTCTAAAAACACTTATTTCGGCGAAGTTGGACTAAGCTGTTCGCTCCTGGGACGACCGAATAACGAGGGGAAAATAGGGTATTCGGTTTTCGTGCATGGGAAATTCGAGGAACTTATTCTAGGATATCTGCAATGACAAGAATAAGTCAGTTATTCCGTTGTCCTGCATACGGGGCTGGTACTCTTCATACTGGGCCTGATGACGTCACCCCTGCTGTGTTTTGTTTTGCGATTTTAAAAAGAAGAGCGGCTTTGCGCTAGGAGTGGGTGCGACAGGAATTGTGTGTACAGTAACAAACCATTCTGGTTATCATTATTCTTTTTTCGGTTGAAAGCTAAGGTTTTTTTTTAACAAAACAAGAGAAGAAAAGCTTCATAGCGGGTTACGAGAAATGTTTCCAACGCTTTTGATCGTGGAAAATGCAAGCCATTCTTATGCGGAAAGTGCAAGCTAGGTTTATGTGCAAAATGGAAAGTTTGTGTCCAAAGAAAAGCAAGTCTGCGTGGAAAGTGCAGTCTAGGTCTATGTGCTTTCCCGCATAAAACTTTCTGCAAGTATTAAACATTACAAATAAAGAATTCTGTTTTACTATTGCATATATTGCTGCGAACTCTTCTATATTTAATACTATCGTTCGATCAAAAAAAAAATGACATGATTTTGGTTGTACTTTTCTGCAGGCTGTCCGTGGAGCTATCAGCCAAACGGTTCTTGATGTCTGCGTGTACAATCCCAGGACACCCATCGAGGAGGAGACCGGAAGCAAAAGACCACTGGTGTAGACAAATGTTCGGGTTCGATCTCAAGGTCTTCTTGATGTAGTGACCTTCCACCTCCTCCCGCCCCTTTTAATGTTGCGATTCTGCGACTGTCAGAGACTCACGGGAGACCATGGGGATCCTACCGGACATCAGCATCAACAATAGGTGAGTTCTTAAATTGTGTTCGTTTCAAAAGGTGTCTTTATTCCATCTAAACGTCTCCTTCAAACATCAACCTTTAACCATTACTGTATACATTTAATGGTATAATGAAACTATCTCGAAAATAAAACAGTGTAAATGGAATTTCGTGTCTAGATTCCTCCTCGACGCTATGCTACCCTAACCCCCACAAAAAACTCACACACACCATAAGTAGAGAAGGGGTCTTAAATTTTGCCTTTCGTCCAACGTCTAGACATTCTCCCATTCATATTCTTTTTTCATGGTCATTTTTGTGACATGGAGGAGAGAAAAGGTCAGGGTTGGGTCATATATAAGTTTCTGCATGCATCCCCATGAAGGAAAACGGTGAGGTACATTTGTTTGGAAAATGGCTGCGAGAGTTTTATTGTAATCCTTTACATCCCCTCTCCCCCTACGTGTTGATTTTGCTGTTTCGCGTACAGGGACAGGAAGGCACGGAATGCCCCATTCGTTCTTCTAAATTTACCTCTCTCCGTCCGTCCTTCAGTTTTGGGGAGTTTTGGGGATGGGGAGATTGCAGTGGTGTGGGGGTGTTCTTCAGTCTCCAAGCTAACCGTCCAAATTGCACGTACACACATACGTTCCCATGCACGTACACACATACGTTCCCATGCACATACAGACATACGTTCCCATCAGCCTACAATCTCCCCACAACACAGGGAATAACAAGACTCCTAAACACAGCGAAAAGAAAAAGAATATTATTTACAGATAGCGAGTATTTACAGGATGAATAATAATCTAGACTCGTTGACAGACGATGACTCCCCGACCCCCTTTCTGAATAACTAACATGGGTTTCCTGCCATCACTTGCTGTACCGTCATAACAATGAAGACACACATACCTGTTTCAACTGCACACACACCATGACCCATGTAGAACACACACTTTCATCTGGTAGTTTATACAGTTCACACGACGTAAAGAAATCTGTTCTCATAAAAGAGAGGGCTCCCCTCTCTGTTGTCCTGGAAGACTGACGTCAGAAAGTCCTCTTGGCTGCTCCTTGCTAGAACCAGATTCGAATCGCCGATCTCTTCTTCGCGTCCTCGCCTCTGGACACAGCTTACTGAGAGACGCAGGCGCTCTCCCTGATGCCGCCGCCCTGTGCAATGGTTCTTGGTCGACCTTCGACCTTCGACCTCTGAACTCGCTCTCCTAGAGTTCAGTTACAGGCAGCCTTCCTTTCAGACTGGATCTTTGCCTCTGCTTTAGACGGCTGTCTGTCCGCGGTCCCTCGATCTCCCTCCTTTACGTTCTGCGGTTCCTCCTCTCGCCCGGTTAGGGCAGAGGTTTCCCACAGCAGAGGAACACGAGCAAGAGTCACACACCAGTCTGGAGGGATCCGACACCCTCGCAGATTTCCTTGCGTTAGGCAGCTGCTCTACTCAAGACACGTGGCGTTGATACTGGACTTCACCCACGCCTTCAGCAGACTTCACCGCAAGACACGTACGTCTCTTCACAGCAGATCTCCAATAGAAGGTTTGGCAGAGGATGATACCCGTATTCCTCAGGAAGATTTGGCAACAGATGCGCCGGTCTTCCACAGGCAGATTTAGCAAGAGATGTTCCTCGCAGGAGATCTGGCAAAAGATAGTTTGGGGTTCTAAACCAGTCCATTTATTCTAACCTTTCATTCGTACAGTTTTGCATTCACGTACACGTGATCATCGAAATACATAGGCCAGCCAGTCAGGACAGAGAAAGCAGCCCCCCCCCCCCCGTGTCAACTACAAGAACGCGTCACGCCCGCCTATAGGTGGATACCTCGAGTGGACATAGCTACTCTCCCCCACCCCAACCACCCCCCACCCAACCGGGAGTTCACACCTCCCGGCTACAACAAAGCCCTGGTGGTCGACACCACGCGTTAACAGCTTCATTGTGATGCGTTATCTTCTTCCTGCTTAACTAACCCACACCTGGCCAGCCTGACACCTGCTCTACAGCTAAGGTCTCATTCCCAGACCTGGCCCAGCGTCAAAAACACCTCGTCCCTTCGCACTAGAGCCAGTACGGTGACTAGAGGTGTGAATAGTCATCCGTGACACCTAACCTGACCTGAGGACGTGAGCGAGCTAGGTGCAGGCTTGAACAAGAGGATTAAGGATTTAATTAAGAGAATAGGGTTCTGGACGGGTCACACCTAGAAGCTATGGTGCATTCTCTTTGACCCACCAGACCCCAACTCGTGACACAGGTAATGTATACATGTATATATAAGGCCGTTAGTGCATACATCGGGTACTGTATACGTCGGGTAATGTGTACATTGACCACTGCATACATCAGGTACTGTGTACATCGGGTGATGTGTACACCGGGTAATGCATACATCAATTACTGCACACATTGGGTAATATATACATTGGGTGCTGTGTACATCGGGCGCTGCATACATCGGGTACTGCATACATCGGGTACTACATACATCGGGTACTGTAGACATCGAGTGCTGCATACATTGGGTACTGTATACATCCAGTATTGCATACATCAGATACTGCTTAAAGCGGACACTGCATACATCAGGTACTGTATGCATCAGGTACTGCATAAATCGGGATTCGCATACATCAAGTACTGTATACATCATGTGTTGTATACATTAGGTACTGCATACATCAGGCACTGCCTAAATCGGATACTGTATACATCAGTAAAGCATACATTATTCATAAATCAGGCACTGCATACATTGGGGACTATACACACCGGAAATAAATTGACAACAACGATCAGTCGAATGTTTGCTGGAACTACGCAGAAAATTATGTACAAGACTAACATATTATTATACAGATTATCAATGTTGATTTCAGGTTTTTTTCTACACTACTGTTTGTCTCGCAAACACATTCTTTACTACGTTTACTAAGATTGAGTTATGTCCCTTCCCCATTTCCCCGGTAATGATTAAGCATGTAACACGATCACTAAAACAACATTCGTGTGAGTGCCACCTTGGGTCAAGGCCTTGGCGGGTGGTTTTATGAAATTTATAGGTGGTCCTGTCGCCTGTGCTTGGAGGCCCTGTAAGAAATATCACAGCAGGATTGAATGTTTACTTGCGTTGCTGCCTTGTGATATTCCTTTGGGGGGGGGGGGCTTCCAGTCTTTGTCATCTGGTGTGGGGATGGTAAAGGAAACTATTAAACCCTATGACTTTTTTTCAAGATTCTCACAGATCTGCAGCTAATGCTGCCTTAAGTTGGACTAGGTTCGGGGAAAAAACCTAATTGTTGATTCTAATTCGTGGGTATACAGAGCCGACTTTCATGGATGAGAATACAGTAAAACCTTCCATATAAGACCTTCTCATATACGACTTCTCTGAGGGAGACCATTTACTATATAAACCACCTCCCATTTACGACTCCCTCATTAACCCGACCACCGACCGATGAAAGTGACCGGTTTTGCACAGTATACGACTTTCTCTGGTCGAGCGGAAAAGGGTTAGCAGACATGTTTTTGTAAAGATGTTTACCTAGAAACGCGAAATCTCGGCCCCAAATCTCCTGCTGCGGTGTGTGACTGATGGTAGGGGTAAGGGTGAGGAAGCCAGAATCCAGAGAAACCGCCCCCTTCCCCACTCGGCCATCCCTGTGGGAACAGCACACCTAGACACAGGGGCAGTCCTGCCAGCAGGTGTAACACCCCCCAAAAGAAAGTGCGGCAGGAGACGATCGGGATCCGAACCTACGACTCGCTGTCTTGAGGGCAATCGCGAGTTACCCTTGCGCTTAATCCGCCCCCTTCCATTCCTCCAAACGTTTATTGTCAAGACAAGGAGAAAACGAAGGACAAGTTCCAGAATATTCATGTTACCCCCCCCCCCTTCCCGTGCACCTCTGTGATCATGAGTTGCAATTAAAAAAACTTGGCAATGTTTACCAAGAAAGGGTCGGACTGTTTAAGGTCTCCCCTAATTTTTTTTATTAACTGCATGAGCGACTGACATGACAATAAAACATTTTCATGAGTACCATCTTCAGTCAGGGGTGAGACGCTCCTGCTATGTTTCGGTGTCTATAAATATTGGCAGCTGGGCGAACAAAACATTTTGTCTGTCGAAATTCAAGCCTTGCACTGAAGTCGCTTCACGTTTAGACAGGAGTTCGAACACATTAAGAGTGCTTGAAAAAGGTACACCTGCTATTTCTCTTTGTCTGATGTCTGTTAATAATGTGGTAAACAGGGTGCAGATCACTTTCTTGGGGTTTTTTTTGTTGTTGTTGTTTTCAGTTTGTCATGCAGGGCATGGTCTGCAAGTGTTCGGCGTAAGACTCTCACATCGGTGACTTTAGCAGTAGCGGCTTGAAATCAAAGATCAAAGCTTCACACTTACCGTTGTTCGCTGGCGCGAGGCGTTGAGTTAAAATACCCATTAAGTAATTGCAATCTGTTATTCTGTTCCCTTCTTCGTTTGTCACCTGTGGTGATGGTGTATGGGGGGCATTGTTGCACTTCTCCCCCCAACCCCCACCGTCCCGACGTCGGGGTCCTACAAAGTGGGTACACCCTTTCCAGAGCCGAACAAGAAAGGATGTACTGGAAAACATTTTGAAAGATTAAACTCGACCTGACGTATTTTTGCCTGCAGGCAAAGAATGCTGTTTGTTCCTAGGGTAGATTATTTAACGCGCGCATTTTAACGTTTCAAGTTTCAGTTTCAAGTTCATTGCCGCCAATCACAAATAAATTACATTATAAATTAGAGATAAAAAATTACATAAACACTTAATGGAAGTAACGGTAAAGAATATATTTACCCTTATATCACAACTCTACTGCTGTCCCTGAGATTTACCGTAATTTGCCTGCAGGCGAAACGCAAAGGGAAAGATGGACAGCAAGTAAATAAAAGTACGTTTCGCCGCTTTGCCACAACAGCAGAGTGGCGCAGTGGAAGCGTGCTGGGCCCATAACCCAGAGGTCCGTGGATCGAAACCACGCTCTGCTATACATTTTTATTTATTTATTTTTTGGAGGGGTGGGGGAGAGTGATCTCATTTTTTTGCTTGAACAATAAGTGTCTTTTCGAACCCATTTATCTCTACCTTAAAAACAAATAATAAAACATAAAAATGTAAAAAATATATATATATGGTTTAGTCGATATAGAAGTACTGGTGTTTTTTTCTCAACTCTTTGCCAATGTTCAGCGACAGAACAGTACAACTTGACTGCGTATTTCTTTTGACTTACTGTGAGCGGATTTTGTACCAACATATATAACGAATGTATGAATGGTATCATAGTAACCCACTGTCATCGACACAACAACAACGACAACTGAAAAACTGACGGGTTTTTTTCCCATACATCTACAAATTAAGAATAGTATGTATTGCTAAAAATTCGACAACTACGTTTTAAATGCTAGCAATAAATTGATAATGCAAGATTTTGTATACATTGGTGACAAAAGGTAAAACCTGTGCACTTAAGAAAGGAAAACTCAGGCTACCTGCTATACGACAATAAGAAAATGCGTCACAAACTATCAAAGCATAGTCTTGTGCACTGAATGAATAGCAACTCCTTTTGTTTAGCGTGTTTATAGTTACTTCCCTTTGTTCATGATTTCTTGAGAGAAGAATGGAGAGGCTTTTAGTTTTTAATGAACAAATACCTTGAAGTTTTGTCTTTTCAGAGAGTTGCTTTACCATTTTCTTTTCTAGATTTTATTAGGACACCATTATGTATTATATTTCAAAATCTCTGTGTTTTTGAGTCTAACGATTCCCCCCTCCCCCTTTATATTACCTGTCCCTTGCATTGGTTGGGACAGAAAGAAGCCTAAGGCAAAATGCAAGCACGGCGAATCATGCAGAAGATTATTGAACACACACGTACGAGGCGCGTACACGGACAAGAGTGTTGTACATAGCCACTAAAGCAAGCAAGTTTCCCCATGTCAGCACAAAGATCCCTGGGTAGCAACTGCCCATGGATTTCGTGACAATGCCTGAAGAATTTCAAAAGCCTTCGGCAAAATCACTTCACACAATGCTCGGGTGTACAAACCGCACCACCCAGAAGTCGATGAAAAGCAGACAGCTAGGAAAAAAAGAGAGGGGGAGAGTGGGGAGAGGCACGTTAAAAGAGGAGCAAGGGAGCTTAAAAACCGCGAATGTTGAGACGGAGTGCTCCCCCCTGCTCACATTTCTGATCCGCAGTCTGTGTCACCATTCCGCCCGACTTACCAAGCTATGCAGTTCTATCACATCTCTTATCAACGATGACTTATCGAACGACGGCAGAGGACTTACGGTTGCCGTGTGTGTTAGGAAGATGGGGCAGAAGTCAAACAGAAACGCTTGGACTCACTGGCAAAGAAATCTCATCTATGCAGGGCCGACACCCAAGGTAGGCAGGAAAAGGACTCCAGTCCTGTCAGTTACATGTATATCTATATGTTTTAGATATATAACATATATATATATATATAACACATAAACGACATGACAGTAATATACACACTCATATATATATATAAATATAATTCTAATCGGTTTTCCGGTGACCCAAGTGTACTCACTTTGCGTACCTCCTTTCTTTTAAAGTAGGTGTCGCCACTGATGACTCGTTTTAATGAGAATCGGCGTCTGTTACTTTCCGCTGCTTTTTTTCTTTTAAGAAAACTGTTTGGCGGGAATTTAGATAAGTAGGAACTTGAGACTAACAAGAAGTAGTACAGTAACAGCAGCAAAAGGTAAGGGCTCATGTGGCGGATGGGAAGGTAGACCCGCAATCTGTGCGTCCTTCAGTCGTCTCTGGAGTCGGTGAAAGTAACTCCGAAATGAGTCGCGATCCAAGCCAAGAACTACTTGCTTGTGAAGGCGGAACTTTGTTGTTGTTGTTGTCGTCGTCGTCGTTGTTTTTGTCGTTGTTGTTGTATGGTTGATGAGTACATGGTGTGTTTACTCCAGGCCCAGTCTTTTTGCCCACACCTCTCTTAGCAGTCGAGCAGGGTCACAGGACACGTGGAACACACACCCACACCCACATACCCACACACCCACACCCACATACCCACACCCACACCCACATACCCACACACCCACACCCACACACCCACACCCACACCCACACACCCACACACCCACACCCACACCCATATACCCACACACCCAACAGATAATAAAGACGCCAAATTAAATTGGAAAATGAAGAAAGTGTGTAAAAGAAGGCGCATGCAGACAAACTGATAACACTCAAAATGAATGCCATACACATGTTTGTGTCGTTGTTTATACATTGTTGTTTTTGCTAATCATGTCTGAATAAGATGACAACGCGCACACACAGCAAGCGGAGTTTTTTTTTTTTAAAGTTCTACTTGGGCCAAAGGGGCGTGTAGAGAATTTTGATTCGGCTCCTTTCCCCCACATTCCCCTCTACTGATGCTGTGGACGTTTCTGTTCCTAGGCGTTAATATCAACTGTTGACGACTGTTTTCCTCGAAACAGGGCTAATGAATCAAGGTGCTGTTGACGATAGGTTACACTCCGACGTAATCAGACACTGGTAAAGTTAAACCGACAGAGAACAAAGACAAAAGTCGCGTACCGCACTCACCTGTACGACGTAATCAGACACTGGTGAAGTTACACCGACAGAGAACAAAGACTAAAGTCGCGTACCTCACTCACCTGTACGACGTCTGAAGCGCCAGACCGCAAAGCTTCTACCTGTACATGTGCTTGACAAGTCGACACCGCTCGAGGCATATCGAAGATTACTAAAACTGCTGGCTACAATGATATTCATAAAAACAGAGACAAAAGTATCAGCGAATGATGAGGAATAAAGAGATTGAAATCGATGTCAATCCGTTATTTGCCCATGCAGGGGCAACCAATGAACCAAAAGGCTATGTGATCCTTTGCCACAGAATGTTGGTCCTCGCCGGATATTCAGGATAAGGTGGCGCGTTCTATAGAAACCTGAGTCTTTTGACTTTCAGTTCGGGAAACGGACAAAACAGCGAAAAGAAGTTTGTGGAAGGGATCGACGGAACTTTGAGTGTCTTTTGTGTGATGTGAATTGTTTCCTTTGGAGAGATGTAGCTTCGGTAAACAGGTCTTTTGTGTACGACGAGGGGGCGTGGCTGGCAGTACACCTCTCGGTAACCTGTATCAGATTATGGTCTAGGCAACGTCAGGTACACCGGAAATAGCTCCTAGGTCAAGATCTGGTTTAGTCGTTTTGACTTTAAGGACAGAGACATTTCCCGAGATTTGCGGTGTCCTGTCCATCGCAGACATGACTTGACGTGACTGGAGGGTCGACAGGCGGCAGTGGTTTGTTGTTAGCGAAGGATTTGGCTCAGGGCGGAGAAAGCAGATACGTTGGGAATGGATTTCGTGGAAGAACGATTTAAGAGGCAGGAGGTACTGAACAGAATCGTCAGTCAGCTGAGGTATGGTTTGTGTGCGTATGCGTGCGTGCGTGTAGACAAAGGGAGAGAAGAAAAAGAAAGAATGGGAACTTGAATCTGTTCCCAGCATGCAAAACGTAACATGGCAAACCCGTTTCGTCTTTACATTTTCTCTTTCAAAACTGCGGACAGAAGCACAGTACCTCCCTGAGGTCCTTCTTTCTTTGGTTTTTGTTGTTGTTGTTGTTGTTGTTGTTAGTGCACAAGCGCACCAACACTGCACGCGCGTGCGCGCGCACACACACACACACACAAACACACACACACATGTATTTTCTTAGTTCTCTGCTAATGGCAGAACGTTATTCCGGGCGGAGAGCTCTATATTCCCGAGCACAAGAGCTCACACAGTTCTCCTGTTTCTTATCACTCATCGATCTCAAATTCTTACCCTCTTCGCATGTGGTATCCTCACGCATGATTGATTTCTACCACCGAGGGTTGTAGAGAACAAAGAGAACGGATGGGCGGACGGTTGGGCAGCTGGACGGATAGATAGATAGATAGATAGATAGATAGATAGATAGATAGATAGATAGATAGATAGATAGATAGATAGATAGATAGATAGATAGATAGATAGATAGATAGATAGATAGA
>SMGT01009059.1:83110-109480 GCA_004794575.1 Lanistes nyassanus | reverse complement strand
GGGGGGGGGAAGACGGTGCGTCTGTGTGTGTGCGTGCGTGCGTGAGCGCGCGTATGTGTATTGTAGGTATGCTGTTCTTTATACATATGGTGACAAGCATTCATAGTGTTATCTTCTTATTTAAAAAATATTTTCTCTTTACAAGCAACACATTGGAAACACTTTGTTTAAGCTGCAGGCGTCTTTTATCTGCCACTGAAGACACTTGAAAATATGATTAACGTTTTGTCTCACTTTCAGTCTTTCGTCAACGTGGCGTTTGGCAAAATTCAGACACATGTCTGTGACTGTGAGGGAAAGATATTAAGACACAGCAGTGTACTCAACTATCAGGAAGCACTCAAAATACTTACTCTTTGACAGTTGCAAACCTAAACAAATACTTAAAATACCTAAAGGATAGCTGTTTGAATTACGAAAAGCGTAAACAAAGTTTAGGACTGAAACGACAGCTGGGAAGTGTGACATGCTTCTGTTTGTCTCCTGATCCAGGTCACACCCGCGCCAAGAAAAAAGACCCGAAAGTCGTTGTCAAAGAAGCCAAGCAGCTGATAAATGCCCCCAGCGAGTCAGGTGCGTATATACTTACTTCTGTCCGCTTTGCTGAAATATGAAAGCTGAAAACGTTACGAGTCATTTTGTGCATGGATACGCGATGCCAAAAACAGTGTCTAAACTGGTCAGCTGGTTTTAAAGGATGAGAGAGACGGAATGTGTCTGTTGTCATATTCTGCAGTGCGATCCAACGTTCTTTTTGCCAACTGGTTAAATTAGGCTTATGTTAAACGACAAATGGCTGTCCTACTTCGCCGTATCTGCAGAGGGTGTTAGAGTGTCAACAGTCTTTTTTCTGGATTCAAAGAACTGGCAGGCAGGATGGCAGGATGCAACCACTAACTGCACCTCTGCATGTAGCAACAATACTTTTATTCTGAGCGTTTGTAACAAAAGCAAGCTTTCACGCAGCTTATCAAACGTGCCAGTCACATTCAGAAAACATCAGCGAATGAATTCGCTGAAAAGTCTGTGCCTGTGTCTTTAGGTTTTCGAAACAGGTTCGTTGAAACTCCTTGTGTTTTTACTGCTTGGATTTCTTTGGAAGTGAGCATAAATTTTATTTGCGTAATTCTTCACTCTTTTGCTTGTTTGCTCACTCTTTCGTCTGTTTATTCGCTTGTTTCTTCACTTGTTCGTCTGCTTGTTTGTTCGTTCGTTGTTGTTTTTTTGGGGGGGGCGGGGAGTACTCTCGTGTGTTGCATTTTTGTTCTTCAATACTTCCTTCCCGTCTTTCTTCCTTCGCTCGTTTATTTTTTTCTCGTGCTCGCTCAGTTACTCCCTCATTCTTGCACTCTCCCAGAATCTTTTGACGAGTCTGCGACCCCCAGAGGCCAGAAACCCGCCACTACCTCCACCAGCCTCAGCCGTTCGCAGCGCCCCGCCTCGACCGACACTCTGGACTTTGACGATGATGACGACGATGATGGATTCAACGACATCTTTGAGCGTGTTCGCCAGAAGTACAACTTGCAGATCGACAGCGATGACGAGGACGCGAAGGGATGACGTCACTCTTGTCGGAATGTTTGAGGACTTTTCCTGGCATCAGGCAGCTGTAGCCCCTGACAACACGCTTCAACGTGGCTGTTGTCAAAATATTTGAAAACAAGCCACAGGAGTGGTGCATGTTACCTTTCTTTCTGCAATATTTAAAATTAATTCAGAATAATCTGTTTCAAAATATTCAATTTCATGTCGCAGAATCAGACAAAATATTCTGAAAAGTGACGTGAGAGCTAAGCTATGGCTGTCAAAATCACACCGCAGCTTTAGCAGACGAAAGTGTAGGAAAATGGACAACCGCGTCACAGATCGAATGGACATCAATATCGCAGTGATAAGTCAAGTCTTTGAATTTTTGACTTCAGCTATTGTCGGAACAGTGCCAAAGTCCTACCTAATGTTTCCTGGTTGCAAATTGCTTATGTTAAGTCTCTCGGGTCTGCAGAAGGGCCTAACAAAACAAGGCTCCAGCCCCCAACCCCCATCCCCCAACAATCCCAGTTCTACGTGGTTCCTGATATGTGGATCAGGCAGGAACATACGACAATGTACAAAAGTTCAGTTGTGCAGACAGGACTTGAAGAAAAGCTTAAGCCTTACGCGCCCAGCTTTGTGGACTATATGAAACAGGTTCTCTGACAATAGACTATGGCCTTTTTCTGGCCCGAAACTTTCAGTTGAAGTGGGGCTTGTTCGTCATCAGTCTGCTTCTGTTCATGAAATAAAGACTTCATTCTCATCTATACTTCAAAGCGATGATGCAGTAACAAGCAAACTTCCGATAGACCCTTATCGATACAGCTTGTATTATGTATGCATTGTATGTAGAGTTGGTTTAAGATTTTATGCTGTTATTTACAGTCCCTTGACAATTTTGCCGAAAGTGGTAAATAGAAAATTGAAGGGAACTTCTTGTATTTATATATTCATGTAAAAGTCTTCCAATCAACCTTTAGTCAAGACAGAATAGAATATACTCATTTCTTGCAAGGCCGTATTCTATAGTCATTTCACATTTCTTGCAAGGCTGTATTCTATAGTCATTTCACATTTCAAACAAATACAGATTGCATCCTCTTGTTAAACTTTACATAATCTGTCGTGAGAGAGGACTCAAGTGGGTGAATATTGCGCTTTAAAAATCCAGCAGTAAGAACACACTCGCAATCTCCAGTTTTTCTACTGTAACCATGTTGACACGGTATACTAGCTTCAACTCTAATTCTGATTGGAGATCAGTTACTATTAAGCCATATTGCCTGTGAGTTCGTTTAATGTGCTTCTAGACGCATCCTCTGAAAGCATCGAGATTCTTAAGAAAAGAAGAAAGTTTAATTGGTTTTTTCTAATTAAAATGTTACGAAAAAACTTTTTGATTTTCTTTACGTCACTCTTTCTATCTGTCCCTCCTTCCGTCTGTCTTTCTGCTTGGCAGCCGTGGCTGCCTGTTTTTCCATCTGTATGTTTTTCTGTCCGTCCGTATTTCTGTTTATCTGTCTGTTTGTCTGCCCGTCCGTCTGTCAAAATGCATCGATGGGTGAATGTTTAAAGGATCTGCAACACGGTTCTTCTGACTGAGACTATTGTAAATGAAATCTACTCCTGAATAAAAACTGTCATTAGTTTTTGACGAAATTTCGTTTTCATTGCTAAATGTTTCACTAGATCTTCGCCACTTTAGTGGAGCCGCGTAAATTTGGCCTTACGGGACGTCCTGTGTACGTTGATCCGCAGGACGTAGTCAAAATGAAAGCACTCGTTTATCTCGCCAACAGATAAACACTGACGTCATTAGCTCGGTTATCTCACCAACGGATGGACATTGACGTCATTAGCCGGCCTGTGATCAGTCACAACAAAGAAAGGCCCTTAGGTACAAACGGTGAACTTACATTGCAGGCAGTGGACTCAAATCAAGAATTTTTATTGCGCCTAAGGCAGACACTTTGATTAAAAGCTCTGCGTAGGTGGCAACAAACTAATAACCCGACTGTTCCCTCCCGTTTTTGATGGCCGTCTCCCCAGTTCCCTCCCGCCTTTGTTAGCTGTCTCAGCCTAGCTAGTGCTCCGTCGACAGCAACACATTTCAAATTACGAAGGTGCGCGGGCATCCAAGCACCTTCAAACCCCCCACGCATGGGCTGCATTCTGTGGGCGCGGACAAATCCTTCCCACTCCTAGCGGGACACGCGCAAGCGTGGGTTCAACTTTGAACTCACAAAGACGGATGCTGAAGGGGGTGGGGGGGGCTTAGGAGCTGGTAACGAAGGCGTAGTGAACCTCGTCCTGGGCAACAAGGTGCGCAAACAGTCAACTCGCAGAACAACAAAGCAACAAAGTGGAAGTGCTGCTGCTTCCGATCGTCAGAATGTGTGAAATACAAGCGAAAATAATAGGATTTTCATACTTGAATTTATGTCTCAGACATAGAACATTAAACTTTAAAAAATACTTAGAATACGTGAATTTGCAGAAAGATCCTAGCTGTTACCACACCCTCGCAATGATAAAGCTTCTTCGGCCACTGAAACAGAACACATAGTCATTAGCTCGACAATAGGAATCTAATATGTTGTAGTTTCTTTTTCTTGTCGTCGCAATTGGTTGTTATCTTCCTGCATCGAACATTTTCGCCTGATTCCTCTGAAAGCAGAATTTCATTGCTCTCCGTCTCTTTTTTCTTTTTCTGTCCCCTCTCTCACTCTCTCCCTCTCTCTCTCCCCCCACATGCACACTCACGTGCACACAACAACGCACACACACCTATGCGCACGCACGCACGCACGCACGCAAGCACACGCGTTTTCCCAGATGAGCTGGTGCTATAATTGGTTCGTATTATCCCCCACCCCCACCCCATCATAGAGTTTTTCTCAACACCTAAAACGCCATGGAGCTACGGGTGTCATTAACGTTTGTTTTCGCACGAGGTACCTACCCCCCCCCCCCCCATACACCAAGCCCTACACTAACCCCCCATACACCAAGCCCTACACTAACCCCCCATACACCAAGCCCTACACTAACCCCCCATACACCAACCCTACAGTATCACTTTTGCCACTTCTATCAGTCATGGAAACTGACACCAAAACAAACACCACAAAACAAAAAACAAAGCAGACTAATTTGATGGTTGCTGCTACTGTTGGCAAATGAAACGAAGCGACGCGAAGTTATCATTTAGGAAAAATAATTTTGATTTTCGTCCGCATTTCTGAGCACCTCTGGACGGAGACACCTGATACAGTCTCTTGTTTGCGAAATTGACGCACTAAACAACAGGCGCATCTGGGGGTGGGGGTGGGGGCAATCTCCTCGAATAAGGAGAGTGCACTTATTACTTCGTACAAATAGTGGGCACAAATTCTGATAGTGTCACAAAGTGGCCGTTAAAAAAATGGAACGGTTTCTCTGTGTGTGACGATGTTAAGTAGTACATACAACGCTTCTGAGATTTATTAAAAAATAAAACGAGAAGAATGTCGAACTTCGTGAAACAATACTCCTCACTTTCAACTACCCACCTGCCACCCGAGCCATTAGAGTGAGAGAGAAAAAGAACAATTAAAATCAAGACTCGCACTGCAGAGACGAATGAACTTTGATTAAAAAATCACAGCTGCTGCCCTTTAAGCTGTCTTCCACTCCATCTTTGGAAACATCCGTTCCTCAGGAAGTTTGCGCCAACTTGTGTTGTTCTCGTGGGCTTTGACAGCGGTCCACGTGATCTGTAAAACATGATTGGCGACTGGCCAGACTGCAATCGGAGGCATGAAGGTGACCTTCTACCTTGCAAGTGACAGGAAATCGCGTAAACTCAGATTTTTTAATGTGGCAAAATGCAAGAACGATCTGGAAGAGGCAGATTAAGATAGAACTCTTTAACTGATAGAAGTGGCAAAAGTGATAGAATTCGACGACAGTAATACTTGTGGCGATGACAGCAGGAAAGACAACAAGGACGACATCGAAAGGACAAGTGGATGAAGCAAGAAAGGAAACAAGGAAATGAAAAGGGGGAAAACAGATTTTATTCGCAGGCACTTGGCTAACAAAGCTTTCTGTTAAGAAGAAAAAAAATCAGCATCAAGACATTCTCACATGAGCACCTGTCATAAAGAGCATGGTTGCGGATCAGTGAACATTGCATCAAAGCGTAAACCTCTGCATCAGGTACAGTCATGGTTCAATGCCCTTCTAATAGTGTCCACAGATCTATTGACAGCATCAAGCAGTCATTGACCTTACTGTGCAAAGTCTGAAGCTAGTGGGCGTTCGTTTCAATTTGAAAGAAGCAGATGACACTCAAAGGGTGTGGGGTTGGGGCGGTGATCTACATTCGTTTGTATTTCTATTAATATACTTGTTTGTAGATTGAGATCTCACCCATATTCCATTATAAAGTTATGGCCAAGTTTATGTATGGAAGCGGGCGCAAAGCACTTGTGTGTAACCTCTGATATAT
The DNA here is from genome assembly GCA_004794575.1 of Lanistes nyassanus. Taxonomy (NCBI): domain Eukaryota; kingdom Metazoa; phylum Mollusca; class Gastropoda; order Architaenioglossa; family Ampullariidae; genus Lanistes; species Lanistes nyassanus. The sequence continues at coordinate 103,452 of SMGT01009059.1, read as the reverse complement.
ACATTTTCTTGAGCCGCAGATTGATTATATAACCATCTTTAACTTCAACGAGTTGACATTTGTCCAGACGTAAGACAGACATTTTGTTCTTAAAAAACAAACAAAAATAAATCTCATTTCATATTTTTTCCAGCTTCAAAAAATAACTATTAGCTTACTGTACTAATTCGTTAACCGAACATGTTCACTTTCTTTTATTTTGTTTTATTTTATTATGATTGTGCCTGCAACAACATCATTTCGTGAAACTGAGCATCACAGCAAAGCGAAACAGCTGCAATCTATTGGTAAATATTTTAGAGATCTCTTTTTGCTTTTTGTTCTGCCTAGACTAGGAATTCTGATCGACTGCTTGTGCATTCTATCCCACGAGAGCGCCAGTCAGCAAGGGGGAGCGTTTGTCCATCTTGCATTCGCAGCCGATCCGCACTTGCTGGGAGTATAACTCCCACCTGTCTGTCAGCATATTCTCCCCTTCCAGAGTGATCTTCATGCAGCGTCCTGTCTGTCTTCGCAACATCTGAACATGCAAGTACGCTTGATCACAGCTCCCGTGGGCTGCAACACAGAATTCAAATGGTGGAAGCACTTATTGTTCCAATTTAATATTGTTCTATACCACATGCTTGCTTAAATTCGTAAAATATGTTTTCAGCCGAATGGGGGTAAATCACTAGTTAATAAATCCCCAAATCTGAGCAAATAGCCCACTCATGATACGTAGCTTCAAACACATACTTTTGCTATACAAAGAAGACATCAAACCGTTCACGTTAACTTACCGTACACCTAAGCCTAATTTGCGTGTGCTATCAGCCCTTCCTGTGGCTAAAGCCTTACAAATTAGGCGCATTGTACCCTAATGTGACTACGCGGGTTTGAGGAATGCCCGAGTAAACAAGATTTTGACTATGCATTTCATGAATAGTACCAACCCACTTTATCCAAATTTGTGAACTAGTATTTGTAGTAAAATCTAATCATCTGAAATGAACTATTCGCTTGAGTTGGTTTTTAAACGTGTATTTTTCGACAGCAATGCGACCTATTCTGTCAATATGCTATTCTCTTTAGTCAAGTTACTATACTGTTCGTATTTAACAGCGGTACTGGCCGGTATCGTCTTTAAACATTCCTTCAGTTCTCCGTTCAAAGATATGACTTATCAAGAGACTTAAGTGTCTTTTAGTCTTCGACAATGCTCAGAATTAAATATGTTCATTTTTTTCTAAAGACAAAAATCACGGCAGGGTAAATATAGCGCCGTCACACATTTCTAGTTTCATGATGAATGATCCATCCTGAAGCCTATTCAGAAGTCGATATTGTTCGTGTAACCTATTCAAACCCAGCAAAGCCTCACTGAATACATCCATTTTCTGTCACACAGTCAAATTAAGCGAGAGGTCTCAGGTAAAACAACCGCAGTATCTTGGTAGCTCTTGAATCTCTTGCAGTCTCTTAACTTTTTAGATGTGTTGAAAGTTTATAAAGGAAAACAACGGTTACAAACAGCCAAAAGATGACGGGGTAGATGCGGAAAGGGGACAACAAACGATAACCTTCGTGCCTAACCTTCCTGCAAACACCAGCTCCTGGTTTGGGACGGAAAACATTTTATCGTGTAACTTCCTGGGCGAAGAGGCTTTTGGCAACATTTTGCCCAAACTTGTCGCGTTTTGTCGCGTAACTTGCTGACAGCAGAAATGTTCGGCATTAGGAGTAGGAGTGGAAGAGGGGACTGGAAGAAAGGTTTATTTGAGGAAAAGGGGTTGAGGATCGCAGACGGCGAACTACATTCCTGGTAAGCCGAGGATGAGAAGCAGACAGGTGGCCTTAAAATTTTCAAAGCTCTTCGGTTTGTGTGGTTTTAAAGGGATAGTTAATCCGTCTAAACTCCCGGTTTGCATCCTTTGTTATGCGTTGGGGCGATTGGGGAGCCTGCTGCTTCTTGTGCGGGAAGTAACCAAAGATATACAACTAAGATTTCTGCACTTTTTATTTAGGAATCCGGACATCTTTCACTCTTTCTCTTTGCTTCTAAACATCGATTTTCCTTCCTCGTGCAGCCTGCTCTCTTGACACTGCTATATGTGCTGACGTAAGCACAGGACGCACTGGATGGAAAGTGATGGAAAGCCACGACGGGAAAAATACGATATGAAATACAGAAAGGCACATCCAGGTAAAATGACTGTTGCAGTTTTTGAGAAACACTGTGGTCGTCAAGGCACAAACCATTTCATCACCACTGCAACTTTACAATCTCGCTGTCAATGTTTTCAGTTCCGCAGATGGATCTGCTAGTCATAATTTCAGGTCGCTCTCGCATGCCCATGTGGAATAATTTTGATTCCGCAAATATAGTAGCAGATTACATGCTTTTTATTGGGAGTTTTGAGGAAGTCATCAACCAGAATTTGGCACATCCAATGTTCCGTTAATTTTAATGCTGAATTTATTCGCCTTTTAAAGTGTTAGAAGTCATTTTCTTGGGTGATAACCCTTCATTACCCTCCCCTTTCTTGCCACGTCAGGAAACCCCCTTCACTGCTTGAGGACGTTATGCAGTCACCAAACGGAGAAAGTCTAAGGTTGTAATTTGCAAGTCTGAAAAAAGATGCACCTACTGGCGCCTTGAAAGCTGAGACATCTTCTGTCTTCGTTGGAAGGGTTGCAGACGATCTCGTTGAGGACGTGTGGGAAAATGTCATCACCGAGAAAGGTCGTGACCTGACAGGCTGAGCAAAGGTTGAGGAAGCCCCCTGGAATCTCCTCGGTGGTCGAAGTACAGTAGTTGCCCTCGTACGTTTCTGTGAACGATGACGTCAGGCATTACACTACCATGACGTCAGGCACTACGTTACCTTGACGTCAGGCATTACGTTACCTTGACGTCAGGCATTACGTTACCAGCTGGACCAATGTGTACCAGTGTGTACCAATGTGTGTGTGCATTTTCGTCTGTTCTAACGACGCAATCAAACAGTTTAGTAAAAAGCTTGCACTAGGTGACAAGATTTTATAGACAGACCAATAAAGAGTGTTTTCACTAGGAATACTAGTCTGTACACGATGCTCTGATTATCGGAATCTGCAAATTATGACAGCACATTACATTAATCCTTCCGACCCCATGCATGGAGTGACAGATGTCTATCCAGTGCGTGGGCCAGAAAACAAACCAAATTTGAAAGAGAAAAAAAAACCAAGCGTGGGCTACTCCACACAGAGCAGGAAGAACGAAAGACGAAGTGGCAGGTGGTGGTTACAAAAGTTGGAGCAGTATCTCTTGGACTTCAACTTTGATTTGAAATTATCTGACTTCTTTCAGCTAAATAGGCAGCCTTAATGCTTCGTCTACAATCACGATGTAGTTCTGAAATCTGTGTCATAAGCTGAAAAACAAAGCTTTTGGTGTCCATGTTGATGAGTCCACAGACTTACAAATAAAATATCATGTTGTAACTGATGATGAAAATGGAGAAAACCTTCGATCTGCTGGAGAGATTTCTGGAAAAAAACTTAATTGGGGTTGCTGAGCTTGGAGGTGGGGGTGGAATGAAGTTTCTACTGCTTATATTATTGACTTGCTTCAGATTTGCTATCCTTTGCGAGCAGAGAGGAAACCATAAAACATGGCAAAAAACAAAAATCTACAGAAATTTATCATTCTTCGCTCCATAAAGTACATCGTAATTATTGTTAGATTATTATAACTTGCTGCTCACTTTTATGTACTGTGAGCTGTAGAAAAAGTTTTAAAGCAGGTTTTCTCTGGGGTTAAAGATTATTCCTACACTTCCTCAGAAGGTTTGAAAAAGACTGTTTTGGTCGCTCAAGGTTGACGGTTTGTTTAGGGGAAAGTGCTTCCACCTGTCGGTGATTTCGCACTATAGGGGCGAGGGGAAGGTGGTGATTCAAGGATCACTCTACCATAATTTATACTACAGCAGGCCCTGTGTGAAGAAGCGGCCATCAAAATCACCCTACCAACCAGCAAAGATGATCTGGCAACAAAAACTTTGAAATAAACTTAGTATAACGATTTTAAATGTTTTGCTTTCGCTCTTCTTCGACTAGAAATTCTACTTTTATACAACAGAGAAGCTGCAAAATGTCCTCGCAGTCATTCGAAGACGAAAGACTGAGATTGAATTGCGCGCTAGTTAATTACCCAACCGCTTATTTTTAGCAACTTACCAGCTGCTCGTTTTACGAATCGAGTCCTGTGACCCATCACGTGACTGGCCGGCACCATCAGCTGCAGAAACTCCAGGGGAAAGTGGACATCACTAAGCCAGGGGAGGCCATCCAGTGCGTTGTCACCATCCGAGTCCTGGTAGCTCCCTGACCATCGCTTCTGGGACTGGCGAGAAGCATTGTTCCACTCGCCTGCTACGTTCTTGTCGGTTAGCTTCAGTTTCGCGGGTACATCTTCTGCAGAACCATTCGACCTGGCATAGTATTCTTCTAAGATCTGTTGAAGCTGAGACGTGGAGTACTTCTCATATAAATATACGTCCTGTCGGAAAAGACAGAAATTTTACGAAAAAAAATCCCATGGTTTCAAGGAAGTGCAGATAATCATAAAGAAAGTAAGTATTAAAAACCTTTTGTGTACTAGGCTACCAACACAAATCGCTTAGCGCAAATGTTTTACAAATGTTCATCGAAATGAACGATATATTAAAGAGTTTTAGTTATGGTATATGCTATTTTTAGTTTAAAATATATGCAAATTCTGCCTTGAAACTTCCCTGAAAGATATATAAAGAGATTATATTTTCGACTTTACATTTTTTAATATAACAAGCCATGACCAGTATACTCATAGGCAGATTCCCTTCAAGATACATACAACAGATTTTAAAGATGTATCATTCTGTTTAGTCATTATCATTATCATTATGTCCTATTTCTGGAGATCGAGTTGGCGACATTTAGGCGTTTCCTCGTAATGTACTCTTTGCAAAAGGAAAATAAACGAGAATTTAAAAAATCTTCACAATTATTGTAATTGTCTAGAATCCAACAATTCGAACATTTAAAACTGTCCTGTAAACGTGAAGAATCTGGATCAGCAGGGGTTCGGAATCAGTTGCCAGTTGCCAGCGGCTGAATGAACTGAATTGGCAAAGACGAATCGATCCCAAACATATCTCGGGATGCTCACATCAAATCACGCGGGTCCTTGACTTTTTTTCACAGCTGGAGAGGTTGTCTGGAGCTTATCGTGGAACTGGTATCCATAATAACTTATTTTACCTAAAAGGAATGCTGTGAAACATGTCGGGTTGGAGGTGATTTTTTCTAGAATGAATAGGGGGCTCTTCCCCACAGCAAAAAAAAAAAACAACAAAAAACCACACACACACACACATACAGCATAATATATATATATATAAGCAGAACGCTTCCGAGTAGCTATGGTGAACACGGAAAACATTTGATTCATTTGTAAACAACAAGTTCAAACACTCATAGGGAATCGATCGGTTTGTCTCCTTTTCTTCCTTTGCCTGCCACACTGCGAGGTCTCCAACGCAACCACAGAAATAGTTTCCCCACTGCTTATAAGAGTAAATACAAGAAACTGGTCAGCTCTGCTTTCATTATTTCCCTTACCTGAGTGCATGAGTCTTTATCGGTAATCCTGTTTGTATGCGTGGATGTAGTATGTGTATGCATGGGGTGTTTCGTGCGCATGGACTAGTGGATTTGTGTGGGTGGATGGGTGGGTGGGTGAGCAAGTGAGCATTTGAGCGAGCGCGTTCTTGCCCCTGTATTCTTCAGTGATCGTGATTCTTTTCCTTCCAGTCTCTCTGATTGGGATTTGCAGACACAACGATTCACTTGATCCGAATTTGTTCAGATTTAATTTGAAGAGGCAGGCTGGTGTTAGTGTAACTCTTCAGACTGTGGGCTGGTCAACAGAGGTAGAGCGCATTTTCGTTATAACACCTAAGATTTTGTTCGTGTTTTACAGCGAGGCGTCGGTATTTGTGATTGTTCATTTGTGATTGTTACCTAGCAAAACTCGCTGTAAGATTAGGGGCGGATTAAGGTCGGGGAAGCACCTTAGATTGTGATCTGGGTCGACAAGACGGGGATTTTCTTTATATCATAGCAGTTTCTCACATTCTGATCTTTCTCACATTCTGACGGACGGACGGATGGATGGATGGCACCCGAAATTCTTTAGTTTTCATGTAATAACACTATTTTGTCTGGCGCTGAGGCTTTGGTTGCGAAATTCTAAGACGGATGAGAGGCCGTCAACTGCTTCCTGTTTGGCACGCGACCTTGGTGAGGTGCTGAACGTACTTTACGGTCTTTGTGAAATTCATGATCAAGACTTGGGGAACGTGTAATACAAACAGCTAATCTCAAATAGATCGGAGGCAGACTTGGGTCCTGTACTCCTCAACCCCCACCCCCCATCCTTTCTCGAGTATGATGCGGCTCGTTAAAGGTGAGCATCGTCATTATAACGCCTCAGATTCTGGCTGTGTTTTACGGCGAGAGATCAGCTACGAGATCTCTCAGTTAATAATGGGCCTGCTAATCGTCTCTATACCAGAATCGGAACAGCTCCAGGCAGAAGATTCAGATCAGGATTACCCACACTCTGTTAGTGTGCGTGACGGATATACTTACAAATTCAGAAGCATCCTGCTAGGAGTAAAAACGTCTTTTCTCTGGAAAGGTTCAGCTTCGGGTTTTTCACGCGTCCGTTACGGTCGTCACTGGCAGCAAGAAACCGCTTCTGATCCAGATGCTGTACGTTCACTGGGTACGGTAATGAAAGCATCTCTAGTTCAAAATTAAGTGGGTACACAGACTTTATTTAAAAATCCAGCTTCTTACTTCTCGCGCATCGGAGAACACTACAGACCTTTTCTGGAATCCCAAGCGGCAGCATGTTGCGGAACTTTCGCCTAGCTTCCTCTATGGTGACAGCAGTGAATGGACTCGAATCCGAGCCGCCCAGCTGGCGCAACAACCTACTCAGGTGATGCGGGGTCAAGGCTGTGTTCCGCCTCCGGCGCCGCCCACACGGAATAGAGCCGTTCACAATGATTGGTTGGTCCAGCTGCTGGCATGGGTTGCTGCTAATTTCTCTAGAAGGGTTACCCGGGGGCAGCATCAGCCCTGGTCGTGGAGTTGACGTCCTCGTGTCCCCCGCGCTACCACCTTCCAAGGGATTCCCCAGAACCTCTGGCCAGAAGTTCACTCCTACTTCGACAGAGGTCGCCTTGTACTCGCTGGGAGGGGTGGGAACTGCGTGCACAGTCGTCTCCCCGGAAATCGGGTTGCTGGAAAATCGGGGCCATGGCTTCGGGGTGGGAGCGGGTGTGGGAACCTGGCCGCGCCTGGTTGGTGCTGGAGGTGGCGTTGGCAACAGCTCAGAGGAAGGTGGGGTCGACCCTGGAGCCAGCGTAGGGTCCTCGTCCATGACTAGAAACGAGCTCAAGTCAACACTGTCGTCGCTAGCCGGTTCATCATCCCCCATCACGTCAGCAAAAGACTTTTTGGCAGGTCGAGAATCGCTTGTGTCGTCTGATCCGAGACCGGAGGGAACACCCTCTGCCCCGTCTGTTCTCTCGCCTACTGGCCTGGAAGGTCCTGTAATATATTCGGACGACAAAAGAGAATCGTCGACCTGCGGTACAGGGAAAGAAGCACCCGAGTTATCTGCCCCTTCGTTCAAACTTTCGGAGTTTCTCATCATCCGACGATGACCACCTCTGTTGTCAGCAAATGTCAAGGCCAGACGCACATCTGAATCACTAGGTAGTCTACTTCTTGTGAGCATCGTGTCCAGAATCGACTGTAAGAGGTGGTCAGTCTTGTCTGTTTTCTCTCCTGCTGCCAGACGTGGCCATAGTTGCCGGGGAAAGGTCCCAGCAGCAGAACTTCCTTCGTTCCGACGTTTCGCTGAGCTGGTGCCCCCAAGCACTTCTGTCACCAAATCTAAGTTTTGTTTCTTTCGTGAAACGTCCTTCTGAACTCCCATCTGTGAATTTGCGCCGGCAACAAAATCGTGGAAATCAGAGGACTCAAGATCTTGAAGAGACATCACATCTGTTGCTTCGTCCGCTCTTTGTAAATCGTCATACTGGAACGGGAAAGAACTCCCAGCGGGACTGAACGAAGGGAATGCCTTTGTGTACCAGAATGTGGGCGCCAAAAGTCCTCTTTGCGTGACGCCTTTGGAAAAGTATCGAAACTGAGCTGAGGACGATGAAGTCAAGTCCTCCTTACTCTGCTGTGTACCTGCCCATAGGATAGTTCAAATAACAAACAATCAAACAAAATTGCCCACCAGAGTTGACAAGATAATAGATTCCAGTAAAGTTAGGAACAACGGACTTTCCGTTTGGATCAGAACAACAAACACGTGAAACAGAGAGAAAACTGTGAGAGTTATGTGTGCGACGATTGTCTTGATATCACAGCATCGATCGATAAAACAACTTTTCAAATGGGTGGGAATTCCGACGCGGTTTTAAAAGACTATGGTAATGGGAATCTGTCGTCATTAAATGGGTTCTAAAGACATGATCTTGCAAGGGGCGTTTGCCATTTGGAAAGCCAAGTGCTAAGTGGAATGATACCTGACCGTTCACGAGAATGAGTTTTTTTCACAGGAAAAAAATACTAAAAAAATAAATAAATAAAGCTCTTACCCCTAACTTATCCTGGTAACGAAAGGATTAGTCTGGTCATACACGATAATAAACAAATGTACCTAGACTAGTGAAAAACATATCATGTGGTATACACTTACCAAACATAAATCCCCCGCACAGCTGACGGTGGGTGGTTAAAAGAAAAACCCACAGGCTGCACACCAACGTAGATCCCATGCTGTCTCTGGCATACACAAGCATGTTGGTAAATAATTTTAAAAGTGGGGGGTAGCAATAGCAATGTTCGTTGCTGTAAGCCTTAATGTGAACAATAGGTTATTCTAAACTCTTAAAAATTAACGGTGCTCCGATCCAAAACAAGACACGAAATTCGCTTTATATTTCCTAACTGTAGGCAGATGGGCTTCACTTCATACTTTATCTACGCCATTACGCTGTAGGCGGTCAGAAGTAACTTGATTGTGATTGGCTGATAATACCTGACGTCAGAAGTGAGGAGACAACCTCCTCAGCTTTGCCAGCGCCATCTGTCAGGCGATTCTAACTTTGCTAAGGAAAGAGCGAACCCTACCCCCCCCCCCTCCTATAAAGGGCTGTTTGATTTCAATATCTGAGTACCAGCAATCATGTCTCCAGAAAGATAACTGTATTTTTTTCATTCTCATTCTCTTGAACTTGAAGCGACTAGCTTCAAAATAACGAAGCGTTTCCTTCCATAATAAAAATAATATAGTTGTGTGTTTATTAATCATTGATTTTGCTTATCAATATATGCATATCCTCATGCCAGGTGAATTTATGATTGATGTTTTTTTGTTTTTTTTTTGACAATTTTTTTTCATTTTTTCTGAATACCCCCTGATGGTTAAAGAATAAAGAAACTTGAACTTTGAAGAAACTTGAAACTTGTTATCTATCTTTTATTTTCCACTTTTTTTCGGTAGATCAAACACTCAAGCAGGAGTTTGTATGTGTACACGAACGAACACAAGGAGATTTGTTCAGGTTCAGCTACACCTGGTCTAGATACACCCGAACAACAGTATTGTACACACGGCTGTGTGCACAAGCAAGCACTCAACCAAGCGAAATCGCAAGTACGTAAAGTATGCAGACATACTCAGCAACCAATCTCTCCCAAATCAGGTGCCCCCTACAAATGGCTTGTGAGAGTGAGTTCACTTCCCATTCTTCCCCCTTCCCTCCCCTTTCCTTCTCCTTCTGTCCATGCATACACGCTAAAGTATGCGCATGCCCATTCCATTCAAAAGTTTGGAGAGATGGTAGGACAAGTGGTCTTTGAAGAGGTGGTAGGAACAATGACCCGAAACAAATTCACAGGGTCCTGCGTGTTTGGTCATAAGGATAGACAGCCTTCATCCCACAGCAACAGTTCAATCACCCACCTGCTTGTCTTTGTCGCAAAAAAATCAGTAATTAGAGCGGAGCAGGTGGTAATCAGCACACTTTATCGATACTGCGTGTAAGGCGAGAATTTACGAGCAGCAGAAAATTCCGTTTATAAAGGAAGCCAGCACTACACTTAGAAAAATCTCACCTACACGCACTGCAGTGCGTCGTGTCGTCGATCGCAATGTTTTCTTTTGCAGTCGCTTTAGTGCAAGGCTCTACAAGTTTTCGAAAGGAATGTCCCACAATGACCCCTTGTCTAAATTTCAGTGAACCAATTTTCCATTTGAAGGGATCACTGTAGTAAGCCAGTAAAACAGCCCACCTATACTGCCGCTGATTTTTTTCTGGTGGTGGTGGTGGGGGCGGGGACTATATGTAGATGAACTGATCTCTGCTTGTGTAGCAAACAATTTGTTCAAAAATGTGAAATCAGAGTTAGTATATATTATTTCTTTTCATGGCGTCTCCTTTTGATCACACTGTAAGTCCAATCCTTGAGATGAAATCAGTGGTCCTCACAGAGCCTCCACTGGCCCCTACAGCTTGTCCTGTAGGGGTAGCAGCGCTGGCCAGATCTCCACCCTCAGAGGCTGGTGGTACCTACAGTTTTGCAGGATGTGGGCCGTGTCCGGCTTTGCCTCTGCGAGGGGACACATCTTCTTGCGGAGATACTGATTGAGTCTGTTGTGCCCTGTTCTCAAGCGGAAGATAACCACCTGCTGGGATTTTGAAAGCAGGTGGTAGCTGTCCTGCGGTTGGGGTGTGCTGTGCAGAGATTTGACGATGATCTTTATCTCCTTAGGGCAGACTGAATTTTTCTGTTGGTCGTCTTTTGCGGCCACTTTTGCCATCCTGTCCGCTTGTTCACTGCCTTCTATTCCACGCTCGGAGGGGATCCACTGCAGTGCTATCCTCAGACACTTGAGGTTGTACAGTGACTGTTCTATCTGAGGCAGCTTGTTGTAACACACTGCATGCAGCACTGACAGAGGGTCTGTCAGGAAGACTACCTGGGAGTCTTAGGTGACTCTATCGCTGATAATATGGGCTCTGTGGATCAGTGCTTCGGTCTCAGATCTGTAGCTGGTGCAGTGGAGACCGGGTTGGTATAACCACTCCTTGCTGCTCTCCACAGGGATACTGTATGTACACGCCAGCTCCTCCACTCTTGACGCCCTCTGTGGCTGACCCATCTGCATAAACCCGTATCCATGCTTCCTGGGGTACTTCTTCAAGCATGGCCAGCATCATCTCCCCACATTGCTCTTCTCTTCCTTTGGTGTGAGGCGAGGAACCGTGATCTGGATGGTCACGTTTCCCAGTCTATCTTCCCGGGGAGTGTTGGGGGGATGGGGGGTCTGCTTTTCTGTACGCGAAGAAATCTCTTTTTCTGTATATGCACGGTTGCAGATCGTGTTTTTTTTCTAGTGCCTCGCCGTAAAAGCACATACCTTACATATATGTGTAAGGTCTGTGGTAAAAGGACCGTGCCACACAAGAAAAGAAGCTGAAAGGGATTGACATAAGCCCCCTTTTGGCTGCATCGAAGCAGGGAAAAATCTCAGAGAAACTGCTCTCGCTTCCCTATGTTCGAAGTTTGTCTGATACGAATCGATCAGATTAAAAAGAAACTGGTAAAAAAAAAGTGTGCCTCACACATGCACGCAGGTTTTAATTATGTGCGTCTTTTATCGATTTTTGAGCATAAATGACGAACCTATAGCCTGCGTCATCAAAAGGCTGTATTCTGCTGCACTGCAATGCACACGCAAACCAACCCTTGGAATACACGGAATGCAAGAACAACAGGAAATGTGAATGGTGTATAGATCAGGTGATGTTACAGTCAGCAGGACAATCGTTTGCGGCCCACCCTTGGTCTCTTGGTAATGGTGTTTCAGTGTTTGTCCTCCGGGACAGGTTTTGTTAACCCGTTTCTTAACTGAACGAGTGCGGGTACTAAGGGTTCGAGGAACCATAAGATGCACATTCGCCCGATTAAGAATTAAGGTCTTTACTGTGCAGCATCACATTTAAAATTCCGCACATATCTTCTGCTAGAAGGTAATCCTTCCACCGAAGAAAATGTCTTTGCTCTTCGCACTGAATTCCAGTAGATTTTGTTGGCGGTGGCAACTTGCATTTCTGCACTTTCAAATACTTTAGGCAAAACTTTACAATTTCCCATCATCGTCATCTGTTCTCTTCCCCCCCCCCCCCGCACTTCTGTAATTGGTGGTGGAGAACAGATACAACAATTATATCAACGAGTCTGCTATGGAGAGATTTGACTTCTGCTTACTGCGACCATAAATTGTGTACTAGCCAAGACTGCACAACACGCCATGCTGGTTGTGGAATTCCTGTCGCTGTAAAAGAAATCACTCACCCTAGCCCCCTTTTACCTTCATTGCTAAGAACTTTATGAGGAAGGAAACTAACATTCTTCGGAGAGCAGTATAAAGATATTGGACTGCTAGGTTGTATCGCATTTATTAGTAGCCAACATGGCGTCTGATGACGTCAAAGAAAAACCCTCTATAAGGGAATTAATGTCAGCCATTCACCCGCGCCCTCCGCCGCCTCTAACTTTTACAAAGCCAATTTCTCAAAAAGTATCAGAATAAACAAACTACTTTTAAACGAAAGACAACTCAAAATTTTTATAGTTATGTTTCCTCTTTTTCAGAAGAATAACGCCCATTCACTAAATTGTTTTCGGTTTTAAATTTCCTTTTGAACTACTGTATATTTGGAATCAGATATTATTTGTTTGATCAGTTTTATATTTCACATTCCAATGTGTGGGATCGCCTCAGAATGCACATTTTGGGTAAAGAGACACTCAGTTTTGATAGAAACTTTACCTCGTATGAACATCGTTAAAGAAAGAAATTGTCCATTTGGCGCAGAATTCTGCTATATATATTTTTTTTTGGAACAACTTGCATGCCTTAAAATTCTCGGTGCGGGTGTCAGGGTAGGAGAACTCAACCTGAAACTGATACTCAACTCAAATTCTCAAATTTGGTAACTCGCCCCTATTGACAGCATCCTCTAAGTAGAGCAAAAGACAATATTAAGTTCGTTTGCAGACTGTTTCTGGACCTTCATTTAAAGAATAACTATATAACAATAAAAATGTTTCATTTAAAGAATGTGTAACTATATAACAATAAAAAATTTTCATTGCAGAAAATATCTTCCATATAACCCACACTATCTTCGCCCCTTTTCTGTGACTATGCTGCGTCTAAGGAAATTGTATTTGTGACTGTGATTGTCATTAAGCAAAGGAGAAATGTTTTCTAAGCGAATTTTTTTCTTTGAAACATGTACATTTTATAGCCATCTGCCTAGAAAGTAGGCGTTTCACTCTTGTGGTTATGTCACCTAATAACGTTCTTTGAAAAACCGTCATAACAATAGCGCTTATCACGAAAACGGAAAAGGTGTTACCTGTATCTTTATCAAAGTATCACAGAGTGAAACGTCGATATACGAATCTCACATCTTTCTTTACCTTGGCCTTGCGTACACTGCAGAGACGAACAGATCTGGAATCAGGGCAGAGTGAGCACAGTTTGTGTCCTCAGAACCACTGGGCTGTCATGGTCGGAAGTAAAAGAACTGCAAGTTCTCTCACGATGGCAGAAACAGGTTCCAGAGCGACCTCTAGGAAAGGCGAGAAGCTGTGCCGTGTACACACTTCTGTGCGACGAGGCGTCCACCCATGCAGTAACCGCATCCTGTACACATCTTAAAAGAGCCGTCGATTTGTCGTAAGGGGGAGGGGGACGCTTTAGAAAAAAAGCTACCCCAGGTATTGGCGGCACAGTGTGCCATACACCCGTTCCACCCTTGTACTACAGGCCTCGTGAGATGGTTGGCATGCGGGAAACTATTGCAGGGAGAGAGAGAAGGAGGGAATGGAAGTTAAAGAAGTTAATGGGAGATTTGATGTGACGAAAACGAAGTGGCATTTGATGGACTTCGATGTACAGCCTACCTGACCCTGCAGGCGTACACCTTGCGTGTCAAGGTGAGGCGACAGGCTGTGCTCGCTGATAAAGGTGTATACTCAAGCCTCACTTACCCCACCCCTATTGCGTGTCTCCATATGTTAAGAAGGAAGGAGGCAGGTAACGGTATTTCAGTGTATCTGTGCGTCTGCGTTTATGTGTGACCCTTCAAACTGAAATTCGACATAGGCTCTTACTGCTAAACGGTATGGAAGATTATTGAGAACTCAGTCTCTTCTCATGCTGTTTTAGGCAAACGCTAAGTTAAGCGACTTGATAAGGAACTTCTATTTATGCTCTAAGCCATCAGTGGTTTTTTGGTGGGTGGGTAGGTGGGTATAATCCTTTCTCCTTTTCTGCAAACATACCAAATGTTCTCGACAGTGACAGAACGCGTATGGGTGGGGTGGGTGGCCGACACAATGCTGACTTCACACAGTTCGACATAGTAGAACGATCTAATGACATAAGAAAAAAAACCCTGTCGTCAAAACGGGACTTAATTTTTACGTGCACGTCTAATATTCGCTAAATTGTCGAAGGTGGGAAGACGCGGTAACCATACATCGGTCAAATTATGTTTGATATTTTTGTTACATGGTATATATGGTGGGCTGTCTAGTTCTGCAAGACTTTTCGCTTTAGTTAACCCGTGTGATACTGACGTTAAGTCTATATGAAAACACATTGCTTTTACGTGCTATAAAAATTGAGAAGTCAGATTAAAATATGTACTTTTAGATAAGCAGACGTCTTTTAAATGCTAATCTAATCCAATAATTAAGCTAGACAATAACTTTCCAAACCGAGACTCAGAAATGATCTTTTTCTTCTTTAAAAAAATTATAAACTTGTTGTGCAATTTCAAACGGCTGCCGAGTTGCTGTACTTTTTTTTTTGGGGGGGGGGGGTTGTTTTATAGGGAGAAAACTGACGTCAAGCCAAAATATTCTTTGTACTTCCTTTCTCCCCCCCCCTCCACCACCACCCCGCTTAACTTTCATCCAGATCCTTTTCCCTTCTTTTCCTTCTTTCAGTACTCCAAACGCACTTTATTTCAAACCAAAATAAACCATGAAACTTTTGCGTCTAATTTCAAGTTTTTAAAACTCAATATATAAATTCCTCCCCCTTACTAAGTGGTATTAAGGTGTAGTCTTATCTGATTGTCCTGCAGATTATTACATCCCTCGGTAACTGTAGACAGTGAATGGGAAACCTGCTTTAAAAAAAAAAACCTGCTTATGAAGACGGATATGTGTGGGTTGCACATGTACCGAGTGCACATGAATTTTTAAAAATGCAAAAAAAGCTAGCTACTGGTTGCCAGGTGTGGTGGGTTGCTGATCAAAAACCTGAAAATTTCTCAATCTTTCACGGTCTGTCAATGTTATAACCCTAGCTAATATCTAAGACATCTAGGACGCCCACACACACACACACACAGAGACACGCACGCACGCAGACAGACAGAAAGCCGCTCTTACACACACACACACACCCGTCTGCCATACAAAGAACAGAAAGGAGTACAGGAGAACGAACCTTCCAAAGTCCAGCAGAAAAACGCCCCCGAAAGGACCCCCAAAGCAGCTTTGACGTCACACACTGCCGCAGTTCGCAGACGGCCCAGACAACACGCACAATTAATAGACCCGCTGATCATTTGCCGCGAATCTAACGCAGGTGAACTGCGGCAGTTTGGACGAGATAAGAATTAAGGTGTAATGTCGCTGTTACTTATTGCAGATTAACGAGTTTATAGCAATGAGAGCGACTCGCACGGCCAACATCAAAACCCCCATCACAGACCTAGTCTCCAACACCCCAGTAATACCACCTCATGTGCGCCTGCGCAGGGAGAGGGGCGGGGGTAGATGTAGTTGGAGGTATATGCTTAATAAAGGTAAAGATAAAGGATAAAGACATGCTTTGTAAGTGCATTCTTATGTAATCATCTGTAACATTCAATGGCACCACGTCCTCAAAAAATTTCAAACAGCAAAACGTCCCAAACCATAAAGTGTCTGTTTTGTCCCTTTAGACGCCAAATGGTTTGGTTTTTAAAAAAATACTATGCAAATTATTCCGTCCCATGCTGAAGACAACAGAAACTGACTAAAACGCTAATAAAACTAACATACATTACTTCTAACACACAATGGTGACTCATAGCATGCAGAATGTACATACAACACAATCAAGATTTCTCTCTGTTTCTCACCCTCCATGGAAAGAGCATCCCATCTTTACCTAGTTTTGTTAAACTGCTTCATTATACTTTTAAATAGTGTATTACTGTGTTCATAACTACTATCTTCCATCTCCTGTCACAGTGTGTATATGTCTTGTCCTTTGTGCCCACAGTCATATTTTTCTTTTTGTAGCACCACTTTTGTAAATAAGAGAAGACAGACTTGGAAAATAAAACCACGTTGTAACCAAAACTAAATAAAACGCATCATGTTTATGCACTGACTTTTATGTCAGGATTATATATTATATATCAGTCTAATTAAATCAATAGTTTTTCTTCTCATTACGCAGGAGCTGACATCATGAAAATGTTACACTTGTCAGTTTTTCATTAATTCCAAAATTTACTAAATTTTATTAAATAATTTCACACATATATATTTTTATGAGCCTCATTTCACATGACATACTTCAAGTTGATTGTGAATATGTTGGTGCTGCCTGCATGCTTGCGTACATGTGTGTGTCATTTTGTATGTGTCAGTGTAAGTGGGGTTTTTATTTTCCTAAAGATTGCATGCATTCAATAGGGTTCTGCACACTGGTGGGAACCTCACACATGCCTTACATGCATGCACACATTCTGCCTTCCACCTGATACAATCCAGCATCCCTAACATAAATAAAAAAAATTATGTATATATTCATGCACACATATACATATATATAACTAATTATATCCGGAAAAATGAAATGTTAAAAGGCATTAAAATTTACTGTGTTTTATTAAAACTAATAAAATAATATGGCAAGTATATAACTATCAATCTTAAGATGTAGGATCTAACTATCCAAACATCCCTTAAAAATATAGCAAGGATAAATTTTACGCAACAATCTCAAGTGGCATGAAAGTGAACAAGATGATCCATCCAACTGCCCACACTGTACCCCCACCCATCATCAAAATAAATAGAAAATACATAACACAGTTGAAATGGTTGTCTGGAACACAGTTTTTGAAGGAGCAGTTGTCCATGAAACTAAAAAAAAAAAACAAAAAAACCTAAGGCACAAGACCTTATTTTCCTTGTACCTGAGGAAGTTTAGGCATATATGAACTGAGCAACCAGAATCTAAAATCTTATAACCATCCCGAGCACCCTCATGTTCATCTCTGGGAGAACAAAGAGGAAAGAGAATCTTCTGGGAGCTGCAGAGAACAAAATAATGTACTTTGCTTTCAATGTCCACGTGCAGTTAAGCAGATGAAGAGATTTTTACTTAGACCATTTCTGTTCTCTGCAGTCTGCCTTCAGACCATCTGTGTTCAGCTGGCATTGGCAAAGAAAGTCTCCTTTTAAAAAACTTTGATCCTTGACTCGCCCTTTTCTGGTTTCTGTCAGTGTGCTCTCAAGCTAAAAAGCATTGTTATCGACACTCATAGCTCTTCTATTTGACATCCATAACAATCCGTACAGTTTCTTGCTGCGCACCACCTCTATCTACATTAACACCTTGAACCCTCTGCTCCTTTACCTGGATGCACGTGCTATCCTCACGGCAACAAAATAATTGGCAGGTGATGGCAAGCATCAATGGAGAGGCACAAGTAACCTCTGAAGGAAGCTCTAGGGATGTCAGCTGTATCTGTCCGCAGATGTTTGAAATACTGAGAGAGCCTCTGGTGGTGAAAGATGGCAAAGAGGACAGGACTGACAATGTCCTTTCGTCTGTAACCCACAAAGACATGTAGAAGGTGATCGCGTTTTCCATTCTCCTGTCTCTTCTTTTTTAAAGAAACTCACCATATTAGCTAATGAACACTGGCAGAATAAGCCGTCCATTTTCCAAAAGTAAGAATCCCTACCAAAGAAGAATGCTGCAGACTTGAACAAACAAAGATACTCGCCTCCTGCTGCGACTCTCCATCCGTTCGGTGCTTCCTGGTTTATGTGGAGGTCATCTGCCAAGCACAGGTCAAGTTCAAAGGTCAAACACCCTCCAGGACATACAGTGACTTCTGGAAGGCGACGCACCTCATATAGAGCAGACTTTTCCACATGGAAGTCCATTTCTTTCTTTTTCAGATCTTCTCTCAGGATCACTGGCAGCTGTCCAAGTAGCAAAATCTTTAGAAACCTACAGGGAAACAGGCTAGTGGACAGAAACCTGGATGGATGAAGAAATAGCTGAACAAACAACTATGTGGCCAGACAGAGGGATAAATCTGTGCGCTGTGCAGTGTCTTAAGTCCTACTCACTATTTCTATCCCAAATTCTGGCTTGTTAACACAAGCACCACTAATATTAGAACGAATGACTGCTACTTGGAGTGAAAAAGGATAGAAAAACAGATAATCTGAACCAAGTAAAAAGACTTGGTTCAGATTATGTTTTCCTATCCACAAGGCCCACTACACAACAGCAGGTGTTGAAACTTTCCACCACTGCAAATCGCTATCAGTATATTTTATTCAATAAATCTGTGCGGAGAGATGGGGAAATGTGCACAATGTGTAACTTCAGGAAATAATCCTTGGCCACCTGATTCAAACCAGCAACCTTCCACTTGCTAGTCCGCATCTCTACTGACTAAGCTATGCAGGCCTCATTGACTAGCATGGCCAACTGGGCCCTTTTCATATGCTCAAGGTGGTCGCAGTGCCAGGAAGACTTGCAGATGAGCCCTCAGATGTCATCCACCCCCTGGCCACTGTACAACCTCCCTACCTCAAGGTAGCTGAGAGGGTGGGTTTAGCATACCACATCTCTTCCTATGCTAACAAACTAGAGAAATAGAGAAATCTTTACACACTGCCATTAATCTGTGACTCAACGGCATATAATTATTAAAACCCATAATAAACAGTTCTTTTGCAAAGCCATGCAAGAAAAGTTATAATTCAATCTAGTACATGTATTATTTATCTAGTAAAACAAAGAATCAGAAATGAACTTTCATTATGGGATACTTACGGGATATCACAGGGATATCCTGATCCCTAAAACGTGTTTTGTATAACATGTAAGATGTATCAATGTAATATCATTTACATCTCGAATCGCCAGTGGCGCAAGTGTATCCATCAACTTTGTCTAGCAAAACTAAGCATACCTGTTTGACGATATGGGTTTTCCAGTCAAATACTTTGATAGAGTGGTTATTGGTGTCTGCAATGTATAGTGAATGCCCATTGACCACGCAAAGTCCTCCTGGCTCGTTTAGTTTCGCCAAGCATGGCTCATCATTATCACAGCTGCTTGGAATGCCTGCACCTAGCACTGAGGTGCACAATTTGCTCTGGATGTCCACACATTTTATCTGGGGAGAGATTTAATAGTAACAAAACAGCGGAAGGACATGGATGAAACTCATGTGCTGAAAAGGAAGAAACTGCCATGACAATTGATATACACCAAGAGTCATAACAAAGTTGAGGCAAGAGGAAACAATTTTTGGAAATACAGCCTCTGATGGAAATATGTCTTGACAAATTGTTTTAAAAACCTGGAAGATAACTGTTACAAGATCAATATAAATCATTTTATAAAGTCTTCAGCTGTTGAATGTAAACTTTTGTGCATGACTTTCTATCACAGACAATAATACCACCACGTGATGTTGTCACCTTATGATTATATGAATCAGCAATAAGAAGAGGACCAGAATCAGAAGCCAGAGCTATTCCTAAAGGATGCTGCAGTTTGACGCCTGCACCTTGTCCATCCATGTCACCATAGGCAAAGAGATTCTGGGACAGAAACATCACAATGACAGGGAATAGTCCAACAAAAATTTCATCCATGTCACCATAGGCAAAGAGATTCTGGGACAGAAACATCACAATGACAGGGAATAGTCTAACAAAAAGTTCATCCATGTCACCATAGGCAAAGAGATTCTGGGACAGAAACATCACAATGACAGGGAATAGTCCAACAAAAATTTCATCCATGTCACCATATACAAAGAGATTCTGGGACAGAAACATCACAATGACAGGGAATAGTCCAACAAAAAGTTCATCCATGTCACCATAGGCAAAGAGAT
>SMGT01009059.1:72567-82952 GCA_004794575.1 Lanistes nyassanus | reverse complement strand
TCTGGGACAGAAACATCACAATGACAGGGAATAGTCCAACAAAAAGTTCATCCATGTCACCATAGGCAAAGAGATTCTGGGACAGAAACATCACAATGACATGAAACAGTTCCAAAGAAATCTTTTGTGCCTTTGTTAGTCATGTATACTTCTCACACATAAAATCTAATAATCTCAGAATACACTGAAGACTTCCTTCTCACTGATACCAAATAAAATATTCTTTAGATACTATTTAACAGCTATATGTTCCTTCAGACACATGCCCAGAAGCTGTTGTTTCCTTTTGTTCGTCATCCAACAGAAGAATACATAACAAAGACACAGCAAAAGTGCATGGGATGACGTGCCCGTCCAGTTTCTCACCGTCGGGTTTTTGTCACCGCCCACCAAAGCTGTAACGCTGCCATCCTTTACTCTCAGACACCGTATGGTGGAACTTTCACTGTCCGCCACAAAAATAGCGTCATGCCCCCACCTGCTGGAGACAGCCAACCCTGACGGTTGTGCGAACCCAGCATGATTGGGGTAGCTGTTGTTTCTGTTCTCTTCAGTTCCACTTCCAGCAATGCATACACAGGTTCCCAGGGAGTATTGTCTGCAGGATGTGTAGTTCACAGATAAATAAATAAATAAAATGTGGATTTTTAACACGCGAGAACACATTTCATGCACACTTCGCGCAGACGATGGACACAGACACTCTAGTGAAAACAGCGAAACACACACACAGAGGGAGAGATGAACGCACCACTGACCAACAGGTTGGGAAACAGATCGTCCTTCAGTCACAGATGGGTAGAAAAGTATCATAAGAAAGATGAACAGAGAAAGTTGTAAGTTAATGCAGACAGGCAATCGGGACGTCAGTCAAGGTACTTTCGGAAAAGAAAAGTTTTTAAGTTTCGTTTGAAAGTCTGTAGTGATGGGGAGTGGCGAATGTTGTGGGGAAGTGAATTCCATTGGGTGGATGCCGAGAAGGTGAACATTCGCTGTCCATATGTTTTTGTCCTGATGCGGGGTACTGTGAGAATGAGATAACATGGTCATTGTCATGTTTTCATTTTGGGTTACATCTTTCAGTTTTGTAAGTATTCACTATCATAATTTCAAAAGCAATCATTGTGTGCACACCTTGTACAGCATGCCTAAACCTGTCCATGTAGCACATGTTTAGGCATGCTTAGGAGACGTGTATGAAAATGCAAGCATTGTGAGCATAAATCATGTATGTACATGCATACAACTGTAAATGAAGTGAATGGTCTTTGTTATTGCGAACAGCACTAGGGGAAGATATTTGCTGCTTAATAATATCATTTATACTTGTTGTTACCAAAAGTGGGCTTGTATGGCTGCATCAATACCTGGCTCTAGTGCACACTTAAACGTTATCACAGAAAGATGTTGTTTCTCTATCATAATGCTCACACCTGAAATAGCTGAAAGCTTCAGGTGCACTTCAAACAAAATGATGCAAGGACTTATATAGTCATCAGTAAATCCTGTTAAGCTAATCCTTGTTTACTAAGTTTATGTTATTGTTGGTGTAATGTTTTGTGAACAAGCTTTACACCTGTTTTTCCACCATGTTACATCCTTCAGACAGTACATCCAGATCTGATGAGTGCCTGCCATGGCTATGTAGACCACATTGGGCTCACTTCCCCCTGTGCAACACAAAACGTGATTTTTCACAAGCGGTGCTGCAAGACTTGGCAGTATACAGGCAAACATCAATTACTTATAACAAAAGAACAATCCTTAGACTCTGAATCAGTTTTTTAAAACTTTTTTTGGGGGGCAGAATGTGAGCATCAAATCCCAAATCAAGGTAGTCTATGGCTTTTCATCAAGTCAGCAAGAAGGCTATATAGCAGACAAAAGTGGGAGGAAATGGGGTGGTGAAGGGTGTTAGTGAAGAGGAAATGAAAACCAACTTGTCCAGAGAAACCCTGAGCAGGTGCAAAAACCTGCAAACAGGGGCCACAGGCACAGAAAGCATAGAAATTTTTTTTTAAATACCAGCCTTGAGAAGTAACAAAATAAGAAGGTATGTCCAGTTTCTCAAATCACCAGCTACAACTGTATCACCACCAGCTACAACTGTATCATCACCAGCTACAACTGTATCACCATCAGCTACAACTGTATCATCACCAGCTACAACTGTATCACCATCAGCTACAACTGTATCACCACCAGCTACAACTGTATCATCACCAGCTAAAACTGTATCACCATCAGCTACAACTGTATCATCACCAGCTACAACTGTATCACCATCAGCTACAACTGTATCATCACCAGCTACAACTGTATCTTCACCAGCTACAACTGCATCTTCACCAGCTACAACTGTATTCATTATCAAGCTGCCTAATTCTTCACATCAGGCAATCATAAACTAAAACTTTGTCTCACCTGGAGAAACACCAACTGCTACATCCCAGGGTGAGGACAGCGGCTGCTGTGTACCTTGGGCCCCTCCTGTGTGATCTGTACCCTGATGACCTGTACCTGCCAGGGTCGTTACCTGTCCTTTCTCCAAATCCACCTATGGTAAACATGTTCATATTCATTTGTTTTCCATGTTTACAAGACTCCCCAATTTCTTGTTAAATAAATGTCAAAAGTAATTATGTTTTAATCATAATGTAATTAGGCTCTACCCAATAAAGAACTAAGCATGTGTGAATAATGATGCATAGGTAGAGAGACAGTAAGCGTACGGTGTGGAGATTTCCATGTTAAATATTTTATATGACAGAATATAATTCTACAAATACTGAAACATCGTTATGACCACCACATAATTTATTCTGTTCTGAAATGAAACATGTGGAGTGTTTTGCTAGAAGTACCTGTCTCAGGGCATGGTTCTCCGTGTCTGCCACAAATAGAAGATTGCCGAGACTGGCAACTCCTTGAGGTGAGGAAAATGTAGCCTCCTGCAGGCTGCCATCAATAAAACCTTTCTCTTTGCCTCCAATTACCGTCTGTCAGCAAAATAAGACATTTTCCAACCATCTAGTCTCCAATGGCTGCTTATCGTGAAAATAAGAATTTTTTCCCCAAACATGTTTTCTATTCTCATTACTGCTGACCTTTTCCTTTTCCTACGCAATCAGCAAACCAGGCATTTTTAAACGTATATTCCATTTACCAGTTAAGCACCATCCTACCTACTTCCCCTCTCTCTGCCCATCCCTTCATCAAGCCCCACCCATTTCTCTCTTTTTGAGAATCTCTCAAGATTATAGAGCCAAGAAAACACTCACAAACTAAAAAATGTACATGCAGCCATACAGGTATCGCACAAACTCTCATCTCACATCAGAAACAAATTCCACTCAACACACCTGCATCATTGTGCAAGCCTGAATCTCAAAACAAAAACAAACAAACAAACAAAATTTCACTAGACACACATTTACAAGCCTCCCTTTTACAAGAGGTAGGGGGAATCTATAAGGCATGCCTGTACCATTCTACAAGCTCTAACACCAGAGGCAAATTCCACTACCATACCTCTACCACCCCTGTTATTCTGTCCACAATGAGCAAACGGTGGTTGCCGGTGTCAGACACCACCAGCTGCTGTGACTGAGGTCCAGCATGAACTTTGCCAGGGAAGAGAAGCGCTGATGTTTTCAAGCGCTCTTTCTCAA
Source organism: Lanistes nyassanus (assembly GCA_004794575.1). NCBI lineage: Eukaryota > Metazoa > Mollusca > Gastropoda > Architaenioglossa > Ampullariidae > Lanistes > Lanistes nyassanus. Next base: position 79,281 of record SMGT01009059.1, on the reverse strand, counting down.
GATGGATGGGCAAACAGTGCTTGCTTATCTCCCCTTTAGCTGTATAGTGTTCTATGGCCAGGGTGACAAATTCAAACAGGGTTTCTTTGTGGCCTTCTCCCACAATATAGTACAGAATCTGTAAGCAATTAAAAAATTTACATGGAACATGAGTCATTTTTCTGATGAAATCATCCTCATCATTGTCATCATCATCATTGTTTTTATTATTATTAGCATTCTATTCTATTGCATTCCTTTGTATTTTCACAGTAGGTTCACACTGCATCCTGCATACATCAATGCTATCACTTTTATCAATCAAAATAGCAAAATTAATAATATGCAAGGATAACATGTTAAGAACTAATAGTCAAGAGATAAAATATTGCTGATCAAAGAATGACAGGAATAATACACAATATTTAATAATGCTATTGCAAGTTCCTTCCTTGTGTTAAAATAATGAGAAGGTCAAACGGATAAGGGAAAAGATGACCTTTTGGCAACACCACTAGAAAAACACTACCAGAAGCTTACACATTTATTTCATGTAATTTCTATACTTACCTTAATCTGGGACCAGAGCAAAAGGCACAAGAACAAAGAAACAAGAAATGCCTGAAAACTCCTCTCATCTGTTGTTATCATAATTATTGTTACAGCATAAAAACATAGCTACCTGTACCAGCTATTATTATCATAATTATTGTTAAAGCATAAAACATAGCTACCAGTACCAGCTATGATTTTCAAATACAAACCTGGCCAGCAGGACCCACAACAACAAATGATGGCCAGCAAGAGACTGCAAGCTGCTGCCAAAGTTTAGCATCACTGTCATTGACAACAGGATGAGTGATATTGTAACGAAGAACAGCACTGATAATGTTTGCTGTCACCTGTTGAAAATTGTGCAGCAAACTGTTTAGAGGTGGAGCAGAATTAAGTAAGACAGTAGTAATAACTACTTACTAGATACTCTAAGATGACTGCATGTGGCAGTAACACAAGCATCACATTTTCTTAACTGGAAATTATGTATATAAATTAGTAGTAACTCATTGTCTTAGTGAATACCCAAGCACTGCCAACATTAACTTTTAAGATTACAAATTGGTGATAAATCACTCATTGGGGATAAAAGGTGATCAATCTGATTAAGAGTAAGACGGCTTCACTTTTTCATTCAGAAACTTTGCAGAGTGGACTCCAATCACGACGACTCCATCTTCAACTGAATATCGTTGCTCCAGCTGGTGGAGGTCCGGGAGCACATGCAGGCAGTTAACGCAGCAGTAGGTGAAGAAGTCAAGTACCACGACCTTTCCTTTCAAAGAATCCTCTGATGTGAATGTAAGTGGAGCAGATACATTCACCCAGTCCATATCTACTTGGACAAGAGATATAATACTCGAGTGTGTAACAAGAAATTCTTGAATAAATTAATGAATATATAATAATTAATATAAATCATTTAATGTGTGTGTATACATACTGTGCATATATTCCGATCCAGACAGCATGAAACTTTTTTTTATCTTGTTGCATGAATACAAGCATTTAAGTGTCTGCATGTAATCACCATTGAAATTAATATAAGAAGCTTGTCGTTCTTGTGACATATTTCACAGTTTCTCTCCAAAACTGTAAAAGTAAACTTGAAAGAATTTTAGTCTTGAATGACTTCGTTTTATGGTAAACTTTCACACGCCTTTGCAAAACGTACCTTTATCAAAATCAGGGATCCTGAAACTTCTAGGATTATCCATTTTAGAAAAATGCTGGATAATGTATTGCTTTCGAGCTTCATTCCTTTCCTTAGTAGCCAGAACTTCCTCGAAGTCTGCTAAATAGGAAAGAAAGTCGTCTGCTCGCGCCATCACTCAGACGGAAGTTACTTGATTTGACGAGAGTCGCTTCCCCTGATAGTGCAATTCTACTGCTACAAATGATGAGCGTAGTTGTGGGATGTACACAGTGGGCGGTACAGCTTTTGGCTCGCATGTCGACGCTTGCTGGGCCAAACCCACCAGTGGCAAAGATTACGTCCTGGAGCAGCAAATTGTATAGACTATATCGGCCATCCCCTAAACATGAAAATGAGTCACCACACTGCCGGCGACGTTACTGCACCTATCGGTTTATTAGATGTTTCAGTGTTAATAGTGATAACCGGTACATATATAGCGCCTTAATGAGAAATTGTGCAAAATCGCCAATAGGTTCAAGCAATTAAGTACTTTACCTCTAAAACAACTGTGTGTGCGTATTCTAGCATAAGAACAAGGATTCGAGATTTATATAGACCAAATCATAAGTCGTTGGTTTGGTTTAGGACCTTATACAGTATGTTCGGCGTGTATTTATATTTGCTGTGTCACACACACACACATGGGGGGGGGGGGGGGGGAAGTGGTCAAAGGAAGGAAAGTAAGATTAAGACTCGATACACAAGTATCGACTATTCAGCATTAGTACTGTGGGTTTTCCTGTCCCAGCAAGGCATTTATCAACACGATCGTGGGTTGACGACTGTTGTTGGTATGTCAGGGCATTCGTCGATCCGGTCATCCTCACTCGAACTTTTCTGTCGTCTGCTACACACGCGTCTCGACACCAACATCATACTCGCGTCTACCACCACAGTCATTTTAAAAGCCTGAGACTATGAAAGGTCGCGCGTCAGTAGAACTCATCGTCCAGCAGGGCCGTGTTTGACTAGTAACATCTTTTACGCAGGACGTCATCTTTTCGTCTTTTCTTCTCCCTTCTGAAAAGCCTTCTGAAACGATCCTCCGAAAAAATTGCTCTGGCAAAGAGACCTTTGTGCTACATTTCTAGGCCGTGAATTCCTCCTCTCCCTTCTCTGAAAAAGTTTCCCTCCAAAAACCCTCTGAACAAGATCTCCAATGACCCCCATCACTGGTTGTGCAACCGTTCATATTACTAGCCTCTATGACCCTTCAGCATTTCCCCTCCGACGTCACAAGGTCAAAGATTTAATTCCTATGGCAGGGTTGCTGACGCAGCTGATTGGCAGCTGGGCCTTCCCTGCCATGACTTCCGTGGTCAGTGAATGGCTTTGTGTTATGCCGTCTCTGCACGTGTTTGACTAAGCGCTCGACATCCCAAAAGATTATTTCTGACCTTTCGTGCATCGCTGCTATGTTGTCTACTGCACTGGGGTTCAAATCTTTAAAAAAATGTTCTAGAGTTATCTGCACTGTTCGCTAATGAAAGGCATATAATATACCCTACCATGCATATTATACAGCTAGCAGTTCCCTCAACGCGCAGAAAATGTTACTCGATTTTTCTTCGTAACTTATCACGGTGTTGGATTCCTTAATATAGGCACATCTTCCCCAGTTCCCCCCCCCCCAATTGACATTAGATATATAATTTATTCTCTCCCATGGACTGCCACCTTGGTGTGGTGGGAGGGCTTGAGTGTCTCAATAACCCCGAGAGCTATGCTGGCTGGAGCTTCATGCTCCTGGTAGGGCCACCCATGCCAGACAGGTCGAAGGATAGAGACCAGACGAAGCGCAGTCCCTGGTCCTCCAGGTTGGGGGTTGGGCTATGGGCCAACGACCCATTCCCGTAAAAAAGAATTTGTTACAGAAACCACAACGACACAACCAGAAAGCAATTTGGCTGGCGACGATTTCTCTCCAGCAGAGCTTATGACGCGAGCTGGTGAAAGCCTTAGGAAATAAAGGCAGCCGGATGGACATGGGCTCAGCTGAAGAAGACCGCCGCAAACCGAGTCCGCTGGAGGAGTGTCGTTGAGGCCCTATGTTCCCCGGAGGAGCAAACGGACTAAAGAGAGAGAGAGATATAATTTATTGATTTGGTAAACGCCACCGCATTCTAATGTTTCCTGTTTGCATGACTGCTCGCGTACACGCGCACGCGTCTCAGCAAATAAACAATTAGTAAAGTATGAGTGACAATGTAGTGACTCCTTCTGAACAAGCTTCAGCGCCCCGTGTTTAACCGTAACGTATCGTCCATTCAAATTCGGACACTCAAATCGACGCAATGAAAGGTGAATGGAGAAGAACGATCCTTAGAAAGGAGCGAAAGAAAAGAAAGAAAGCTCAAGGATACGGAAATGACAGAAAAGGCTAAAAATAAAGTTTTGAAATAATTGTTTATTGCGTCTTTTGTGGTGTCAGTTGTGTTAAATGCCAAAGATGTGTGGAAACAGCTCAGACGCACCTCCGTGTTCTTGCTCATTCACAGCACTAGCATCTCGACTTCTCACCCCATACAGCAGTGTAGCCCACTACCTGCATTGCACAACTAGAATGAAAAATATAAGGATTTCTTTAATGCACTGTTTCAGACATATCCATTACATTATCGTGTTATTTACAGACACAGAATATGCATACGCCAGCTGACACAAATGTGGTTCGCAATCTCTTCCCTTCTGTTGCAGAAAGAAGAAATCCTACAATCCTACAATCTAAGAATCCTGACTCCCCCAGGAGAGTCCTGGGCTAAACAGCGCACATTCGATGTTTGGAATGTCAAAAAACCCAAAATAGAAATGGCGAAAGCTATGCTGACATTTTTACGCAGAAAAGTGACAAAAGCATGGCAAAAAGCAGGAATACAAAAAAGGAAGGAATTAAGGTAGGAATGAATCAGACAAAGTGACAGACCAACGGACGGACGGACGGACGAACAGACATACATACATACACACAGAAAAAAAGAACTCTTCATATACATTGCTACATCACCCATGTTTTCATTTTCAGAGGGCGCAACGTTTACATTGGACATGGCAAAACGGTCTGGTAAACAGCCAGTTCAACATTCTTCAACAAACCCGTTCAGTTGCATAAATTCGATCATTTGTGCATAGATGTTTGCTACTCGATCGAAATTACGTGAAATGTTTATTGCAGACAGATTTGATCGTTAAATCACCACCGTTTTCATTCCTCTTAAATTCTGCCCGACGGGGGCCAACATTCTAAAGCAAATTCTCCATGGTACTTGTCTAAGCTTTGCCTTGATAATCCACAAACTCCATGGCACTTTGTATCCTCATGATATGCAGTTTGACAAACTGATCATAAATTATATCCAAACACGATTAGAACCATGTGCAAAACGTGTTGGTTGATATGTTAGTGATACAGTTTGCGTATACATGCAATTTCTTCTGGCAGCAGATAAATCTCTCATATTAAAAGAAAACTGATGCCCCTCCCAAATTTCCTCCGTCGGAAAGAATATGAGGTGTGTGGCGAGTTGGAACTGAATGACAGGAGGTCGTTTGAAACCGAAGGGCGAGTAGGAGCTCAGCAGTTCATAAACAGATATCACACTGTTGGTTACTGACAGTCGCGGAAGGAAGGAATCCAAATAACGCAAAACCTACAAACAAATGAAATGTGATTAAATCGGTTTAAAGTTAAAAATATGAAGGCGTCCTGCAAATATAGCAGTGCAGATATTTGGAAAACTCTCTACCCTGAAATGAACCGTTTGGCTGAAAAAAATATAAAATCTAAATTATTCCTGTATTTTTAAAATAAAAAAAAGTACAACTGAATATATTTGAAAAGGCGAAGTTTAAACTAGGCACACCTGATCGGTCGTCAGAGAGTTCCAGATCACATAAAAATGTACTCTGATTGGGTTGTTTCAGAAAAGAAAATCTATGATAAATACCATCAAGGAAAAGGTACAAAAATGGCCACATACAACATCATCGAAAAAGTAAGCGGCATTAACAAAATAAAACAGAGGGCCGCAAATGCACAGCTGGGCCATGCAATCGCAACATGAACAATCTCGTCCCTGTGGATTGTCAGAGAGTTTCAGGTCAGCTCCTGGACACAGTCAAAAGAAAGAATGAAGAGGACAGCAAATGCTGTCACACGATGTGAACTTGACTGGAAGTTTCCCTTGGTACGGTTATCACCTACACGACAGTGCCAGACATTTTCCTATTCATCTTCCACCCGAAGACCAGCCATGAGTGACGTAATCAGAAGGATCGGCACCAGCGTCATATCCAAACCTGCAGAACAGATTGGTTAATATAATTAAGCAGTGTAGCCACTGGGTTACATGATATCCATTACGTCGGGTTTATTTTACATTTTGTGGTTCACCCGAGTTTCAAATGAGCGGTAGTGGAGACTGTTCACTGCACTCCTTCACATCAGCAGATGAGAGGCAAAGAAATAAAACATTCCGTTTTGCCCTCTGACATCCCTTTCAACTTGTAAAACCTAGTCTGTCCGACTGCTAGTCGCCTATGTAAGCGAAGGATTATTCCTGTTTTACATACCTAGACATGTGGTGCTACTCGTAGCCCTTGGGGTAGTGCTTTTAGGAGTCATTGCGCTGCTGCAGGCTGTGGTGTTGTAGGGACCCAGGCTTCTCGTCCCTGAAATCCTCTGGAAGGCTTGCCTGTTCTCGTCACCTCTTAAACCTGTGGCCGCAGATATATATATATAATATCTGTTATGACACTTCGGTCTATATATAAATAAATACTTTATAGCACTAAAGTCATCATCTACGTTATTTTCTTGGCATTTTAAAGCGATTCCTCGCACCAAATCTCATCAGCAAGATTATGTTGAGGAAAATTGGCATGGGCTCTGGAGAGTTTACCCATTTTGAGGAAAGTAAACAGAATTATGTTCCTGACACTTGCATGTAGTCCGTGTTGTTTACATTTGACTCATTCGTACCAAC
>SMGT01009059.1:61237-71864 GCA_004794575.1 Lanistes nyassanus | reverse complement strand
CCTGTTCATCTGGGGTGGCGTGGCGATGTAAACGTCGACGTAGCGAGATGTTTCCACTGGCATGATGTCAGCACATGCAATGCGGTCAGCAGCCTTGTTTGATCCGTGCACAACAATGGACCGGCCAATCACTACAACACGCGCATCAAGACTGACTAATCACAAAACCTCGTCCATTAAAAGCGACCAGTCACAAAGACGCAAACAGACTGACTAATCAGTGCAAAAGTCGACGTCGATCAGCTACACCTATCTCTTTAAAAGGGTTGGGGGGGGGGGGGAACACTCAAGGTTAATGAGACTACAGGAGTAGGGTGGATTTTTGTTGTGTTTGGTTTTTCAGTTCTGTAAGCAGCAGATTTCCCAGATGTTGCCTTCCATAAAATGAAGACTTTATTCCGTTTCAATGCCTTAATATTAATACAGGGGACAAAAAAACCGACACAAAAAAGGTACATGAAAGACATGCAGTCATTTGACGCCTCGTTCGCACGACGTAAGCATCCAGGCACACACACACACATGCACGCACCTCCGTATTCGCCCGCTAGGGGCAAGAAGCTGTCCCAAGCTATTTTTAGCCCGGTCCCCATGTCGTAAGTGCCCAGCTTGCCGGACATGTCCCCGAGTTCGCAACGTAAGGGGTTTAACTCGCTGCAGCTCTGGTAGTTGGCCTTGACAGAAACAAGCAGGGTGGTCACTCTTTTGTTCTACAACACTTCCCAGGCCGACACACTAAGATCACCACAATATGTTATTCAACGGTTTGTTCACGCGAACTCTCAAGGCCAGACACTGACAAACCACTTACCGTTACGTTGACTTTAAAAGGATTATAGTGACCCCCCGTGCTCATGCACCGATTAGTGGTGGCGTTAGCGTCCCCAGACACCAGGAACTCGTGCACGTGCCAGTTGTGTTCGGTGGTCTGCACACACATACAGCAATGGTTCCGCTCACTTCAAAATGTCGTCATTGTGTCAACTTTAAGAAATCTTTTAAAAGCTAAACTGTCAGCATTATGGTCATTCACAATGCACACGCAGGCACTGATTTCGTGAGTAGACGGGTTAGTGGGAGAGTGGGTGGGCAGATGACTGGGTACGTCACTCTCTAAAAGAATAAATCACACTGTTCGCTACTTATTGATTACTTCCCTGATGTGATTTTAAACTTTTTCTCACAACACTAGTCACAAATCATAGCAACTATAAGCGAGTGGCTGGTACCCTCACAAGGAAAGACAAGCATGTCTCACCGGAGTCCCGCTTGCAGTCTTCAGGTTGACCGTCACCATTGTATCGCTCATGGTGCCATCCATGTAAATGTACTGGCTCTGAAACAGGAAATGACGCAACAGCCACGTCATCAGGCGTGAATGACAGACACGTTGTTTCTAGTAGAGCAGCTGGAAGTGATGATAGAATGTGTAAGGGTTGTAGACATAAGCACACTGCTCGCTTTAAATTAACGTTTAATTCTGTTACTCTTATGGTTTTGTAACCGTTGCTTCGGACTCAAGTTTCTACAACAAACTTCGTTGTTCTTATCAGAGGAATGTTAGAAGTTTTCAATAAACCACACACGCTGGCACTGTAGGAGGGGAGGAGTAGGGCTGCACACATACCAAACACCCACAGGCACGCACCCAATCATGCGCAGAATCAGTTGTATATTCTTCATTCAATTGTCTACAATCACTGTACGCATCCTCAATACATAAATTTGTAACGAAAGATCTCAATACAAACATTAGCAAGCATCCTGGTGCAGTGTTAGCATTTTGCAAGCGATAAGGTGGGAAAATAGACGAAGAAGTGATCCGCCAATACTGAAACCCAAAGCCTCGGCGCACTTTTGACTAATAGGTTGAGTGAGTCATCATGGACTGACACCGCGCAAAAGCGTCTCCCACTGTAATAGTAGACTGAATAACTCTGCGTCACTGGGTGAAGCGACTGCCTACATCCTTGTAAGTCACTACCTTTCAACAATATTCCCCAGGTACAAGTGAACCCGATCGAGCTTGTTCATGTGCGCGTGGGTGCGTGTGTGCGTGGGACGATCTATAGCATATATGTGTCCCTGTGCAGGCGTTGCGAACAGCAAGGGGTGTCGGGCTCGGGGTGGGGATGGGGGGAGTGAAGGAGAGGCAGTGTGCACACATGACGTGTTTTTAGTGAAGGGCAGTGTTTATGAAAATTTGGAGGCATTAAACAACAAAGCATCTGGTTGCACACGGAGAATGAAGTAACAGCAGAGATCTTTAAAAGCTCAAAATATTTATTTACACCCCTTCCCTGTCAAAATCTGACTTTTAAAAAATTGGCCAAGGCTGTGAGCTGTATTCGTTGGCATTGGTTTTATTAAAACCGTTGTTGTTTAAGATGTGTTTGGTTTTGGTGTTGCACCCGGAGTATTTTTTTTTAATTGCAAAACAAGTCGTTAGCTGGTGGCGAAGTGACTGCTCGGCTTCATGCGTCCAATAAATAAGCAAGTATAATTCCGTGAAAGAATCTCCACTCACCAGCATGATCTCTCCTGTGATGCTACCAGCAAAAACGGCCTTCGCTTTCACCTGCATCCCGCCCTCACGCGGGCGGTCCGTGAGGTCGCTGCAGTTCCCCAGGTTCGCTGATGACGTCAGACTGACAGCCCGCCCCACCACACTCCTGGGTCCAGTCAGAACGAGCGAGGAGTCCACGAGGAACCGAGAACGCGTGGAGGTGCTGATTGGTCCGAATTTTCCCGAGATATCTCCCACCGGGTACTGGTCCAGGGTAGCCGAGGCACCGGAAGGGGCCTGGACAGCGAAAGGATTAAACACGCTACCCGTGTTCTGGCACGACAAAACTTGGGACAAAGACAGGTTGTTGATTTGGAGGCGCCAGTCGCCAGCCGGAAGTGACGTCAGGTTCAGGTACAGAAAAGTCGGCTCCTGAATCAGCCCCATGTTCTGGGTCATGACGACTTCTCCATTCCAGGCGCTGACAACGCGTGGCGTCACCGGAACCACTTTGGCGCATGCTAGGCGCTCGCCGCCGCCGGCTGACGTCATCAGCACCACCGACCTGCCCACGATGGAGGCGTCGCCGCTGAGCGGCAGGTTGACGTCCGTGAAGAAAGCCCTGCTCCTCTCCCCCACCACTGTGCGGACAGCCAGCCTCCCCAGCTTCCCTCCCAGGTCTCCCAGCATGCACCGCAGAGGACTGGCCGGCGTGCACTGCTCCGTGTAGCTCGTCCTCGACACCGTGTAGGGGTTGATGACGTCACCGGCTGACACGCAGCGGCGCGTCACGTCGCCCTGCAGCTGGTCGTCGGAGAAGGCCGTGGCGTGGATGGCCCAGGCGTGACCGTCCGTTACATTGACGCTTCCGTCGGCGTAATCCATCTCCACGAAAACTGACGTCTCGGCGTCGGCCTGGCCTGTCGGCTGCTGGAACAGCACGTGACCAATGACCGGGAAGGTGAAGGTGGCCATGGCGTAGGTCGAGGCCACAGTAGCCCGGATGTTGGTGCAGACCCAGCGCGGGGTGTTGGCCAAGTTCTTGTGGATGACTAGGGAGCGGCCCAACACGCTGTGGGGGCCAAACAGCTGTAGGTTCCAGTCCCTGTAGGTCGCCATTTTATCGGTTAAGGCGTTGAGCAACCCGTACTTCCCGCTGAGATCTCCCACCTGTGGAACGTTGATGCAGGAAGGGAATAATGTAAGCACTCATTTTCTCAACTCCCTCCCAATCTCGATCGTTTCTTGTTAGCGTTTCACTTACGTCGATAACGTTTCTATATACATTGGTTTTTAACAAGAAATGTATTGTTTGAAAAAATAATAAATTTCTGGACCAGATCTAGACACAGATTCTTATTATTTCCTTGATGTCAAGAGGTCAGGGGAAATTTAATGAAACTGTGAAATATCTGCTACAGAGGTTCGGGTCGTTTTTTTGTTTGTTTGTTTTTTTTTTTGTTTGTAAAAAGCACCGTTCATTTTATAACTCAGACTGAATGAGAGATTCGTATTTGCATCACTGGGACCGACAGACAGAAGAGAAGAACAGAGTGACTTTCCGTGACACATACAGTACCTCATACTGGTCTTCTGTTCCTGTGGCAGCATCGGGTGGAGGGTTGGTCTTGTAGTCGCGACCAAAAGGGTTGTAATGCCCACCCACGGCTGCAGCGCTGCACACCTGTTGACTAGCTGTCACACGCTGCGGAACCGGCCACTCGTGCACGTGGTATCCGCCTGCCGCTGTCGCCAGGTTGGTCAAGTTCACGGCCGTCACGACGGGGTCAAAGGGCGAGTCCTGAGTCAGAATGATGGAGCCTTTCACTCCGTCATTGCTAAACTCTGCGATCCCCGTGCGAGCCCAGAAAACCTGGATGTCGGCGCAAGCCAAGGGAATGCTCTGCCCTTGCTGATACAAGACTAGTCGTTTGGTGCCCGTGGTCACTGAACTGGTGCCGGATAAGGGCAGGTTCAGATCCAGAAAAGTCAGACGAGCAGAGGATGGCGACAACCCTACAGCCACGCGCCCGAGTTTGCCCGACAGGTCACCAACAGCACAGCTGCAGAGATTTGTGGACACAGACGACGTCGAAAACACGTCAGATTACGTTAAATTAAAAAAAAGAAATGTTGACAAATGGATGCCTCGCTCCACAATAAAACAAAAGACATTTCAGAGCTCCTGACAAGCACAACCAACAGTTCTTTACGCACAAAACTTCAAGAATGATGCACGGATTGTAAAGCCGTGCGTCACAGTGACGCGCAGATTTTTTAACATTTGCAAATTAACACCAGAAGCTGCTTGGGCTGATCCCTGCCTTTTTTACAAAATGACCCTCAGATTTCAGGCTAGAGGATCGTTTTCACCCTGGGTTTTAACAAATTCCAGAAGCACCAGGACAAGCTAACCAAAAACCGGACCGTGTCGCTTCTGTGGTACTTCTGCATGACCCAAGCTGGCGCGCACACTCAGGCAATTACTTTAGTTTAGTCTACTACTGCTTCACTGCCTTTTAAGGATTTGTTGTAGCCGCCGAATGCTTAAGTGGCGGAAGAAAACATGTATTCATGTGTGTTTTTGTATTCGCATGCACCTCAGGCACTAATCTGATTTTAGGTAAAATGAAGGCCATCACGCGCCTCTTTCCCTGTGTAGAATAATACTGAGTATAATAAAAATGTATACAAAAATGGATCAGGCACGAACGCTGCCGTGCATCTGGGATCCTCTTTAGAAGCATCGTCAGAGGCGCAAGCGGAGACAAGTATAGCTATAAACGTCTAAACTGAAAGCACTGGAGAATTCAGTGTTATGATGACATCATATAGCAGGTAGTCTAAAGGGAGACTATTCACATGCGTGTGGGGGCCAAGGGAGATCACTCGCGATCACGTGGGACAAATAGAAGGAAATAAAAGCAAGAATGAAGACCAAACGTACCTCAAGTGGCTACTGGTGCAGTTGATGGTGCCGTAAACACTGGCGGGGTTGAAGGCAGGTGGAAGAGTGTTGCAACTGCCAGAGGGCTCCACGATTCGCCAGTCAAGACTCTGATTGGTCAGCTGGGAGCCATCGAAGTAGAGATCCGACACTACGCGGGTCGCAGCTCCCGACGAGTTAGCTGCCACCTGGCGGAAGATAACGGTACCCAGGACATTCCGGCGAAACACTGCTCTTGCTGTGACGTAGCTTCCGGTGTTTTCGATGGTTGCGCACGCCAAGGGCAGTTTCGAGGTATTAAGCAACAAGACTGACAAACCTGAGCAGATCCAAAAGTCAAAGGTTTACTCACAGAACTTGTCAATATTTTCTTCCAAGGAAAAAAAAAACTGCGCAAACTTCAGCCGCGTAACGAAATATTTATTTCCTGCGCAGCTGCTAATCTCGTCTTAAGACTGGGTAGTTATTTCGATGGAGAATACACGTTTACCACATTGCATAAAAATTTCCTTCCTGTCTCTGTATCCATCTCCCTTCTCTCTCCCATCTCTTCCTCCCGTCCCTCGTCCCTCACACAACTACCCAGGACAGCTGTTAGTGCGAGTTCGCTGGCTGTAAATTAAAGTGTTTAACTGACGTGAACACACCTTCGACGCTCCTAGCGCCTGTCAGGTCAAAGCCAGTCACCGTCCTGTTCGATACCATCCCTCCAACAGTTGGCAGAACTCTGGAACAAAACCATTCTGCTTCGCAAACCAACTACACCTTTCTCATTGGCGTCAAAAGCTAGTCATTGCTACAAACAATTGTTTCTACGTTCCTTCACTTTCGTTGTTACTACATCAGATTTAGGCGTCTCCTTCCTTCCTTCCTACTTGTTTTCATTCATCATCAGTGGTCATCAAGATTATAGCAGAATGCTGAAGCTGGTTCCCCCCCCCCAACCAAAAAAAAAATTTCCAAAGTAAATTCATAACCAGACTAACATCATCGTAGTCATCATCGTTGTCGCCACACCCATGACCAAAACTAATTATCACCAGAATAACATTGAAACCACTAAAAGCACTATACAAGTCTTATATATATATATATCTTGCGGGAATAACTTCGCACGGCGATTTATCTTCCGCCAACTTTGTTTCGCCTGATCGTCCTTATTCTATCATCTCTTCTCGCTGTCTTGGTCACAGTTTCGAAAGTCACGTGATCTGTGACGTCAACATTGAGGCTCACCTGAGACCCAGAGAACTGTCGCTGCAAGGCTGCGGGACGTCAAAGTTGACGCGGAATTTACGAAGCTCCCAGGTGATGCTGCTTACAGCTGGCAGCGATCTTCCGCTCAGGACAAACGTCACCGTCACATTCGCTCCGGGGATGGTCTGGCTAAAAGTGACGCTGCCTCTGACCCCTCCAACGGACACCTCTGCTCTTAGGGATGCGGACTCCGCCCTCGACACTGAAACTGTCAGTCCTATGGTTCTACGATAACTATAATACACAGAAAGACGTGCATTACAACAACAACAACAACAATAATAATAATAACAGAAAGTTTGTACCGCGCGGTACCCCGCCTCGAAGGGGCGGGCTCGATCATCGCCCCTGACAGAATAAGAACTTAGAGGAACACGTGGACACAGACGCACGCAGACACACGCTAGCGCAATACAGTACTAAACAGAGGATCACCTGGCGCGAGCAGACGAGCGAAAAAGCTAGTCGAGATATTGTATACACGTGTGATGAGGGCGCGTGTGAAGGATTGCACTGTTGGCATGTCCAAGATTATAGGGCAGCGAGTTCCATACATGTATCCATTACTACAGTCTGGCAGGGTTCAGCTTAAAACAAGTGTTACTACTGATATCTGCCATCTCTAAGTTCGGGATGCTCTAGTCAGTACCCAGTCAAGGATAGTGTCAGAGATGCAATGAATAGCAAATTAGGTTGTTCAGAAATATAAGAATGTGTTTTTAAAAGCTCTCTCTCTCGTCTCGGTAGTCTAGTGGTTAAGGTGTTGTTCTCACTGCTCTCTGGCCGAGTCGTACCTAAGACTTAAAAACGGTTCCCCTGCCAGACACCTGGCACCATAGGGGACAGTACTAGGACTAGTTGGCCAATGTCATGTACCACTTCGCCCAGACTCATCCAGTCGAACAGACGCTCAAACTAGATAGTGTGCGTCCCAAACTTTATTCATTGAACATAAACCGTTGCAGGTGGTGGCCGGCTTAACCCTGCAACCTGTTCCATAGTCTAGTGGCTATTAATGGACCTCTTCTCTATCTCTACTGTCTACCCTATTAGTGACACAGACGGAAGCCTGGCCTTCTTCTATTCTCTAACTTTTCCTGGCCGCTAAAGGCAGTGGCTTCTTCCAGAGTAAAGCTCCGTTGTGCAGCTGCAGCGGAGGCGCACGAAGAAGACAGCCCTGTGGCTCATCCTCCACTGTGCCTCTCAGTCTTCTGCCTGCTAATTCCTGCCTTGGGCCTTCATGGTCAAAACTTTCCAAGTCCCATGGCCAAGCACGCAAAAGCCCTATGGGCTGGGCGTGAGCCCGAGAAAGCTTCTTCCGTCTGTGTCTTTCTCTTCTTGGTTCTCTAATTGCTGTCCGATCTGAATTCCCTCTCCTCTCTCAAGTCCCCCTTTTTATTTCCCCGTACTCCAACGCCCTCTACATCACATGGTCTATCCTCCTCACGTGCCTCTCTCCTTGTAAACAGCATCACGTGCATCTTCACTAATGAACTGTTGACAGACATCTCGAGTCTCCAAGCTGACCTCCTCAATTTCGTTACAGTCAGTATAATGTGACTGTCACTGGGTAGGACTGAAGGGAAGAGGGGAGGGTGAGAGAGACGTGTTCTCCTAACAGTACCTCTGTTACAGACAGAAGGAGGAATACAAAATAGGGAAGGTGTAAAATTAATGCGTTTTTCTGGCTTTTGTTTGTTTGTATATTTTTTCCCCGCAAACAGGGAATAGGAACGTCACCAGCTTGACCGAATCTAGACATTTAAACACCTTTCCTGTCCCCCTCCCCCCAAAAAAAGTGTGGACGGGAGTAACAGAATTAAGGAAAGCTATACAAAGAAAGTCACCGAATCTCACAGCCTCCGGCGCAGGAAGTCAATGTTCGAAGAGGTTCTTTGTCAGAAAAACAAAACAAAACAAAACAAAAACTAAAAGTATGAGTCTGTTTGGATTATGTCAGTATGCATCTTGTTTTATCCTGTCAGGGATTTCCTTACTATCACTTGTGTGCGTTCCAGCCTCGAGGTACACAGAGCACTTTTCTTGCTTGCCTCAGGATGGATGGATGTTAATTACACGCACTTCTACGGAAGTTACTATAGCAAGTAGAGTACGACAAGGAGGGAGGCAAGAAGTGAAAGTGGGGTAGGCAGGTAGAGGAGAAGAGCGAGCCCCCACCCCTTCCCAATGACACGTGACAGGTGACGACACTGCGCTGTCAGTTGTCGTGTGATTAATGCGTGGGAGACTCCGCGAGGATAGTTAGAGCGTCTGTTGGTGTTGCCTGTCCCAGTCAACCAGTGAGCTCAACCGAGCTACGAATGTCGTCCCTTCATTTATCTCCGTACCAGTTGAAAGTTTCAAAATGTACATTAAGCAAAAAGGAAAGGTTTACGAGAGGCACTTTTTACCACCATCTTTATCAGCGTTCAAAATTACCCAAAAAAGGTGGGGGGGGGGGGGAAGAAGAAAAAAAAGAAAAAAACCTCAGATTGACGTACTGGAAACAAGAGCTGCTTTGAATAGTTCTGTGTAGTATTCATTTGTATCGTATTCAACTGTATGGTTATATTTATAAAATTTCGAACTGCCTGTCAATTTCCTCGCTTTATAAAGCTTGAAACACGGACGAAAACAAAAAACCTGGGACGTACTTAATGATCATACGTCAACACGTCCCTGATTTGAAGTCGGCACATTTTAGGGCGCAATACTGCGCCGTTGAAAAAAAAGGGGGTGGTGGTGGGGGGGGGGGACAAAATGCTTTTCTACTTTGCCGTTTGTGTAAATTCATGGTCGTTTATGGTCGTTTCCAAGGTCACACCGTGTGGCTGTATAGGTCACTACAGTACAGCAATAAGCATGGAACTCCTTCGATCCCTGAATACACTGAGGGATCCGTTCAGTAATTCAGACAGATGCAGTCATTAATAGCCTGGATTACATTTGGCGACCGACGTTCATCTTCGGCTCAGGAAAGCCTGGGTTAAAATGTGCCGAGCTAAACGTCCGTGCCCTCCAGGCGCTGGGCCAGGAGTGTCAAACATTCAAAAGCAGGGCAAAGGGCACACAAGTCCCTCTAATATTTGAACCAGTACTTCATGTCACCTTCAAACAGTTTCAGACTAAACGTGTTTCACAGACTGTACTAGACGAGTGAAACTAGCCAAAGGAAATGTACCAGTGGGAGACAATAAAGTGTTGCAAGAGATCTTAATCTGTGTCCTGGCCTAAGGGCAATGCTACACAGAAACTAGTAACGCCCAGCTAATCTGATCGTCAAACATGTTGACACAAGTCGGTATAGCATCGGCGCATCTGATCAAACTGTAATGACACAGCCAACTTACCCATGCGTGAACGAGCGACAAAGCCCCGTTCCGCTAAATCCCACACCTACTGGCACAAAGCACGCCGCCAGGAGATGACTAATAATTAGATGAGTAACAACTTTCTGTTCGGTGTAAACCAGTCCGATTAAAATTTTCCCTCGGGGGGGGGGGGGGGGGGAAACATTCAGAGCCAAGCTTTGCGGTTTCCGTTAACTGACAACACGCAAAACCACCCACTGCACCCACCACCAGTACCAACAGCAACCAGCCAACCAACCAAACAAACAAGAGCATTTCATGCACTTTTTAGTACCAGATCATGTTGTAAGCTGAGCGGCCACACACTTTTCTTCAAGTTGCAAGCCAGCACTTTCAAACTGCCGCGTAGCAAACGGACATATTATTGCAAACTTTCACCAAATCGCCAACTCAACGTGCATTTAATGGCACAGCTTTGAAGTTGAATTTGGATGTTTGAATCGATCTGTGGATTTGGGTGACGTGCATATAAAGCACGGTGTTTTGTGGGCAACAGCTTCGAAACAGTGTTCTGGACTAAGCACATCCGCTCAGGAGCCGGGGGGG
>SMGT01009059.1:36346-61217 GCA_004794575.1 Lanistes nyassanus | reverse complement strand
GGGGGGGGGGGGGGAGGAGAACAAGAGGGAACATCGCTTAATTTAATACCGTGCTGCACGCTTCGCTTTCGATCTCCGAACGTACGCCCACACGAGCACACGGATTACAGCTCAGAATACATATCACATTATATTTTTTCAAACGTCCACCCACCGCATTACTTTCATGCCTTCTGCAGTCCAGATACGTTACTTCGAAGGCGTTAAATGGAAGATTAGAAAGTCTTGTACCTACCAGACCGAACGCTTCCGCAAGAGAAAATAGTCCCGTGTGCTGAAATAAAGATCCTGCAATAAGGACCCCCCCCCCAAAAAAAAGTACACGTTCTTAACATGTCATATCAGCCTTTCCTGAGAACAAACACGACTGTGCCCCCTTTCACTGCGTCATGATGCGTTGTCTACCCGGAATGTGGATATCATGACAACCCTGTTTTGAGTCGTCTTCACCAGTTCCAGGAGGTGGGTTGTTTTCCTTTAGCAGTAAACAACTTAATATTCATAAATACTTCATTTGCATGTTACGTCCAATTTATCGCATCCGGCCACAGGCGACTGGAGTTCCAGTTCAGCTCATAATACCGGCCCTAAGCGTGTGGAGTGTTTTCCTGTGCTTTTCATTTGCGGTTAACTGCATTTTGTTTGTGCGACGTCGCTTTTAATGACAGGTCCTGGAATACCTAAATGCCCCTCTCCGTTCTGCTGAGGTGAGGTTGTCTCAAAGTCCGTGAGAACTCCTCGTGAAATAAGCCTTCCTGACAGTTGTGTGTCATGCCCACGAGGTCTCACACTTCAGGTCTCACGCGATGCGTGTGTGTGTATGTGTGTGATATAAATCCCCACTCCTGAACCGATCCACACCAAATCAGGCACTCAGGTTCCTTTTCATCCGCAGATGATCACAGGCCATATTTCGAGCCGGTACCTAGACAAATATATAAATTAAATGATAAATATGACGAGGCCTTTAACCCATGTACACGGCCGTCAGCGTGCAATGGAGATCACCAGTTCTCTTTCGTACGAGAGTACTTTCCCTTGCCTCACTTGACAAGCCAAAACGTAAAAGTCGCTGTTGTGTTATAGCTATTCATATGACGAGCTCTATATCAGGACTGTGTTTCTGGAGGAGGGTGTTTCCCCGGGGAGAAGGGTTAGGGTGAGGGTTAGGATAGGGGTACGGTTGGGCGTGGTAAGGCTTAAGATTATGACGTCTCGGCGTTGATCGGCTAAACAGAACTGCAGCTTTTTCATGCACTTTATTCAAAGAAAAATATCCGGACAGCGCCGTGTTCCCTGGATGGAGTAAAAAAAAAAATATATATATATGGTCGGAATTTTAATGGATAATGGACATCACAATCAATGAAGGTATGTATGATATGTATGTGTTTTAGAACGTTTTTTGGTGTGTGTGTGGGGGGGAGGGTCACTTTATGACACTGTACCAGCCGATTTGCCAAGTCTGGGTATGCTTAAGGCCTCAGGACTGGTAAAGGACGATTACACTGTGACTGTGTAGGCTCCATTCTATCCCCTGAACATAAACTGCTTCTCGACACTGGCCGTCGTACTGTAGTTGCTAGACATCGCCTCCCCCATTGTGTGAAGTCCTCGCGAGGCAGAAGCAATGCCCCCTATAATGACCTACCTACCTACCTGCTTCGCCAAATAAAAATGCTCATTATACGCACAGTTCGGCAAAGTAGGACACAACTTTTGTTCACCCTCACCGCTTTCTTTCTTAATTTCATATTTCTTTGCAAATTTCACATCGATCCCAAGTTTTACCGCACGCATATATATGCACACATATATTTCGAAAGTGACTGAGAGGCTTTTATGACAAGGACTGCGACAGCAATAGTACTCGATCCCGCGGGGTTCTTCAAAGGCCCCCATCCTCCGGTCAAGGTCTGTTTACTAGCATTATGGCACTGATTGAAGCGTGTCTGCCGCCGAGTGGGGTTACCTGCGACTGGTTTATTGATCTCCTGCGTCCCAGGAGCTACCTTACACTACATGCATCAAACTAGATTATTACGTACTGTTGTCGCGGTTTGCCAAATGGCAGCTGGTTTCTCTCTCTCTCTCTCTCTCTTTCTCGTCGCTGCTGTTGATTTGGGAAGGAAAGTGGTTTCACCTCGTGGTGATTTCGCACTATGGGGAAGAGGAGAGTGGACTTGGGGAAGGAAGGGCGAGGGAAGGGGGCCGTTGTTGGTGCTCTGCACTGGCGGTGGCTATGTGAATGCCCCCCTGCTGAGTGGTCTCTCTGTGTGCACTGCCTCTAAATACTACGGGTCCCTTTACCCCAGTCGTTGAACTTGAACGAATCCACACCGACCTCAGACTGATGACAACATGCACTGCCCTCACGACAGCTCAGAATTTCCAAGAGATATCAAGAAACGAAGTATGTGTGCACAGAGGGCGGGGGGTGGGAGTGGGAAGGGATCAACGCGTTTACACGTGGGTACTAATTTGAATTACCATGTGTTGGAGACTTCAGTATGTATATCCTGCTACATCAAGGAATTTTCCCGTCACGGACTAAGAGGATCTCACGACATTTGACACAGACGTAACTGTACAGCTATTGTTTGGGAGTTTAATTTGGAACGAGGGGTGAAGCACCATCTGAAAGAAACACATCCGACTGTGCAACAAAGAATGTGCTAACTGAATAACTAAGGTGCCCTGTAAGAGACTGCGTTCTATGAAATTTCAAGCAAAATAATCTGAATGAACTCACGCATCAAAAGGAACGCTTGCAGTATGGCCTGGAAGATCATCGTTAATCATCGATGTTGATGCTGTTAAAGCGGACTGTCACCATGCACGCGCTGGGACACGCGACGCTCGACTGATATATCCTTCTGCTGACGCTGTCTCGTTCTCTGCTCACAAGCTTTACCTCTGCCAGTGACGCGCCGTGTGAAAGGTCAGATCGCACTTGCGCAGACGCGTGTTGCCTAAGGCGAGGTTTCGCGAGGAGAACTCCAGTTAAGTGTTGCCCAGCACCTCTCGCAGGAAAAACCTTGCAAGGACTCGCGGGGAGCCTTTAGGGCATCTTCGCCGGCAAGAGAAAGATGGCTGACAAAACCTATGTAGACCTAAAACCATGACTTTTCCTGTCTGTTCGGTATTTCGTATACACGGCAGACGAACAGACGATAACAGTAGTTTTCAGTACTGACCAAACACTGGTACTGACACAAAACCTTCTATTTAGACCTAAAACCATGACTTTTCGTGGGTATTCGACATATATATTCGTGGCTGTTCGGTATTTCGTGTACATCGCAGACGATAACAGCACTGACATAAAATGTACGTACTCAAGTGTCGATTTATGGCATTTTATGCATCAAATAATTCAGAAAGTGCATTCTGATGCTTGATATACCTTTAAAACCTTTTATTTAGACCTAAAACAATGACGTTTTGTGGCTGTTCGGGGTTTCGTATGACCGCATGTTGGCTCGAAAAACTTCCGCCTCGTGCGCGAGACTCTTGGATGTTTCCTACAGACGCTCGCTCGCTAGAGATCTCGCAGGCGAAATCTTGCAAAGTCTCGCCCTTATAATCAAACAAGAACAAATGAGGACAGAGCGCTATAAATCGTCAAACGACAACCCCAACAAAGTACTGGCAGCGCTAGACACAACCGTATGCTGACGTATGCAATCAAGGGAGCCTGCCGTACCCAAACACGTAGCAAAGAGAGAGTCGAAAGTAAGAAACGTGTTGTTAGTTTACGCTTAGTGAGCGAGCTGACGATATAAAGAAAGGGATATATAAAGAAAGGGAAGCCACGTTCCTTACTTTCGACTCTCTCGCCCTTAGGCAACGCGCGTCAGGTCTGAGTGGGGAGGCAATGGAAACCTTGGCCTTGAGAGGTCAATAGGTCAACTATGCGTTGTGTTATTTCGCACTACACGTCTTCCTTCACTTGCAATGCTCTCAACGTTGAGCGAAAACATTTTCCGAGCATTCTCCGTACACGGGCGCAAGACACCTGCACTATTTTACCCGCCAGATCGTCACATGATCATCACGTGCTCGCTCTAGGGGCTGACAATAGTAACACTATGGATGATCACGAACAATGTAATCTGCTGACCGCTGCAGCTTCTGCGACTGCATTTATTTTCGCCCAGCAGTCTGAGAAAACAAAACGGAAAAGATGAATCTGGGTTCCACAGTGCATTGCTCGTCGAAACCAGTTGGGAGCATACGCGTACGCGTCTTCTACAAGAATATCACCACACGACTCCACCGAAAGCAGACGCTTCTTGCGAATGTCGCACGACAGTTTCGTGACCCAGCCGTCTCGCAATCGACGGGTGAACTTTCCGTACTAAATCTCTGTTTGAATAGTCAGGGGATGTGTTTTCGTATATGCTGGGATGGTGCTGCAAGAGATCAATTAACTGGAAAATCGTTTTTTCTGACCAGATGACTATCAATCGACGGCCTAACATGATCACGACCAGCGCTAGACCACACTGCACTAAATAGCAGGATTGTTTCTGATTGGCTGACACGCTTGCAACATTTTGAGCCCCTGCTGGAAAATAGCGCGGCGTGGGATACCCTAAAATGTTGAGGCCTCCCTGAAACATTTTCTGGTCGAATGGTGGAAGAGAACCGAATAGCAATTACTTATTCCAGAATAGCCACCACGATAGCAATTATAGTTCCTTGAAATTTCCTATGCATGAAAACCGAACAGCTTATTTTCCGTTCTTTATCTGCTAATAATTTATTTCGTCGTCCCAGGAGTGAATATAGCTTCTAAGTTTGCCGAAACAGCCTTTTCCAAAGAGAGAGAGAAAAAAAAACGCTGTTCGGGAATACATTTTTGTACCGTTTACGTGCATACAGGACCAGGATCGAGTGGCTAAGAATTATTTCCGGAAGTTTAATTTAACGTTGACTCTTCAACCAGCCCGGCAGCCCCCTCCCAAACTGGGTTACTGCAGTTCTGTCAGTGTATAGCTTCTCGAGGATCCCATTATCCCATATTGCGAAATCACCGCGAGATCGATTCACTGTCCGTTTAAAATGACCTATGATACCTACCTGCCGAGAACATTTGTGAGAAATCGCAGGTTTATTGAAGCACTGTCCACCCAAACCAACAAAAACATGAACAATTAATCAGGGTGACACTGTACGAAATCCTAGCGAGTGAAAGGGTACGTGAGTTCTTGCAGGGTTACCGTGTTCCCACTCAATGTTTCATCGCTATATATTATTCCTATAATCCTAATTAAAAACACGTGACAAAAGATCGAAGACATATATGACACAGACTGGGGTATTACACTTGTAATCTCCTCCATTATGTCTCTCGTCAGACAGGTAAGACGGGTGGCAATGCAATACTTCTGAGAGACGATAGCGGTTAGCAAAATTTTCGATGCCGACATGACAGCAAGGTATGCTCTCCTTGCTAGCAGCTGACGAGAACCAGTGAAGGCTTGCACGTAGATGTTAACAAGAAGTCGAGGTGGGCCGAGAAAAAGACAGTACGCGATCAAAAGATTGATGGGCCTTCAGCTTCTGCGAGACGTGAAATGGTTTATGCACAAAGTGAATCCTTGACGACGGGCGCAGCCTATGCGCATGCGCATCAATTATGACGGCTTTCTTTACTGCTGCTGTACTTCGCATGTTCATCGTATATCAACGGCAAACGTTTGTCGATGTGTGCGCACATGCACGCAGAAAGTGTGGAAGAGAGAGAAACTATAGTCAGGTTGGGCCAACAGTACGCGCATGCACAGTTTGCTCACAACATCCAAACAGCGGGAATGGCCCCATGGACGTACATATACCGACACGCATGCAACATGCAGACGCTGACACGCTCAAACGCAGGCGTGGACCGAGAGTTTCGTTATCACGGTAATGTGTTCAGTTTTCCGACAGATTGAACGATATATAACCTACTTCCGCAGCTAAAACAATTGGCAGCCTTTATTGGTGCTGTTGTACATAAATTCGCTGTAGTAGTACATGATTTACAGTAGTAAAAGTTAAGTACAGGAGGCCTGTATAGTATAAGCTGGTAACCATGCACGCGTAAGTCCTGGTCAAAAAACAACAATTGCCATGCGTTTTTACTCTCTAAACTCTGAAACATAGGCTTTATAATATATGCCGAACAAATGCTGCCATGTTATGTAATACCATGTAAAAAAATGTGATTATGAACTGTATGTGGCTGAAGTTGGGTCCCCCCAGCGCGTCAGCCATCAATTTTAGACAGGACTAATTCTTGAGTCGGCGCACTGGTGTGAAAACTCTCTTTACAATTAAAAAAGTTGCATTGCTGCGTGTATAAGCGTCAACTTGAAAAGTTTACTTAACCAAAGTGAAGTTTTCATTAAATCACAATTTAATCAAAGTTCCTGTAGACGACTTCGATGGGTAATTATAGAATTAGGACCTATATAATTCTGTACCAGTGGACGAAGGGCAAGAGCGCTTTTTTCCGTTCTGTACATCTCGGAACCTTTGTCCATCGCAACCAAAAACTTCAGAAAAAAGGATACGAATAATTTCTCGAATAAAGTAATCTAGCACTTATGACATCATATAAACCTGTGTAGCAGTTCACCTTTTGCCTTCCTCTAAATCAGTCGTCTTTGGTATTGACATGGATCGAACTGTTTACATACGAAACCTTTTTTTTTAAAGTGTCGTACTGCGTCTCAAATGGGAGACGATGTGGGAAAAGCAGTCGATAAAACTGATCGTAATTAAGGGCATGCTAATTCTAGGCTGTTGACTATACATACAGTGATACACGCATGAGACAGATGTGTATTAATTCGTCTCCCCGAAAGATATTTTGCGAATTCCACAAAGTAAGACTGCACATTCTCTATTTGTGCGTTACTTAGGTAATGAAGTAGGGCAAAAGTTACATTGCTGGACTTTCCTGTGACTCATCTTTTTGATAACATGAGCACCGTTCCCTCTTCAACACCCAGGCAAATATAATTCACAGCAGATGACACAAACACCCGTCACCTGAGAGAGACGAGAACACGATACGGTGTAACCATAATTAAAAGGTTGCAAGCAAAATGGGTTCTTGACACGAAGATAGAGGAGATGTATTTTCAGGTTATATTTTATTGCAAAATTTTACGATCCTGATCAGTTTCATTCGTTTAACTTTTCACATTTTAATATTGTGCACGTCAATTGCAATTTTTGTGAACTGCTTTGACACACGTGACGAGGTCAAAAATTAGAATAAAAATAGATCTAATTGTGCCAATGAAGTGCACTCGGATCTGACGAGCTCAAATGAAAAAGGTGGCCAAGACCCAAGAACTAATTAAAGTTCAATGGCCTCCAGCCAAAAAAAAAGTTATTTCATCGATATTCTCACAACTAGATCAAAGCAAAGAATATACACAGGGTCACCGATCGATGTTTTTGTATAGGTACCGTTGAACTGTTCATCTGTTGACGAGGGGTGCACGCGCTGAGCTTGTAGGTGCCCGCAGGGCTGTAGATCTAAATTCCAGACTGACATATCTGTTAAAATCTTTAGTAATGATTAATTATTCGAGTATTTAACTGGCAACCAAATTCGAATAAAGTGACAGCATATAGCCGTTGGTAACAACATAATCTAAATCTGACTTTCAAACTTAAACCAGAACTGAGAAATAACCACAGTGATGTGTCATCAGTGGCGATTATTAGTAGCTTAATTAGTAATATAAACACGTTTCATTATGTAGGTTCATATTAATATTATTATAGATGGCAAGAACGTGCATGGATGTCCACATGTTTGATCTTTAGTACATTATGGAAGTGGGGGGTGGCCACTCCAACACACGAAAAGTTATGGATGTGTGCACACATGATCAAACGCTCACGCGCATGCACGCACACAAACGCAATCGCATGTACACATATGAAATTTTAGTGGTTTCATTCGTCAGTCCATCAACATATATGCTCCTGATTCCCAAGGCAAAAAAAAAAA
The DNA here is from genome assembly GCA_004794575.1 of Lanistes nyassanus. Classification (NCBI taxonomy): domain Eukaryota; kingdom Metazoa; phylum Mollusca; class Gastropoda; order Architaenioglossa; family Ampullariidae; genus Lanistes; species Lanistes nyassanus. The sequence continues at coordinate 53,197 of SMGT01009059.1, read as the reverse complement.
AATACACAAGAACTGACTATTATTACTTTTTATTAGTAAACATCTGACGACAGGCAAAATTCTGCGCTCACAAAACTACAAATTGAAATTCACCTATCCTTGGAAAATATTGTGGGTTAAGGGATAACTTAATTGTTACCAGTAAACATTTGAAAAGCTGATTTAAGTGAATGTTTCACATAACTTTCTTCTTTGAGGAGCTAAAGAACTTTAAAACATTTTGTGCCAAAGCTCTAAATGTTTAATTTTTAAAAGTTATCTTAGAAAATTCTAGAACAGAGCTGTTGAATAAAGTGACAGATGGAATGAGTGACTTAAACAATTGACTCCTAAAACCAGACCAAACTATTTAAGTGAATGGCATCACAAAGCAGTGACTTAACAAAGAAGTGACAGTGTCTTATCACATAAAAATATAATCACTGTTCTTCAGCTTGTCTGGCCATTGTGATTAAGGGTTAAGTGTCAAGAATTAGCTAGGACCATTGTCACAAAACAGTTCTGCCAAACAGATCTCAGATTGAACGCCTCACAAAAATATCCTTCCATTATGGTACAGTTGCTAGTCTGCCATGAAACAGTTGTGATTGATCACTACTATGAAAAACATGTGATCTGCAAGTTGACATTCCTTTTTTTTGGTCACTAGTTTGATGTGTTACTACTTTGGTACACACCTTTTCAGGCTCATGAAAAACATTCCTGAAGCCACAAAAGTGTCATGAGGCGACGGATGTTCTAATGTTTTTAATTCTTTTTAAATACTGCCATGAAATTGGAGCACAATGGACAAATTATAAAAGTTTCAAACCTTGTTTTAATTTTTTAAAGCTATAAAAGACACAGAATCATAAGATAATAAAAAACAACATTATGAGGTAATACAAGTGTTTGAACCAATCACGTCTGTTTGAAGAATGATATATATAAAAAAACCATGTAGATTGTATAGATACAAAATACTGTTAAGGAACGGTACACATTATGTGTATGGCAAAAACATTTAGGCATATTATACATTTATGTACAAATTGTTCTGCTAGTGAAAAGAACAGCAAATAACTATTAGTCAAAAATAAAATCCATTTTAAAAATGTCTCTTATATGATTAAAACTTAACGAATAATTTTGCAAATAATGTTTCCACAGCAAGCAAACATACCGATAGAGAGGTACAGTTTTAATTCTTTTATATTTATCAGAGACACTAATGCTGTACATATAGCTACGACAAATAAAACTGCCAGTCTATCGCTTTGCAGTAAATAAATCTTGCATTATTAAATAGAACACAGCAAAAAGTCAGATACAATCCTAGACTTTGAAAAATGCCTTTTAGTTCTAATACAAATGGAAACCATTTCATCTAATGGTGCCATAGTGTGGAAGGTTTTTCTTTCTTCTCTGAAAGAACATGGTTGCTTCAGAACAGAATCTCTTTTACTGTAGTATTTAAAAAGAATCAGGTGGCATTCCAGAAAAGCATTAAAAAAAGGTGTATAACAGATTGAAGACAGAAGGTAAACACACCAACCCTGACAAAGCTGCACACAGTAAGCAGCACATAAAAGAATTCAAACTCGCTGTTCACTGTACCTGCTGATTGCACGCAGTAATCAGCACATAAAAGAATTCAAACTCGCTGTTCACTGTACCTGCTGATTGCACGCAGTAATCAGAACATAAAAGAATTCAAACTCGCTGTTCACTGTACCTGCTGATTGCATGCAGTAAGCAGCACATAAAAGAATTCAAACTCGCTGTTCACTGTACCTGCTGACTGCATGCAGTAATCAGAACATAAAAGAATTCAAACTCGCTGTTCACTGTACCTGATGACTGCATGCAGTAATCAGAACATAAAAGAATTCAAACTCGCTGTTCACTGTACCTGCTGATTGCACGCAGTAATCAGCACATAAAAGAATTCAAACTCGCTGTTCACTGTACCTGCTGATTGCACGCAGTAATCAGAACATAAAAGAATTCAAACTCGCTGTTCACTGTACCTGCTGACTGCATGCAGTAATCAGCACATAAAAGAATTCAAACTCGCTGTTCACTGTACCTGCTGATTGCATGCAGTAAGCAGAACATAAAAGAATTCAAACTCGCTGTTCACTGTACCTGCTGATTATTAACTGTACATTGTCCCATTTTGTAAACACATCAGTTGAATTGGTGATGCTGGACAGGAAGATGAAATGTAACATTTTTTGGATTTTTTCTTCAGAATTTGATCTATAACTCCTGTATTGGTTGGGGTCCTTATAAACAAAAGGAATGTGGGGAGAAGGTATAACCATTTAGAGAATGAAAACCTTATACAAGTTTTAGTACTTCTACAGTCGAGAGCTGTTAATTCCTTTTGAATACAGATTTAAGGACACTTAGGGTTACTCCACTTTCAGGTCTGATGAGTGAATTTAATGAAAATGAAGTTGTGCTTAGAAAAAAAACCAGTTCACTTTAAATATGCCTTACCATAAACTTCACATGGCACATAAACACCCATATGCATGTACACTGATCTACACATCAACATGCACATTCATTCAGTCACTTAAAAATGAAACAAGCATGGACCACTTAATTGTTTGGCATATTGCAAAAGTAAACTTGATGAAAAATTCTAGCTTACATTTAATATAAATTAATAAGAAGTCTCACTTTCTCCCTTTCCTATCCCTTGCATTCCCCCCCCCCCACCTCTTTTTCTCTTTCATCTTCCCCCCCCCCCGCCCCTCCCACACACACAATGTTGACCATACTAAATACCTTTTTGATCTTAGAGTAGTGAAATGCATCACAACTTGAATGGGTGGCAGCACACATCTAGGGAAAAAAAGCAGCCTGAAGATATAAGGTATTTAATATTAGCCCTACATAATTATCTGCTTGTGAACATTTTGCAGAAAAGTTGCCTATATAACTTTCAATTCTATGAAATTAATTGTAAGGTTACATCATCTGAAACAGAATCACACATAATTAACTACCCTTTGTGGCAGTTGAGGTTAATATGAAAGTGCTGTCATCAGTGTTTCCTCCTATTAAACCAAAATAAAACATTTACTTATTTCTGATGATCAGATATTTGCTGTTAACTGGCTTCTTTATTTCCATCATCCCTCAAAAATTCATGCACAGGGAGTCAATCTGTTCAGGACATGCCACTCACAAAACCATGATCTCACATCATATTTATTCTGTCGTCTTCCATCCATTAAAAAGAAAAAAACTGCAGACAACCACCAAACTTGGAGGTATGGGAAATGGATTAGAAGTTTTGCTTTGCAAGGTTATGTATTTGCTTGTTTTTCAGACTAAATTATTGCTGACCCTACATCTTGGATAGTTTCTGATAGTTTCTATAAGCAGATGGTTTACATGAAACAAACATGGTCTCTGGAGTATAGACTAAATGTCCACATTAACTCTGAACCATCGCATGTCTAAAATTTTATTCAGCTGCACATATCAGTAATGATCTTCACAATGGTAACATAGAGGTACATAATATATTAAACATAATGCCCCGTATGAATGGACATAAAATGGCCAAATTTTCAGTAGTTTACCAAAAAAAAAAAAAAGAAAAAAAAGAGAGAGACCAAAAACACATTCTTTTTAAAAATATATTTTACACTGAATTTGTTGTGACTAGACAAAATGTGCCCTATGTTTTCTTATGTATGCCCTTGCATTTGAAGGTCTTTACCCGTTTCCATGGGGGGTGGGGGGAGAACAAAAGGCCGGGGAGCGAAGAAAAATACAAGAGGCTGGGGAAGGAAGAATGAAAAACTGTGATGACTAAAATGGACAACCATTTTAGTTAATGAAAAAGAATCACATATTCTGTTTATGAAGAAATTGAAATCAAAGAAAATGCTCATGAGGATCTTTCAAACAGTCACAAAAATGTAATAACTGCTCTTTTAATTTAAAAAATGTCAAGATGTTACAGAAACTGGCCAATGCCTAGGAAACACACAAAGATTACAATTTAATGAAATACACCTGAAGATATAACAAATGTTCACACTGATAATGTGCAATCTGGCCCCAGTGATCTTTCTATTGTTCAGTTTATGCATGCAAGAAAAAACTCGATGAACTGTGTTTTTTCCCCTCCACAGTTTGTTGACGTCATTAGCACATTTACACATACTGATCAAAAGAATTGAAAGACCAGTGCAAACTGCATGCAATATGTGATGACAGAACACAAACCAGTAGTCATAATCAAGCTAAAGAGTACCTCATTCATTAATGTAACGACCAACAACAGACTTAATGGGCTATTTTCACTGCAACAGCAAGATTCAATTCCACGAAGAACATAACCCCTGTATCCAAAAGTCAGCGCAGGTGCAGTCAAGGTAAACAAACCACCCTTGTCGGCTGGACTGAGCTAATGTCTCCAGAGTCATTTGCAGGAAAGCCTGCACAGCTGCTGAAGTGAAAGCAACAGATGTTTAAAGTCAGCTGACAGTGGTTTTCCCACAGGTGATGGTTCAGCACATCACACAGGTGCTAGATTGATTTAAAGTTGGGCGAATTTGCTGGCCAGCCCATGCGAGTCCCTTGCTGCTGCTGCAGGAAGGTGGTGACGCTCCCAGGCAGTGGCTGTTCTGTCCCATAAAGCTGACAGTTCCTACTGGGACTATTCATGACAAAATACTCAGTGCTGATCTCACATCCACTCTTGACAACAAGCTGGAATTTAAAGTAAACTTGTCCTCATTCTGGACTAGAAATTCTGACACCAATGGGCATGAACAGTCAAATGTTTACTGAATATAACTCCTGTCATGATTAATCTGAAGCATTTCACTGAAAATAACAGCTGTGGTAATGGTGAAGGCACAGTTTGCATTATATAGCTGTTTTCCAAAATGGTCCTCATAATACCACCATAACATAACACACAATAAACAGGAAAGTATCAAGAAAAGCTTACAAAACAAACAGAAAAATCTCAGAAACCCAATCTGAGACTTTGCATTGCCCTTCCAGTCTACATTAACCCAATGACTAGATTTAAAACTTAAAAAAAATCTACACATTAATGTGCATAACAAATACTGTACACACATTTGTACAGATCAAATACAAAGGAAAACATGCATTCGCGTATGCACACACACACAAAAGCACACACATCCATACCCATGAATGCACATGCACACACAAAAACTGTGCCAACTCTTTCAGGAACAAGAATGATTTACTACACTGGCGTAGATTTGTATGAACCCCCTCCATCACGACGGCAGCAGACAGCGATGGTGATGGCCAGGAGGCCAATGAGAAGGATGACACCACCGACAGCACCAACAATGGTATAAATGGTCCAAACACTGATCCAGCCTGCCCCAGAATCAGAATCCACCTGGCCATTATCTTCTGGCACCGTCTCCTCGTTCTCGGACTGTGGCCATCCACCCTCTTGATGGTTCCAGATCTTTGTCACCTCCGACGTGGAAGAAAAGGTTGTGGTAAAAAACGGAGCTGATGTTGTTGCCTTGCTCTTTGGTGGCTTCCGTCGACGCCCATTTTTGCGCCGATCGTTGTTGTTGCGACGAGATTGGTGTGTCGTCTCGATGGTATCCGATTCCAAAGAGTCAATCTCTGATGAGTGGACCACAAACAGTGTCGTTGGAATCTCTGAGGTTGTTGTGGTCGTGGCAGTTGTCGACGGTCTGGTAGTTTCTGCAAAATGAACACAACTACTGTTCTGAAAGAAAGTCAGCTCCAGATGCCACAGCCAAGATCTTCATGTATAAATGCAAATACACAACTGTAACTATTTACACCAGAATTCAACACACACTTCACTAAAATTTTGCCAGCAGCAGAAGTGTGTTTTGTTGTGTTCTTTACCACACACAGTATAACTGAGCATCAAATGCTCATAAAGCATTAGCAAAATTTTTCCCAAATCAAAATAAAGCACAAGGTTCCCAAGTCCCCAAGAAGATACTTGTAAAATCTCAGAATGACTACTGTCTATCATACAGTAAATAAAATAAAAGATTAAATATATGTGTATCCTTTTTGGTTTCATCTAACGATCTTCAAAAAGTGAACTGGTCAAACTGTACTTTTAAAATAATTAAATGATGGTTGAATAAGCTTATCACTAGTCCTGTGACATGACAAGCCATTTTGATAAGGAAAAAAAGCCATATATTTAAAAATAAGGATGTCCTTATCTGAGGCAAAATTTAGGAAACAATTTCACCCAGGATAAAGTCATCAGAAAGCTTGCCACATGATTAACACCCATGCCATGCCATACCAGCTGATCATATGTTAGTCTTTTCTTTCACTGGTTTTACTGACCAGTTGTTGTAGGAACCAGCACAGTGAGAAAACCTGAGCTGTATTTCAGGCCCCAGATGTTGCCCACTGCACAGCGATACTCCCCTGCATGCTCAGGTAACACATTGGTCACCTCTAACACTTCAGGGCTGCCAGTAGTGTTCAGAAACTGTAATGACAGGTGGCATTCATATGCAATCTCCTATCACATCAAAAATGAATTTGTTTTATTCAATGAAAAATTGCTTAATCCATAGGATTAGACATGAAGACTTTAGCATGTATCTTACTTTATACTGACCTTTCAATTCATGATATGTGAAAGTTTTTCTTCATATATTGATATTTTTATATACTGATATTATAACTGTGTGTTGATGCATTAATAAACTTTAAAAAAATTTGTCTTTCTCTTTCATAAATAACATCATTGCTATTTGCTTTTGTGTTCAGAGGCTGTTGTAGCAAGGGAGCTAACTTACATGTTGTCATCATCTCACCTCCCTTGCTAGGTAACAACCTTACTCTCCTAACCGTAAAAAATCAGAACCCTTGAGACTGGTTTCAGATTGAATAGATTAACAATTTGTAATTTATAAATATAAATAACTACAAAACACAAAGACTAAAGAGTAGCATTCATACCAAAACATCATGTAGCAGCTGAGATGATCTCACTAAACCATTTCTTTCCCCATCTCACAATTAGATTGCTGGAATCAGGTTTTTGTGATGCTTAGGGAGGAATAAATAAAATATTTGAACACAAATTTCCGTTCAGAGTAACACTATAAAAGCATATATCGCCTCACCTCTTGCCTGCCGGTGCTCTCCGTGAAATCTGTTGGTGATTTTTTTTGCCACCGCACTGTGGCAGTCGGATCGTTTAGCACTCGACAGTGGAACTGAACAGTCTGTCCGACAGTGGCTGTGATGTTTTCTGGTCCACTAATTGCAAGTGGCCAGATTTTCACTGCAATCAGAAATGTTGAAAAATAACCGTTTTAATTTCTTCACCGAACTTCTTACAATCTACACTCCAGCGAGACAGCTCCGCTCCTCTTCCGACGATTGCATTCTCTCAGTACCCCGCATCAGGACAAAAACATATGTTCACCTTCTCGCCATCCACCCAATGGAACTCACTTCCGAACAACATTCTCCACTCCCCATCACTGCAGATTTTCAAACAAACCTTAAAAACTCATCTTTTCTGCAAGTACATTGACTGATGTTGCAACTTCCTGTCTGCATTAACTTTCAACTTTCTCTGTTCATCATCTTTTACGACACTTTTTCATCCACCTGATTCTAGCTACAGGTGGACGATCTCTCCTGACCTGTTGGTCAGTGTTGTGTTTATTTGTGTGCGTGTGGGCACATGTTTTACATTAGAGTGTCTATGTGCCTCGTCCACATGAAGTGTGTGCACGAACTGTGTTCTCGTGCATTACAAATCTACAAATATAATATATATGTGCTTGTTCTAGCTGCAACTGCAAAGCTTCTGTGGTATACCAAACATACCTAACCAAGTCACTGAACTAAGCTCTGGTTAAACGATCTTTGGTGAAACAAGATGTGGGGTGCATTAGAGCTACATGTTTCTCAGGACTGAAAGAGTCGCTCAACAAGTCCTTTGAAAAAGGTTAAGTTTTTAGGACAGAAGATAATAACACCATGAACTGGTAGAAGATTCTTAAACTCAAAGCTCACTTTTTTTTTTGTTTGTTGCTCAGATATACCATTTCCCCTCAAAAATCCAACAAAATACTCAACAATCACACAACAAACTTTCTTTTAAAGTGATACTGGAAATTCTAAATAACACTTGAAAATGCCTTCTACAAAATCTCTTTACCGTACAGAAAATCACATCCATAAAAACTTTTTCCACACAGAAAATCACTTCTACAAACCCTCTGTTTCCATCCATATAGAGGAAAATGCACCCACCAATTATATCTACATAAAATGTCCAATTCAGCTGTCCTTTGTTGTTACTGACAATGCAGGTGTAGTTGCCTTTGTCGTCCACAACCAGTGAATTGATTGTCAGTCTGTGTTTCTTGATCTGTGGAGACAAAATCAGGTGAGCAGATGTCATCGCTACATACGTAAACTTATAAGAACTGCCACTGCTTCCATCATCACTGACACTATCATCACAAACATGTTGTTTTATGTTGGACTGCCTTGTCTTCATCCTATTCAACAGCATTTAGGCTAAGCAAATGCATTTATGCCCACTAGCTTACACTCTGGATATATCCAACTGATTTTTGATGTGGTTCATGACTGTAGATGAAGATAGAAAAAAAAAACCTTCTGTAAACAAACAAAAGCCTTCTACTTCTTTCGTTGTCCTAATCACTGATATTCTGGCCATGGAATAATTGTAGAAAAACTGCATTCCTAATTTCAGCATGCAAGATCCAACAAGCTGGATGTTTCTTCTTTTCTGGGAGCATCAGCTTAGTTTCAATATTCCTTTTTTCATTTCAGATGTCTGTAACTTAACTAGTTTCCACTCAAGCTTCTGGCCATCTATTTTCCAGCAAGTTTCCACACTCACTATCAGCCGACTGTGACCTTTCTCCAGCTTCTGACCGTCCTTGAACCAAGCGACCTTGGGAGAAGGCTTTCCCTTGGCCTGACAGTCCAGTTTGATGTTTTCGCCTGACTGCACTGACTGAAACCTTTCATTCTTCCCTGGGCTGGACTTAGGTGCCCATTCTAGCGCCTGTTCTTGCTCTGCGAACAAACAAGGCTTTGCATTTAGCCCAACAAAATTCCAATATTATGATCCAAAATATCCATTCCTGAGGACAAGAACAAATGGGTGGGGGAAGGGAGAAGGAACAGAGATGAGGACAGGGAACAGATTATAAAGAATATTATTTCTGTACCTTTAGCATTCTACATTTAGGAATAATAGTTCACAATTAGGTCAGTATCTTAACTAAAACAACCACACTATTAATAATGAAAATTATTCTTCTTGCAAGCAGTGACTTAAGGTTAAAAAGTTTGGCTGAAAATCTTCTCTCGAGGTTATTATTCTTACAAACAGGGACTTCTCATGATTATGAAGTTTAAATGAAAAATCTTTTTCTTCCCCAACTCCCACTCTATCTCTCTCTATTTTATTTTATTTTCCACGGTCTTCACTTGCTACCTCCTCTCTCTCTCTCTCTCTCTCTCACACACACACACACCATGAACAGAAACACATACCCCTCTCACTCTTTCTCTTATCTTGCAGTCACTCACCTGCACACGCACATGCACAGCAAAAGAGATGTTAAAAAACCTTACTTTTCTTATTTTTGCCTTTTTTAGCCAGAGTTGTCTGCAAGCACATCAAGGCCAGCACAACAGCAACCAACGTGCTCTGTGTCTTCATGATGTGGCTGGGTGTTGATCATCTACTGTCTGTCCACGCAGCTGCCACTGCACCTTCCCTGCTCTCTACACCTCACCATGTACACTGTCGAACAAAGTACCACACTTGAGTTAGGCCTGCTACGCAGTCTCATCTTTCTCCTCCCCTCTCTCACCCACCCACCCACACAGATGGATATAAGGAAACACTTATGCTAATTTACCACATTGTTTGAGTAACAGCACTTGTACTTTCGAAAGGAGATACTGAGAAAGAGCCGCACACACAGCCCTGAAAGTACAAACATCATCAGACAGATATATATGTAACACATCAGTTAAGTGTCCTTCAGCAATGTCGGTTAAAACACACTGTCATGGTACTTCACCATACTTGTGTACAGTGTGTAACTGTTTCACATGCTACCTAAATCCTCACAGGCACCTTCCAACTGTTTGTTGAGTATTCTCGTCCATGTAAATGTACAACCCCCACCTCCAACACGCACTACAGCTGTCTTCATTAAGGCCTCTTTACATGTGTTTACAATCTTCCACAGCCTAAAAAATGCCCTTTTCCAGTTGATTGCAAATACTATGCATACCTTATTGAATTTGACCGTGCAAGAAAGATTTCATGGAAAGCCCTTCACAGCACCTGAGACATCAAAACGATTCTATTCTATAAATTTCCACGTCTGTTGCAAAAACCTGTTTCGGACTTTCTGAGCTATACACCAAAACAGTACAAATAAGCTCCACGACAAATCACAGCACCGGCCAGCAAAAACATTGGAGAACTCCAGACTCTACAGTTAAATTTTGGTGTCCCCACCGTAGGTTTTCTCTATATTCGGGAGGGGGGAGGGGGGAGGGGGACGACACTAGCATGTCGACGGTAACATGTCACGAACATGGTGTAGATTCTAAGATTCGAATCTCGCATTCGGCACATCTGTCTTCTCTTTTGAGATGTGGCGTTTGTTTACGTGACAATGATAGCCATGTCGGCAGGTGGCTGGAGGGGAAGGGTTGGTCTTCGTCAAGTATTTTTCCTTCCTTTCTTTTTCCTTCCCGCCGCCATCATCCCTTCCCCTCCCTCCACCCCCGCCCAGCAACGAAATAGCATCCCTCAGCCTCTTCCCCTGTTCTGTGAATTATAAGCAGTGCTTATTATCCAAAGAGTCTGCGTCCGTGCTGATGGCGGGAGTTACGCCCCTTTCTCAGTTCAACGCCATCCTTCAAGAAGCGATAAGTCGCCAGCTTTAGTCAAGACGCGTTCTCCGTGTACGGTATTTCCTCGGAATTCCAGATGACCGCCAGACATTATGACAGAACTTCCTGGGATCTCTTTGAATATACTGACGAGCACATGTAAAGGTATTTGTTGTTCCTATGATAATCACCAGACTAGCCTTAAAACAGGGACCGTATCCTTGTGTACGCCTTCAAGGTCAGTGGGCAATAGACCGGGAGTTTAATACTTTGATCGAGTTGTATACTCCACTGTTGTCGTGATATGGCATTTTTTGTATATTATCTGAGCTTCTTCTGGGCCCCCCCCCCCCCACAAAAGTCCAAAGATTAAAATCTGAAAATCTGAATCTCTACCTCGTAACTGGATAGAAGCCACAGACTGGTAGTCAAGCATTCATCGTCATATTCAAAGACAGCATGCAGCATTGCTCAAGCTGCAGAATTTTCGTCTTTTACTCAGTCATCCTGTCTTACATTTGCTTGATGGATAACGTGCTCCAGCATTTCATACTAATAACAATCATGGGGATACCAATTTACTTTGCTGAAGACTAACTGAATGTTGTAAGTTCACATTAATGTATTAATTCCACCACCCCCACCCCCACACACCAGATGTTCGTATACCTCCTTCGTGTATCAGAAACAGGGCTTTCAATATCGGCACGCACAAAAACTGTGGAACGGTGATGTTATTTTTTGGCATACTATATACGTTGTCAAAGTTGCATTAATGGAAAGCCTTGAAGCCTTTAGTAATTAAATAGAATTTTAGGTCCGAAAATGATCGCACACTTTTAGTTTTATCTTTTTCGCAAAAGGAGAAATGCGGGTGTCTGAAGCCTTGTATTTGCACAGCGGACGCTGTTTTTTGCTCGAGTTTGGGGTGGGTAGTGTCTTGTAACTAACCGAACACAGTCTTCTGAAACTGTCCTCAGTCAGAAAGGGTCTGCAGATTCTCCTACTCTTACTACTCGTCGGAGTAACGGTTGGTCACTAGTTCCTGTATGGTGGAAGTCGGTGATGTCAAGAGGCTTCTGGGAATCTGCCAGCTTCAGTCTTCACCAGCAGCTCTGAGTTCTGTATAGTGCCTAGTGCGTGGTTACGCTCAACCACTAAGTCTAACCACCCAGGGTTCCAACTTTATTCCGCCGCAGCCACGGACCTCTTATGGTACGAAGGCGCCAGCTTTCCTGAAGCTATGAGTCACTGAATACAGCTCAGCAACCACGCTTCAATTCCCAGGCTGACTGCATGGTAGCTACATCACAGATCCAGCAGAACTACCATGCTTTAATTATGATCAGACAATGACGCACAGAAAGGGATCCGCATACTCTCCCCCCCCCTCCCTCACCACTCCCTGCTCCCTTCTCGCTACTGCCAGCCACCAAACGTGTTGTCAACGTTTGCACTTGGTCGCGTAAAGCCGGTCTCACACGGTTTGAACAAAAGTCCAGTGACAGAAGTAGTAAAGTTATAATCAGGCTGTCCGCCAGAAAGACTATCAAGATTCCGAGCAAGGTATCTCCTTCCCCAGCTTATCTAAAGCTTTGCGAAAACCCATCTGCGGAGGTCTGATCAAAAGTTGACGAAATGAAATAATATTTTTTGTTTTAGATGGGCCCGAGCGGTTCTTTACTAATCTTTTCCTTAGTGTCAGTCGAACCTGCGTTAGCGCCAGAACGACAAGCTGCTGGGGTCAGGGCATCATCCGGGTTGCGATGAAGCGATCGCGCGCAACGAGTCATGTGATTCCTGCGTCCTGATACTGTGCTCGGCCCATTGAAGCCAAAGTCCAGACACCCAGGAGAATTAGCAGAAACCAACCGCTGGTTAATCGCCAGAGAAATAGATCGTCTCTGGCAAGCGTGGTACGCAATTAGTCACGGTGGCTGGATGTATATTGTTTGAGACAAACTTCGCGACTTGCGTTATTTCCTTGTGCCACAGTAGGATAGCAGATAATAAGCCAAAACAACCGTCAAATAACAATACCACCCATCGAACAAAAATGTGTGAAAACTGTTGGATGTAACAAAATGACGTTTTGCTTTCACCGTCTCCTACACTGCGCTGCATCAGGGACGGACACACGCGCCTTCATGTGTCCACTCATTATGAAACCCTGTGTCTATAGGCAACCCATAATCGCAAATCTGGCCTGGTAACGCCCAAAAAACAAAAACTAATTTCTGGTAATAACACAGAAGAAACAAAAACAAAAATAGCTTGAGAAACGTGACACTTTCTATAAACTTTAATACGATACGCTAGGGAATATTCCCCAAACGGGTTTTAGCCTTCTAGCGAAACGTTATGCATATGAAAGAAAGTTTCCCCTGCCCCCTGCCCCCGCCCCAGACAGCGATGTCCACTGTACCGGCATCGATCCCCTCGAGTAACGTCCCTTCGAATAAGAAAGTTTCAGAGTAGCTCCTCTCTAGAGCCTCGTCAAAGACGGAAAGTTACCGGCCATCTGCCAAAAGTGTGGTAATTCTGCATGGCTCTGAGGGTTCTTGCGTCAGGTAAAATGTTTTTGCAGGGATCCTAACATTGTGGAAAGGTTCTTGTAGTGGCTAAAACAGATGCTGACAGTAGACACACTTATCGCTATGATTCAGTCTGCCTGCTTTACAAATCTTTCGCTTCCTTTACAGTTCACAAAGACTAAAGAGTAAAGACACCACATGCAACTGATTGGTCCAACAGTTGCATTTGTCGCTGCTTAGGTATGTTAGTGCACTGCTGCTTGCAAGGAGTTCCAGAAAGTTTTATACCTTTTTTATTTTAAAAAACTCAGTTTGTGAGGCAATACAAAGCTAAAAAAAATGGTCCAGTCATTTTTTTTCAACAGATCGCAACAAAAACGGGTTGCCTGTTCCTGTACTATATTTTGACTAAAGATGTTTTCTTACATTGACTACGACAAGGAAAGCAGTCCGATGCCCCAGCTCAAAATCATATATTTTCTGGAGTAACATTTTTATTTCTGCTCACACCCTGGGGTACCGTACCAGCCAAGGCCTCTCCTTTGCCCTAGAATCAGACTGAGTGCAGCCTGGACGTAAAGGTGTTCGTAGTTTTTGACGCTCAAATCGTTATTGATGCTATGTGAAAGGGATTTCTCTCAGCGCCGTTAACTTCTTCAACGTTCCTTCTATTTGCCCCTTCCCTCAGAAATTTGGCACCATGCTGCCGTGTCCCAGCCGACCACAGCTGTAAAGAATCGTAGCAAGTGTGATTGATACCTGTTCCTCTTGTCTTTGGGTCGTTCTCTCCTATCCAGTCACTAGTCAGCTGTCAGTTTTGTTTGTTGCCACTTCTGCCCCACTTGTGTCAGCAATAGTTATATCCCATTTTTTTCCCAGGTGTTGGTTTTTTTTTTACACAAATGGCCCAGCAAACAAGGCAATATGTTGGTCGACAGCTGGCCACAGTCTTACACTGAAACTATCAGCGTGCTGGGTTATTTTAAAAACCCTTTTCTGGTCTGCTGATGTCCTGTAAGCAGCCATTTACAGTATTCTATCATGTCTACCGTATCCTTTAGGTTTAAAATTCTTTTCCAAATGTTAAATTATTTCTTTTACCATCGTTTCCACTTTTATCGTCTGTTGCTGTCCCATAAGCAGCCAATGACTACTTATCCACCCCACCATCTTTTCTTCCCTCCCATTCATCGTGTCTGCCGGCATCATTCGTGGTCAAGACTGTTCCTTCTCTTAAAAGCCCCTCGATCTTAGATCTTTACTAATTCTTGTAGCAGTTGAATATATTTAGGGCACTGTCCGCCATATTGTATCCTGTTACACGGACGTCTATTCTCTTCGATTCCCAATTACCCCCACCCCCTTTTTACACGATTCTTAAGACGACATCGCCTGCAGCGTCTAGTATTCCTGTTCTTTCATTGCGGTGGATAATCCAGCGATGGGGATTATTACTACTTTTTAACAACTGCAAGAGTCGATGATACACTGGTCTGCTTGATTCAGTTTAGGGCAAAAGGAGTTTTTGCATCGGTACAACAAAAGGAACTTAGCCAGGCGAGAGTTAGACAACACGTCAACGTTTCGGGCACAACCCCCTTTTCAGGACTGCACAGACAGATAGATAAATAACAAAGAAAGATAACTTAGCTGACAAGGACGCTGATCATGCACAGTCGATGTCCAGGAAATGACTTCTCTTCCTGGAAATGACTTCTCTTCTGTGAAAAGCGACTGTGCATGATCAGCATCGTTGTCAGCTAAGTTATCTTTATTTGTTATCCTTTTCTCTTTACTTCAATATTTGCATCATTGAGAACTTTGTGTGTGTGTGTGCGTGGAGGGATGAGGGGAGGATAATTTTGCAAATACAAGCACGATGCAGTGCAAAAAGCCATGAGAAGGCAGACACGTAGGCCGAAGGGTGTGTGGAGGGTTGGAGACGAAGCATGATAGGTAGGTAGGTAGGTAGGTAGGTCTGTCTGTCTGCGTGCGTGCACGCGTGAAAAAAAAGTATAGACAATGAGAGGCTTAAGGACAAGCTCTGAGCGATTTCATGAAAGTTATCCCTCTGAGCCTCTATCGTAATGTAGCTGCTCATGTGACTCATTCCCGTATCCACTCACCTTCCACGATACATCCCCACCCCAAGAAATCTACGTACCGTGTTCCTTCACGTTTTATATTTGACTCTGTCCCGACAATCAGTGGGAAAAGGATGCAGGGAGTAGGCAGGTGGGGGTGGCATACAGAGCTGGCGCACTTCCAACGCCAGTATCTCCAGACTCTCTGGGCTTGCAGGCGATAAGCCAATGTGAAAAGGTGAAGGCAAGATGTGCAGAAGCAAAGGCCGCGAGTGAAGCTGGAGGGCCTCATCAGAGGTTCTGTAGTCGAACAGCGGAACTAGGACATCGCCGGCTAGCTGTGCTAGCGATCTTGGAGGCTGTAAAACAGGTTCACGAGCCTAGCGTAGCGAAAAACCCTACAGTGTTTATCTATAAATCCACCGTGTCAGACGCGGAGCTATCTTTTCGGCTTCGGTGTCTGCGGGCCGACTGATGGACATGAGGCAACCAGCAGAGAGAGAGAGAGAGAAAGCTCAGAGATGCTAAACAACATGTGTTACGGTGCGACTGATCCAGTGGCCTTGACTTTTTGCATCGTCCGTGACAGCTTCTTTGCGAGAGCTTTGAACAGCTGGGGGGTATCGAAGCAGTGATGAGGGAGTGTTGAGTGGTGATGGGCTTATCCGTCCTTTTTGACAGTAGCGCATGTAAAGAACCCTGTCTTATGATCGCGTTAACAAACGGCAAAGCAAATTCGAACCCTCATGCAGCCCTTTATACCATTATGGTTGCCCAAATCGTCACCTGAGGCGAATTCTGTAGTATTATGTAGAGCGGGTCATCGGCACCACAAAGGAATGTAGTATTTATGTAGCGTTATGTCGAGCGAGAACCACCGGACGAAGAGACATGCACCACTTGTCGCGGTATTGTCTCTGTCGTGTCTAGGGGTATGGCGCTTATGTGTTTTACTCGTCTGCTCGTTGACTAGAGTTATCACAACATAAAAATGTGTCAAGAAGGGGACTAACAATGCAATCGCTGCCTAATTTAATCAATTTCCAATCGGCTCAAGCCCCCACCCCCTTGCTTGTCACGCGCACAACTTAATAAAAGAGGGCAGCGATAATACACTACTCTTATTTATTTACAGTTACAACAGAATATTTCACTACACAAGGAATGATGCTCCAATATACATCTACTGACATATGTAGAACAATCACTCGCACTCTCATACATTCATCCCAGCTACGCTATACGTATCCACACGCACACGTTATTGACCGGGTTATGAATTTCACCGTACCGATACTTCACTTCGG
>SMGT01009059.1:22676-33137 GCA_004794575.1 Lanistes nyassanus | reverse complement strand
GCAACCAAATCTCCACCGCAACGCAACACACCCCCCCACCTCACCCCCAGCTGAAACTTTTCTTTTGTCGTTCTTTTCTCTCGGCAAACTTTCCACTGTTGCTAGTGGTAGGAGGGTGACTTTAAAATATGATGATTCGAAGATTTTTTTTTTTACAGAATTTTGCTTGTTAACGTGTGGGTGGGCGAGAAGTAGGACAGAGAGATGGATGGGGCGGGAGTGACTGATGGCGCAAGCGATAAACATGAGGGATATCGAGGTGCATGCGCTATGGTCTCTGCCAGCCTTCCAGGGACTCGCGAATGAAGTGTGCCCCTGTCTCTCCATGCTTAGCAAGCCTGCTACAGAGGCACCTTGTTTTACACTTAGCTAACTACAAGGTGCACTGCGCTCCCTATCTGTGAGATCAAAGCCCGTGGGAAGACGTCCCCTCGAGACAATGTGCCCATTCAAAGACCACAGCAGGCAGCGCATCCCCGCGTTTAAATTTGGTTTCAAATAAGGCTGAAGGCTTGCCCTTTTAAGTATAAAAATTATAACCTGGTAATCTTCGACTCCTGTTTGTAACATTCTACTGAATTTAATTCTTACATCAACCATGTACTGCAGGAACGAAAAATTCTTCTTAATCAACTACCAGTTACTCCCCCATCCCGTATGTCCGCAAAACACCACATGTAAATCTTGCACATATACTAACTTCTTCTCTGTACTTGGACGCACATTTAGATGTCAATATCTACCCGTCTAACAAAAGCGTCCTGTTGGCAATGTCTATTCTCAGTGCGATAATTTCCCCCGTAACAAATGGCAGAGCTGTCTGCGTGAATGCCCACTGGGATGATTCGAAATCCCAATGTTTAAAATATTTTGGAGACATGATTTGCAGTTTCTAAAGCAGTCTGACGGGTAGTCAAGACAGTACATGGTCTGAACAGTTAAGCAGTCGGCCCACATAGACGCAGAAGCTGTGAGCTGGCGCCGTGGCAACTAAGCTGTATCGGCAGGTCAAGGAAGTCTTAAAGAACAGAGATGTTATAGGTAACAGCATTCTAAAGTCCGTAGGCATAGGACCTGTCAGCCCACGTAACTCTTTCTTCTCCCTCCCTCTCTCCTACCCCCCCCCCCCACTCTTCAGTCTGGCCTATTTGCAGTGTAGGTTTAGACCTCGCACATGAGCTCCGTGGATACATAATGCTGTAAGAAAGTTTTTACCAGAACCGTGGAACCTTGTTGGTGAATTTCCTAACCCCCAGTAGATAAAGTAATTTTTAATAATCCTGAGCAGACGGGGGCTGAGTGCATCTCGGCTTGAAATTAATTTAAAGTAAAAGAAAACTGACAGCAGTGCTGTCACTGCACGAGTAGGCCATCGAAAGCGCAACATGTCGGTGCTGCCGTCAGCTGTCGATAGTACGTCATGGTTTAAATATATCGACATGGATTCAGTGCCCCAACATGTCGTCAGCATTTCAACGCGCCTTTAGTAGTACAACCACAGACCTTACATATATACATTATATGTAAGGTCTGTGGTACAACCTGCTGAGAACAACTGCAGACGGAACTGTCACGTGATACACAAACTCGCAGTGATGCAATTACAGGCTACACAGTCGATGTTCTTTCTCAGAAATGACAGACATGTTTAGAATGTGTACCTATTTGTCTTGCAGAGGAGTCTGACCCGGTTCGATGTAGAACTATAGTTGTCTAGAGATGGGAACATGGTTGTATAGAGATAAAACTAAATAGTTGTCTAGAGATGGGACTATAGTTGTCTACAATTAGGACTATAGTTGTATAGAGACAGACTCTTCCAGGACATCTTGAGTTTTGACGCTTAGTGTGCAATGAACCTGAACTGGTTCGCGATGCTATAATAAGGGGATGGAAAGATCATTGCTACCTGTCCACCCCCACCCTCCTCAGAACTAGAAGCCAGGGGAGGAAAATGGAGTACCTTATGAATCTGGATGCCATCTTTGCTGCAGGAAGTTCGGTTACCCCTCCTGACCATCGTTTCCGTTCGCAGCGCATGCTTTTGGACAGCACGGTGGTGAAAAGACTGATTGTGTCGAGCAGTATGGGATGAACTTGCTGTCATCACCCATCGCACAACCTCGGTTTGGCGCCCAGCCAACGCATCAAGGCTCTTTCTTCTGTGCCCGACTAGCGAAAGCAACGGAAACGTCTTCCGCATGAAGCCAGAGGGGCAACCTGCTTCCGAGCATGTTCCAGATAAAGCGATTGCAACGCTGGAGTTCAGTTATTACCCTGAGACGATTGCGTGCAATCGGCGATCTTTGAGCAGTGGGGTTGCCCGCCGGAGTGATAGGGGAGTGCTTAAAATAGACTACAGCCACGTGATTACAGAGCCATGGGTGCAGTTTGCCGACATCGTCTGGTTCATCCTAATGGCGGGCTCTCTCGACAGGACTGTGCTTCCAGAGTGCATCGCTAATGCAAAGTCTGTAATATACGAACGGCCAGGTGTAGTCCAAACATGCGAAGGCCGTTTGCCAGCCATTCAACGGCGAAGTCTTTCACTGCGAGTTTCGAAAGACACTTCAAGCCTGCAGGGGAACCTGCTCAGCATTGTGTGGTCTTCTATAAAATCGCTGAAGCCCACACCCTACGACCCACGGCTGTCTGCTACAGCAGTTTGCCTCCAGTTTGCCCCTCTAATTAGTAACGTAAACTACCTTCAAGGTCATGGTAAACAAGCCATCTAGCCACGTTGTATTGCTAGATGCCGCGTCCCGTCACACAGTAGGATGTCGATGTTACATCCTGAACCAGTGTGCTGTGCCCCGCTCCACCTTTGCTGCTCCTGGTATCCCCCAACCCACCCGGATTGATATCATCCTCCATGCAGGTGCTTTTGCTTCTGCACACTTCACCTTTTCTGCAGCGTAAACCCTTCCCTCCCTGATGACCTGCTCTGTTCTGCACCACGTGCAGTTCCTTTTCCAGCAGGTAAGAACAGTTCCGATCCCCTGGCATAAAGCACCATTCTCTCCCACAAGCCAAACAATCTCTGCGCGCGCACGCACGCAAACACGCACGCCTGCACCCACACACAGCGATTTCCTGAAAACTCGGTATGCGCAGGAATGCCCCACGAAATGCATTTGGTTAGGTGTGGGGAGGGAGGCAACATGAATGTCACGGGTCAAAGTGCATGGCTTCTGACACACCACGCCCACCCTCCCGCTCGTATCATTTTTCGACAATCAGGATTTTCTTTTCCTAGTCGATTAACTATATTACTCTTGACGTCCTTCGCTGTAAAGAGATTGTGACGGTTTCTGAAATCTGCTTATCGATATGTATTTTTTTCTTTTTAATTCATCGGGTGCGTCTGTTGTTATTGTGCGTGTTTTATGCGCAAAAATCGGACTTTTTCCCTAATCAAACGCGTCTTCCATAGTCTTCGTTACCAATACGTGTTAAAAATGTTAGCAGATTGGCAACGTTATCTATGACAACAACCTTTCCAAGAAAGGAAAGAACAGAAGAGGAAGGAAAGGGTGGGGTGATGACAAGCCAGCAGAAGGGTAAGGAAACCAACCACACGTCATCAATATCTCGTGTCGCAAAAGGCAATCGCTCTGAAGGGTTACCTGCCCCTCTTTCTTTTCTTCGTTCCAAACGCACTTTAATTTTCATCTGTTTTTTTCCTTTTGTTTGAGGGTCGGGAACCAGTAGCCGTATCAAGCCGCTTTCTGCTGTTCACCACCCGTCTCTTGTAATTTCTGCGCATTATTCGCTATGCCGCCATTAATCAAGCGTTCAGTGGCCATGCATCACGCCTTGTTTGCAAATAAACCAACTCAGCATCCCTCCTTTGACGCTGCGTCCTGTTCTTTCGACTGTTTCACACGCCTCGTAAAAAGCGACAGTTTGTTCTTTTATTCTCTGAACACGATCTGGCAGTAGTAAGCGAGGCGAGTTTTATAGACGGGAAAATGCTAGGCGTCATAGCTCCCTAAGGTCTGTGACTGTGTTTTTACAAACAGGCATCGTGAACGCAGGCGGGGTTTTATACGCGTAAGGACTGCAAGAGATGCGAGGCACTGACTTCAGAGCTCTTATCAACTGTGGCGAGTCCAGCAGTGGACCGGGGGTGGGGGGACTGGTTGGTTGTTTTAGAAGGATGGTGGTTTCGCCATACGAAACTGGGGGAGGGGGTCCTATTGCTAACCTATGCAGTGAAATAACCACCAGACTGATAGCTGCAGTAAGATGGCCAGTGCGGACAGGTAGTTTGATGTTTGGGGAAATAGGCATGGAGTTTGCAAAATGTTTGACTCCAGGGTATAATCCTTTGGCACTGCTGGATTCCATGCGCGTCCTACTCTGCCACAGAACTACACAGGCCCCCACCAGGCGGCGTGGCAAGCAAAGGGAGGTTTTATGGACGTTAGTGTCGCGAGTGATGATGTGTGGTGCTTCAGAATTCCTACATTCGCGCGTTCGCTATTTATTTCCTCCAGTGAGCGTTTAGATTTTGGGATCCATTCCATTGTACTGCTGCCCTTGGCCATTATTTCAGACCACTGACAATTCCACGTGTCCCGGCATCGTCACATAGGGCTCAAACCCCAAAGTGAGTTGCTACTTAAACTAGAACCAGGACAAAATTCCC
Organism: Lanistes nyassanus; assembly: GCA_004794575.1. Lineage (NCBI taxonomy): Eukaryota > Metazoa > Mollusca > Gastropoda > Architaenioglossa > Ampullariidae > Lanistes > Lanistes nyassanus. The sequence goes on along the minus strand of SMGT01009059.1, from coordinate 28,486 downwards.
TCGAGCAGCTAAAGGGTTAATTGGAGTGGCGTTCCACGATAAGGGGAGGGAACTGAGGAAGCCGCAAAGATCTCGTCTGAGGGCGGCGGAACCTTTGTTCTTCAACAAGGTCGAAAGGTGAGAAACAAGGGATCCGACTGTACTGCTACTAATGCCTGCTTCACACGGTCCATCTGGATCGAGAAACGCTATACCAATCCAACCCGAACCGCGTGCAGCAAAAACTTCATCGAGTTTGAACGAGAAAATGGACTCGCATCCCCCAAATTCTCAATCAGAATGTAGCCAAAATCCTTTTCAATGCAGGTCTGACCGAATTAATTAATCACAGGAAACATGATGAGATGATTATATAGTTAAAGACTATGGAGACAAAAGGTATAAATAAAAACTGTATTTTAAAGACAGCTGAACCAGCCGTTCACAACTGTTTTTGACTTTTGCACGAGGCCGGGTTGTGTGTATGCGTGCGTGGGAAGATGGGGGCGGCATATTCCAAAAGAGATGAATACCATCTCCAGCCAATTGCACTGCACCTGCCTAGCCGATAAGGCGTGAGTTCAAATAGTCATGGACATAATAACCGACAGGTGTTAACATCATACGAGGAAATGGTACGTGGCTCAGCATTGTTTTGTTCTCCGACAGGTACGGCCAGAAGTGGCAAGGGACAGAGACAGATGAGAGAGGAAGAGATTTGTAGACAAGAAGTGAAAGATGGCTAGACACTAAAGATACGATAAAGACCGTCAATGCGGATAAGAAAAAAAGGGAGAGGGAAGAAAAAAGGGAGGGAGTGCAAGGACGTGCGGACTGACAGACAAACGAAAGCAAACAAACAAATGACAAATGTAACGTCAGCGATACCGATCCCTTCCAATCAACTGGCTAGCGACGGGTTCCCATAAAGCTCTTCATTTTCTTCTCTTTTAATGACGTTAATTGGAATTGAACCAATCGGGTACTACTCTGTGGTCGCTATGCGCTTAGAATGTCTTCGCGGAAAAAAAATAACAGTACGTCTTTAGTTTACGATAATCCACGTGCCCATCTGCTGAAAAACTTGACGCGGGCTCTACCCGCATTGAGTAGCTGCTGACAAAGAGGCAGTTTCCTCCAGCAGCAGAGCCCAGAACCATTAGCACAGATGTCAACTTTCGGTACCTACTGGGTTTTTTTCCCTTCACGCCCATCGCCTAAGTATCCATGGCAACACCCCACTTTATCTTCACCCCCGAGCACACTTCTCCCCAAGGACTCACGTCCTCAGTTTTCTCTAAAGCATGAGAGTTTCTCCTCTCTTCCCCACGGGAGGGACGTTCTCTCTTTTTCCCCCTACCCCTTTCTCTCTGCTCCCCGCAGTCCCTCTTTCCGCACTCTTTCGTTTCCAGTCCATCTCAAAATTTCTGTCTTCTGCTGCCTGCGTGAAATGGTAACCCGTCCACTTAGCTCCCCACTCCCGTCTCCCAACAAATAAAGTCAAACGACAACCCCAACAATGTACTGGCAGCGCTAGACACAACCGTATGCTGACGTATGCAATCAAGGGAGCCTATCGTACCCATACACGTAGCAAAGAGAGAGTCGAAAGTAAGGAACGTGGCAGATCTGCCACGTTCCTTACTTTCGACTCTCTCTTTGCTACGTGTATGGGTACGATAGGCTCCCTTGATTGCATACGTCAGCATACGGTTGTGTCTAGCGCTGCCAGTACATTGTTGGGGTTGTCGTTTGACGATTTTATAGCGCTCTGTCCTCATTTGTTCTTGTTTGAACAAATAAAGTCTTTCTCGTCTAGAGCGCGCGAAGCATGGCGGAGTCGGGGAAAGAGGAGAAAAATAATCGTGCCAAACTCATCCCCTCTGCCTCCACCAGCGGGACGGGACACTTTGAGCTCCACAAAGAGATTCGTTAGGGGTATAGGGTCCGAAGCTCCCCGCAATTAAATGTGGTGAGGACAACCGGTTCTGACTGCTCACTGCTGGAACACAGGTGCCGGTATCTCGCAGACGGGAATTTTATCTGATCAGGGCGTGTTTTATAACCCCTAGGGTTGCAGCGTCACAGGCCTTCTCTAGCGGCCACTCAACAGGCAGCGCTCTGCCGTCACAGACTGGGCGCGCTGGCTATCCATGGGTCTGCAGAACTCGCCCTCCGTTGATGGCCTCTAGATGGCCAGCGAAACAGGAGGCGCGCGCTCTCACGCCCGGCCCAGCGACCTCGCACGTGCAGCCTTTAACGTGAAGGCACGTGTAAGATTTGTAGCGTAAAGGTGTACCGCCTTCAACGCCTCTGAAAGAGTGTCGGTCGGGTACTGCTAGTGAAGGGTTTTGTCTTAGAAAGGTAGAAAAGGGGGAAGGTAAAAGATTGATTGGCACCTTGAGGAAATTGTATTCCGTTGCATAAACCTCATCGGACGAACAACCACTGGCACAATAAGTCTTCAGCACTACTACTGCCCTGTTCGCTTGCTAAATCTGACAACAACGTGATGAGTGTCAGAAACGTTAAGGGCTGCAAGCTTGTTAGGATATACTGACATGCATGGGCCTTTGTGTATTTGTGTGTGAAAGGCCAAGACGAACACATGCACAAACGCGGGCGTACGTCAAGGCACGCAGGAACACAGAGAGCGAGGGAACGCCGCGATAAATGATGAAAGCAACGAAAATCGCTTCAGAAATCACGGCGGAGGCCGTTAAAATTCAAGCAACGTTTCGCTAAATTTATCTGAGCGCGATAGTTTCAGCCGAAAGATAAAAACCGAAGTCTTGTGCTGAACGCACTAGCAGCTATTTCTCAACTGAACGCAATCTGTAGGACGCTAAACTTTATGCCCTGAAACGTTATGCCCTGAAACGTTATGAATAAAAAGTTAGTTTACCTCCTGCTTTTCCGAAAGAGATTCCATGCTTGGAGTTTTGACCATCACAAGCATTGACCTAAAGACACCCGGAGAGATGCAGCCAGTCGAGATAAGAGTTGTACGCCAAGTTGACACGAAACTGCCCGACGCTACCCTGAGTAAAGCACGCCTCCCCCTCCAAACACCATCCCACTTCTCAAACAAACAAACAAACAAACAAAAAAACCCAACCCCAAACAAACCTGCAACTGCGATTTAGTCTTGTTTGCAGAGCTTCGTTTGATGTTACTGCTGTCACCACATGCACGTGCAGCTGCGCTCACCCAGCCACCCGCCAACCTTTTATGCCCGTCTTACACGGTGCGACTTAGCAGAATGAAAACTGGGGTAGGGAACTAGTTCAGCCTCCCCAACCACGTGACATATGATGACTTTAAGATGGATGGATCCTGTGCAAAGTTTTTTTTCTTCTTAAAATTCTGTTGAGAAGAAATATCTCCTTCAAACTGGATGAAACAGTTGGTTTGCAACTGGTTGGATGAGATTTTTTAAAGTCATTTACATCCAACTCGGTCGAACTGCCTTAGCCTGACACGACGTCCGTCATTTTCCCGACGTCTCATATGGACAAGCCAGAAGTCCTTTTGTCATAATCACGATTTCCACATGCACACGAGTCGTGCAATGTTAAAACCTTTTCAAACCTACACCATCCACACCCGACACAAAGGGGGTGTGGGTAAGGGGTGAATCAGGACACAGGTGATCATCACCATGTTTTGAACTTACAGATGGGATCTTCGACTTTACACGGCGGAGCTATCGGTAGTTGGCGTTGTTTACTAACAAACCCTGAGTAGGCTGTGGCAAAATAATCAGCGATATTTCACGCGCGGTTGTGAACCTTGACCTGGCAGTTTGGTTCGCGTGAGATTAAAGCTGATTAGAAAAGTAGCTACTAGAGGCAAGAAAGAAATACAGAAAGAACAAACGTACGAACTGCAGTGGAAATAGTTCACCCCGTGCGATTCGAAGGGTTTTCGAGGTCATCTGTGTATACGGACTTTTGCCTCAGGTGACCGACGCTTACTTGACCCCAAAAGACAGTCTCACTGCATGTCACTCTTTGCTCAAAGCAAGAAAATGTTTTTGTCGCAGACGTTTTCTTGCACTGTCTTCACACCTAGCAATTAATAAGCCGGCAAAGTTTACGCCCACGCCAAGAGGTCTAGCCGTAACACGTGACCTGTCGGCGCTGACTTCGCTTGACGTTTATCATGATTTGAAAGGTTTGAGAGTCTGGCAAACCCGGCCAGAAAACAGAAGAGACTTCTGCTTGAACCAGTCTCTACGCAGTTCTGGGGGCAGGGAAAGGTGTGTGTAATACTTGCACAGCCGCCAATTCCCACAGCGTACATTTGGGCCGATGTGGGGGAGGCGTGAACATACGAGCATAGATCAGTCCTTGTCAAGGTAAATCTGCTCTTTCCGGGCCACGTTTTCTTGGAATCGTTACTGCTGCTGCTAACGCTTGAAGGAAATGTTTGATTTGATATCATCAACATTACGGGAATGGGGGCCACAGAACGAGGCACATCGATGTCATCACCCAGGAGTTCAGTTTGGAGCAATCTAAACACGTGATCGGGTGGATCCGGCTTGCTGCCCAAAAGCAGATACAGTTTGTGACACAAAAGGGAGAAAACTACAAGCATCTTTTTACAAAATAGTGACTTCTCCTTCAACTGCCGTTGTGGGAGGGGAAGGTGCCGAAAAGGGGTGGGGATGGACGCGCAATCGAACAGGCAGAGATTAAATCCATGAACTCTACCAAACACGTCTCGGTCTGGGCTTGGGACTGCATTGCAAATCGCTGATTCTTGTCCGTTTGTGTTAACGTGCTCTGGCAAAATGCAGGAGAACAGGCGGGATGGTTTTAAATGAAAACTCATCCAGCTTTAAGGGCATGTGGAATGAAAACGTAAATGCGCCATGACAGCGCCACTGTAAAACGTCATTTTGTCTTCTGATAAAAAGCTATCAGGGCCTGATGTTCATTTAACAATTGAATTAAACAGAAACGCAAAGATTATTTTTCCTGTAAATATCGTTTTTGTCGTCTATCTCGAAACTAGCGGTAGTGCAGCACGACACGTTCTGTGGTTGTGCTAGGTGTTTTCGGGAATAACACTGCCCGTGCTTAAAAGAAGAAAAGAGAATTTAAAGAAAGAACTTGGGCTGTTTGCACTAGTATATGGTTAGCGCTAGGCAAATATTTTCGGTAGGTTGTAGTTTGTGCGTGAGTGCGTGTGCGCGCGTGCGCATACCTGAGTGTGCTATTGTGTCTCTGCATGTGTGCGCCTTCTCGTGACCATGCGCACCCTTGCGTGTGTGCATGGGCGCGTGTACTTGCTTGTATGTGTCAAGCGCGTGGACGTATCTGAGTGTGTGGGTATGTGTATGAGAAAAACAGAGCTGGCGGCTGGTGGAGGGGGGGGGGTTGTCGAAACTTTAGCAGCTAGGCACAGTTTAAGAGCTATCCAAATACTCAACAGCTACTCAGAACTTACAGTGGCTCAGAAACCCCGAAGACTTCCAAGTGCACAATACCACCTCAAAAGTTATACACTAAAATCCAACAGCTTCTCAGAAGCTCAAAGCGACTTCAAAAGCTCTGAAGCTACTCACATTTTCAACAACTGCTCAGAAACTCAACAGCGACTGAAAAGTTTAACAGTTCAACACATCAACAGTAACTCACATCGTAAAAACACACTGAATGTATCTCATTACCTTAGTTTAACAACAACAACAAACAAACAAAAAAAAACTCGCCAGAATTAGCATTAACACTCTTGTACTCTGTTCCTGTCCAACACGACTCTGGCCGAGTTAACATAAACACACTTTGCCCTCAGTGCGCTGTGAAGCACCTGGTAGCGTA
>SMGT01009059.1:7066-22059 GCA_004794575.1 Lanistes nyassanus | reverse complement strand
AGCTGTAGAAAGCAGAAGGGCATCACTTCAACCACGGTGCAGCGCCGACCGCTACAACTTCGCCCGTACCACAACTTTTAGAGTAAAAGCAAACGCGTTTCTCTCTCTCTCTCTCTTCCCGTCGTGCAGCTACCCGGAGTAAGGACAAATAGTGTCTCAAAGCCAGAAAGACAATCCGGTATGGAGATACCCGAGTTAAAAGAACAGAAACTCTTCGCAGAGCCTGCTAGCAGAGTTCAAACTTGTGCACGTCTGCTGGCACCCAGATTTACAAGCACAGACACGGGCAATTTTTTTCCTCCGCTCCCTTTCCTTTCTTCGTCCTGCCAGTGCCAAAAAAGTTGCTGGCACCACGGGTACCCACGCACACAGGTAGCGTTTACTATTGCACCGTCAGGGGCTCTCGTAGCAGCGTGGAAACGTCAGCCAATGAAAACCCTGCTCCGTCCTGCTTTGTCCAATGAAAATGCAGCAGAAACTTGCCTCTTGTGACCTGTGCCATATTGATTTCAGCCTACAGGAAAGAGTAAGGAAAAAAGGCGAAATGGCGCGCTGTGTGTTTCTGTGCGTGCGTGAGCGCGCATCCATATGAACTTGCAGCAGTGTCGTGTAGGAGTAAAGGTGTGCATAGTGTGTGTTCTGTACAGCTCTCTTAGTATCTCTGTGGGAGCACATGTGCATATATGTGTGCGTGAGAAGAGTCACGCAGATCTGCCTGGACATCAAAAATGGTTTCATTTGAGTGAGTGCGTGAGCGAGCGAGTGCATGCGCGGTGCACGCTTGTGTAAAGGTGTACAACGGGGAGGTAAGGCCTCGCTGCAGAGATGTCGGATGCTGAAGTCTGATAGCTGGCAATGGATGTGAATAGTGCAAGCATCAAGGAATGCCATATCCGAGTATCAGCGTGCAGTTTCCAGACGAGATAGGTGAAAGCAAAAACCCCTTTCGAGGGAAGTGGGGCTGGTGGGGATGGGGGAGTGGGGACATACGAGCACAGATCTTTCCTTGTCATGCTAAATCTGCTCATTTCGGGCCATGTTTTCTTTGAATATGTAAACACAAGTGCAACTCAGTTTTTTTTTCTCAAACTCCATAAAAATGCCCATAGAAAGGAATGCTGACAATGCGACAAGCCACATGGAAGTGAACACCAGAACGGTGAAACGAGTACAATCTGGAATCTAGTTGAAAGCTATACATATACAACGAGAAACACAACAGTACAGATAAATATAAAAAAGAAAGAAAAGAAACAGCGAAGCCGTTTGTAACCAAAAAGCCAGCCAGCAAAAACAACAAGTACAGAAACAAGTTAGTTTCAACTAAACTTTTATCTGAAAAGCCACGCACCGATTCATTGCTTACAAAAACCAAAATAAAACTTATACTTTCTCATTATTTTCTTCCCGTTTTTAGAATCGTTTCAGCAGAAACTGTATTATTATTACATGAGTAGAATAAGCAATGTTTAAACCAAAACACAGCTTACGGTGTCCAGATCGCTGGCTGTATTTCAAATTATAACAGAAGGGGGTCCATCAAAACATATAGATACGAATATCATTTTCTCCAAGTGCCAGCAGTTGTGTACACCAGTTTCGGTTACATGCATGCTACGGTGCTACAATAAAGTTTTCCATCCTTCCCTCACCCTCTCCCCGACATCTAAATAGTGACGTTTAGTTGTTTCGTTACTAAACATTAAAGATGAGGTGTGCGGTGCTGCTTCCAAATATATTGGCGAAATCCGTGGACTATAAAGTTTTCGACCTCTGACAGCACTGGAGCCCTTGACGTCATCTTATGCGTGCGCAGGCCTTTCAGATCGCGCATGGTCTAGAAAATCTACGGAGGTTCACGTACTACCATCTTGATAGTGGTTATCAGCCCCTGCCAAGTTCACCGAGATCATTCTACCCACCCCACCACCACCTCCTTCGTAGAGCTCCAGGTCATTCTTTCCCTCCACCCTCAAGTACAACTCGTGCTCTTTCTTTTTCTCTTCCAGTAACTCCTTTTATTCATTCCTCGCTCTCACTGGCACGAACGAATGCACGCGGTCTTACCAGCGCGATCCTCTATTTACGACGGCCGCAAAGCAGACGTTCCCACAGCTCGTGCACTTGCTTTAAGATTTACTGCAGTCGTGAAGTAAGTAAGCATCGTGAGAAGAAGTATGGTTTGCATAGTCGGACAGACGTGTGTCCGTGCACACACACGCATCTGGGATGTCATTCGAGTGAGGAAATCCACAGGCCAACCGATCCACTCATCAGTGTTGAGATCGCGTCGAACAGCAGTTAAGATAGGTAGGACGATGTACACTAAGCTGTATAAACTGTATGCCACATAATGCAGCATATACACATTTTATAATTCTAGACGGGCGTTTATTTTCTGAGTCTGCGGGGATAGGCAGGCATTCAGGAGAAACAGCAACAACGAAAGAACACGGACGGACGGACGGACGGACGGACGAGAAAATCCGAGACAAAAAAGGACTGGAGTGCGGACTGACAGACCGACCGAAAAGAATATGAAAAGAGACAGAAGAACGGGCAATGTAACACCTCCCCTCCCCCTAGAATCAACCAGCCAAATAAAAATCCCTAGGAGCCTTACCTGTTTCCTTGGAAACGAGAACAGACGGGACGACTATAACTTGTTTCTTGAAAAGAAAAGCGAAAGGAGAGCGTGTGTAGTGCTGATGTTGATCGCATTAGTTGTAGGCGTTTAACCCTATTGCTTTGATCGAAGTTCCGATGCCGCCCGCTCGTCTACACTTTGTTTTCTGAAACCGCTGAGACAAAATACAGCAAGCTATGAAACGGAAATCAGGAGGCAGACCGTTGCCAAACCTGTTTGTTAAACAGGCCGTCGGATGTCACACGGTAAACAGGAAACCCCGCCTCGTACTGGAATTATTTTTCCTCCGAAACGTGTTTTTTTGTTTCCTGTGTGGCGTAGCCTTTATCAGCCAGTGCTCCCGACGGTAGGTACCTGGGGAGTGCGGAGCGCTGGTGGGGTGGACAGAGGGTACTGGAAGAATCATACGCGCAGTGCAGGCCAGTCTCAAGCAACCGTCTAACGTTGACGACAGCGCCAACAGTTGGAAACATCAGCTGCATCGCTTCTGACGGCAGAGGGCGCTTTCAATCTAAAGATAACTCGTTTCCACACACGAACCATACTCATCGAATTTAAACCTATTTACTTAACCATGCCTACGACACGGAAGCGAACGAGGCCAAAGGTTATTACATATTGCAAACCTACACGCGCGCCAGCTTCCTCTGCCCGATCCCACATCAACCCCACCTTATTGTACATAGCGCAACCACTGAGCCAACGCTGCACCTGCCCAGGTTGTGCCATGTTCCCCGCTTGGAACGATCCATAGATACCTGGGATAATACATGTATTATCCTAGATAGATACGGTTCTTTTAGGCAGGCTTCGTTTGCTAGCGTCATCCATCTAGAGTTACCACCTCCTTCTGCTAAACCAAATTTAAGCACTTAACTAGTTACTTGGAAATTACATCTGTGCAAAATGCACGTCCCACAGTTAAAAGACTATAATACAAAGAACACAGAGGCGATTTTTTAAAAATCTGAATTGATATGAAATGTTTGTTTCAAATTATCTCCACTATCGAGCTGAACCGAAAATCGTTAATTTTTGTTTCTTTGCGGTTTGGACCAAAACCATCTGATTTTGTTTCAGTAAATCATGTCCGCAAATAGCATTAATTTTTTTTACATTTGTCTAATATTTCTTCTTTTTTTAAGTAAATCGAAAAAGAAATAAAACAAAACTGGTTCGTTTCTGCACAGTTTTCTTGAAAAATAAAAATAAAATAAAAGCAATCTGATTTTTGTTCTGCCAAGAGTGCTAGATGTGTAGATTGCTTGGGCAAAGAACATCCATTAACCAAAAAGAAAATAAAAACAGACGAAGCAGAGAGGAATAAATGGTTTTGATCTAAATTATCAACAGTGTAACTGTCCCCTAAAACACTCAAAGCGCATGCTTTCGTGCGTGCGTGCGTGTGTGCGCGCGTGCGACATGCGAGTATCAGAACAAATGTCAAAGAAAATGGATCGGGATAGTTTTTTCAATTGCCAGACTAGTCTCTCTGATTTGAACTCTAGATAGGATGCGTCTTCACTGCGAGCAGCACTCACAAATAATTCATCTCTTATCTCGCGTATCATAACACATGTTAGTAATAAAGAGGCGATGCCAACATACCGCAAGAGGCGCTACCGAGTAAAGCAAGGGAGAAGGGGGGGGGGGGAGAGAGAGAACAATAGGTGCGTGCATGCGTAGATGTGTGCCGCCTAATTGTCGAACCTAGCCGGACTCCTATTGTGTAACCGGTTGCTGGTTACACGTGGTGTGTGTGAGGGAAGGGGAGGAATCAAACAGGAAGTGTTGCTGCCTGAGCTGAGGGTGAGGTGATGTGATATAATCACGCGTAGGCCTACCTGCTGCTAGCCCCGGAATCAAAATATAGTCACATCTACCTACGATCTTAAATTCTGAACATATAAGTAAACTTTAAAAATATAAAGCCAGCAATTATGACACCGCTGATATAAAACAGTTGTCCTTCGCCGACAGGTCATGGTCTGTGGGATGAGTGAACAACGAGAAGGCCGCAGAGTTCAGAATGACGAAATTTTGTTAACTGTACGAACGCGTAATAAATTCAAATGGCGACGTTCTGCGAATCAGGACGCACAACTGATCGGTTCAAAAGGCTTCATGACACGATGCCTGGCAAATTTTCACTTCTAGTTTATTGCTGTTCTTCCCTGGAATCATTCAGGTTTCACGTCAGAAACTTCAGACAGATGTACTGCCTGTGAGCGCCTGGCTGATTGCCTGTGCGTGTGTGTGACAGACAGACAGACGATGAAGCAGATTCAGTAATTACAGGTGTGTGAATATACATTTTTTAAATATTTACATACGCGTATATAAATACAAAAACTCTCCAATCGGAGGCGAGATTGGACCCTCAACCCGCGATCCTCACCGTTCGGGCTGTATGCGGCCTGTTCCCCAGTCTACAAGGATTGCGTTGTCTGATATTCTGCAATTAACACTTGCAAGTAGGTAGGAGATGTCAATTAAAAATAATAATATAAATCGAAAGTCGCTGACACTTATAAAGAAACACTGTGATTGGCCTCGTTGCATTTTTTATTTTAAAATTTTCATTAATTTGATTTTAATTTTGTAATGACCTTTAAAAATCTACCTTCCTCCGAACCACTCCCGCATCCACCCAGCTACACCCCTGCCCACATCCCCGGGTCGGTTTCTGGCGCACCTTCAGCTTTCTGTTCAGGTGTAATACATCAAACAAGGCCGCCGCTCAACGGTCACAAACGTCAAAAGAGAGCCGGCTAATTGACACAGCCTGTCAGAAGATGTGTTACTGCAAGATTTACAAACCAGAACTCGGGTCAATTGCGCACAGGAAGCGGGAAGACAAACTACCGTACTATCTCTGCTGGGTAGCCAGTTTAAGAATCTTGTTTGGAAGGGAAACGCAAACCTTTATGTTCATATGAAAGACAGTGGACAAGACCCAGACCTGACTAGTGTTCAATGTGCGTTTTCAGACAAATATTGATTTGCTGGAAAGTCCTGTAGAGAAAACCCAAAATATGAGAACTGAATAAGGGATGGCGGACAGTAGGAGTACAGTTGATTGAATAAGTAGAAAGTAACAGGAAATGCAGCGCGACAAATACAGCTGAAAATAAAAATACAGCTGACGAAGAAACTAATTAAATAACAAAGACACTGAAATGTTTGATCGCCGAATTAGTTAACAATACGGACCATATTATGACATTTTTATTATGTAATTTACTCATCTTAAAAGTGGCGCTGGAAACTGCAGCTAAGCGTTTAAAAAAAAGCTTATTGCAACTGCATAAAGTAGAAAGGTCAAAATGGTTGTTAAAATGAACTCAAGGTTCACGGCCTCTCCTAAAGTGACGGAGATAACCTCCATTCTTCGTACTGAGGTTACATCAACAAGGTGGCTGATTCCTCCCCCCCTTCCACAAACAGCACCACCACCATGTATATGTGAATGAGCATTGTGACAATTGTTCTGTTCGGAAATCTAGATCAGCTGGTGCATGAGAGGCCGCTAGGACAGTAATGGGCAATTATATTTCAAACTGCGTCTCTCAAACATTCGAGATCACGTTTTGGGCACCATCCGCACAGAACAGCTTGACTCAAGCGATGAAACTACTTCCCGTCACTTGAACATCATTGTTTACATGCTGATCGTGTCCTGGCACAAACATTTAATAGAAACAGCTAGACCTCATACAGTCATCTCCTTTCCCCATGCGCCCTTCCTCATTTCGTCCATCTCTTTATCGACACTGTTTCCCCTCTATGTTTTTTTCCTCGTTGTCTCCCCTTCTCCGCTCCTATGGAATAGCTCTTGCTACACGGGAAATGGACCTGGTAAAATCGAAAAACGGTGGGAAGCAGCTAAGAGAGATGCACGAATTAACACAGATGTGTCACCGACCAGGTGCGGGCCTGGATGAGCAGACGAAAAGGCCGTTAACCAGCAGCGGGGTTTCGTACGCGCACCGGATGATGCACGCTCACGTGACAGTTTACGTCACTTTGCTGCACACGGCCCCACCTGATGCTGTTGCACACCCAGCAGGCCCCGAACGTCAAAACGACGGCTTCCGCCTCCCGAGGTTACGCCCCTTGGCGCTGACGGCAGCACTAACCATTATTACGGGCCGTAAAACTAAAAATCTCATTGATGAGTAACAGAAACACATGTGGGAATTTCTCTCTCTCTCTCAATGCAAGCTGTAATCGGAAGGGTCTGGCAATTCGTTTGCACAATTACTTAGCTGACGTAAAGCAGCAATGCGTGTCATAGCATTTAGAAATTAGATAAAATACGGCACTTTCTAGCCAGCACAGAGCTACATTTCTGTATATTCTGCTTCATCTGACACTTCCACATATCTTTCTGTCTCCCTCGTATCCCCTCTGTCCCAGGTTTTCTCTCTTTCCCTCTGGCGATCTATATTCAGCTCTCTTTCTCTAATTACCCCCCCCCCAACTTTTATAGCACATCCCCATACTCCTCTTCGTCTTCTCTTTCCGCTTACCTATCACCCCCTCCCCTTCTTGCTCCCTTGTGAACTCCGTCTCTTCCCCCCACCCACAGTCTCTCATCCCACCTGTACTCTCTCGTGCGCGCTAGCTGCTTTGTCTAAGTTGCACGTGCACTAATTCATGGTGGTTGTTGCTGTCACTGCTTTTCCTGGTGTTCCTGTGAGAACGTACCGGACGCGTGAATGAATTTCACATTTTTTTGTGGTAATTATGTAGGTTTTTTTAACTCAAATCTCTCATTAAACAGACATACATGTACTCGTTTACACGGAGTCGATGCACAACAGTTGCAAAGAATGGTGTTACACAATATCACAAGGCTGACATCTGCTACAGTTTTTTAAATGACGACGCAGGCCAACTTTGTCAGTGTCAGAAAAGCTGAGGTGGAATTTAAGGGGAAACGGACGCAGCTTCATGAAAATAAATCACGTTTTGGGTAGGAACAACAGACTATCTGTACAAAACAGGCAGTCGACGTTTGGGGGCATTGCCCCTTCGTCAGGACAAGAAAGACAAAGAGGAAACACACAAAACACGAAAAGAGAATTACATATACTGATATCGATCAATGCATTTTTGTTCTGATACACGTTTTGGGTGTGAGCATCACTCACTCGACAGATCTAGGTTCATGGAGGAAGGAGGACCTTTTCACCTTTAAACAAACTTACCTTGAAAATGTGAGATGGTAGCAGCCGGCTCGTGATCTTTAAACGCAGCCATGCATGCTTGGAAGACTGTTTTTTCTGCAGTCTGAAATGAAAACTTTCCAACAGTTGTCAGCACGCTGAACTTTCATCCACAACTCTCTGCATCCAAACATGACAAGACGGAGCGCGCGCTGGAACGAGAACGGGCTCTGATTGGCAGATTTTCTCACAATGGGCGAGACTATTTTGCGAATGGGGGAGGCGGATTGGGAAAAAAGGTCAGCAGAGAGAGAGAGAGCGGAAGTGTGAACGTAACACTGTCGGTTATGTAACGGACTGTTCGCATTGGCCTTCTGATAACCCACTCTTGTGGTTGCTGAGACTGAGTGTAGGTAGAGTGCGGTGTTCCCCTCCAAACACCTACGGACTGTCTGGCTAGACTGGATGTCTGGCAAGGGAAGGGCAAGCTTCTCGGACACGTCCGTTGCCGGGTGAAGTCACACCAAATTATGGTGACACTTCGCAGATGGGCTTTCCTGGATCCAAACTGCAGCGTTATTGGTATCATGTACAATATTATAACACACAGACTGACTCTCTTTCTTCCTATTTTTTTCTCACGCATTATATACACGCACACACACACACACAGGACACAGGCAAGCACGCACACACATATGGGGCGCCAAGAGGGGAATGGGTATAATGCTCATGGTTTATAAAGATTTGCATTCTATAACTATAGATTCTATAACTGAAGAATTGATTCCATAGTAAAAAATTCATTCTATAATTATAGAATGAATTCTATAACTAAACCATTGTTATTCCATAAAGAAAACTTAGTCTATGTATACTATGAACAAAAAATGCTAAAGAATTCATTCTCTATCTGCAATTGAAGGCTGTAGCTAAAGAATGAATTCTATAATATACCATGCCAATTCTTTACGAAAAGCCCAGGGGTTTATTTCGGTGCCAAGCGGTCCTGAGCAGCCGATAGACCGATACTGCTGATCAAAGTTTATTTAAAGAACAAGATGTATATGTTAAGCACTTAAATAGTCCCTCAAAATGTCCCTTTGTATGTCTTGTTACTGTTGTTTCTCATTGGGCATAGAGCTATTTCCCGCCCTTGATCGTCTGCTAACGCGCTAGCCGGCCAGCCCAGCATCAGCCCAATCGGGTCCCAGTCGCACCGTGTCCCGGCCTTCACCCTGTGCAGCACGAAGTGCGTTAGCAGACGACGGGCGCCAATCGCCTTACAATTTAAAAAAAATAACTACCCATTTACTAAAGCGTATTTGTTTGGTTAACTTTACATAATCTTTAAAGGAACTTTGATGGGCAGTATGTGTGTAGTATCCTGGTAGGTGAATACACTCGCAGGGGCCTCTGAGGGTCGCTTGGCACCCAAATAAACCCCTGGCCTCGTTTTCGTAAAGATTTGGCATAGTATATTATAGAATTCATTCTTTAGCTTCAGCCTTCAATTTTATATAAAGAATGAATTCTTTAGCATTTTCTGCTCATAGCTTACATAGAATAAACTTTCCTTATAGAATTTCAATCGTTTAGAATGCATTCTGTAAGTATAAAATTGATTCTATAATAATAGAATGAATTTTTTTTACTATAGAATCAATTCTTTAGTTATAGAATTAATTCTATAATTATAGAATGCATTCTTTACTATTGAATCAATTCTTTAGTTATAGAATGCATTCTATAATTATAGAATTAATTCTTTAGCTATAGAATGACTTCTATAACTATATAATGCATTATATAGTTATAGAATGCAATTCTTTATAAACCATGAGCATTATAAACCCATTCCCCTCTTGGCGCCCCATATACACGCGCCCACAGTGCACTTACAGGACTGTCATATTGCCAAATTTACGCCATTTATTAAATCGTTGACCGTTAAATCATATACAGGACAATCGCCACTAGCGACACCCACGTATCTGGAACATTCAGCTCACACAAAATCCTCAGAAATATCCTATGACTGAAAAAGATTTTATTCCTGAAAAGTTTCTCCTAAATCTCAAGCCGGCAAACAGAGGACAGAACTACTAGAATTACCGGCAGTTCATGGTATGAGTACTAACATTACGTCATCAAACGCCATAAGAACTAAGTTTAACATGGTCCGCATGTTCGTGGCTGTTCGCTTTTGTTACTCAACCGACGACGAAAAGGTCACAGGGTGTCGCGGTGCACACTGGGAATGTTGCATAGTTTCCGGGCATGACGCAGATACAGGTGTTACAGCCATCGTCCGCCAGAAATTGGTCACCATAGCAATAGACGCGGTCCTTGTAAGGACAGTCCATGAATTCCACAGTCGCTGGCTCGCCTTGGCTCTTGGGTGAGGCTAAAATCAACAACAACAAAAACAACAAAAAATATGCCTTGAAAGAATGATTCATGGCGGAAAATCAATGTGAAGGTCGACATTTCAACAAATCGAGAGTCGACATTGTTTATCTCCCTTTACAAAACAACAACGACAAAAACTACCGAAAATGTTTGCTCTGAAGCAAAGAATTTATTGAAAGAGAGGTCGCAGAGATATGGCGTGTTTATGAAGTGTAGGATACAAATAATTTTGAAGTTTTTTTTAAGTGTAATAAATCATGTTTAAAATATTGTGTTCTACTGGCAATTGTCAGCAGGTAAGGGCTGTCTGGAACAATTCAAAATAAATCATATACCTTTGAGTTTTCTTTCTCGAGGATAATTCCTACTGCTTAATAACATCTAAAACATGTCCGTTCAGTTGTAAATATTTTTCACAAAATGTGCCGATACAGCCCATTGGCCTCGGCCAAGGGGATGTAACTCACCAAAACCCGTATTTGCGCAGGGATTAGCTGTGCAGTTCATGCCCCTGGCAGTACATAAGCATTCGTTGCATCCGTCCTCAGCCGTCCAAGTCCGGCCGACAGTGTAGTGTACGCTTCCGTACACGCAGAAAAAGTCTCCGGGTTTCCCCAGCACACCTGGAAATGTGTTATTGGTAGTCTCATCTATATCTATATCTATAACGCACATCACAGCTGTTTTCCCCTAGATGATGAAGACGCGATGAAAATACACATGGCACCGAAACTTCGAAAGTTATCACATAAATCATTTCTACTGTCTATCGATCCATCCATCGATCGATCCATTCTTCCGTCTGACGATATTTGTTAAGTCCTCCAGTCGTCAGGACAGGTCAATACTCACTGTTTTGGTGGCAGTCCCACCACTTGGAGCAATCCACGCCGAACTGGGTGCACGTGCAGAGGGTGCAGACGTCACGACCCACCCAAGCCATGCCTTCTCTCACCTCCTGTCCCTGCAGGTCCGTGCAGGTCCCTCCAGCGGTCCCCAGCAGTGTCAGATGAACTGCCAACATTTAAGTAGTGGAAATCAGATCGTCTTGTCTTGGTCAAATGTATCGTCGATGCTAAAATTAAATCTGTAAATATGATGTATATGACTGGTTGCAGACGACAAAAATATTGTCTGAGGATTAGTGTATAATTTTTATGCCTGTCTGCCTGTCTGTTTACCTGTCAGCTGTCTCATGTTTGTGTGCGTTCATGCTTCGTGTTTGACAACAAAATATTTTCATGACTGCATGCTTGTCTGTCTGAATGTCTGTCCGTCCTACATTTGCTTCTGTCCGTCTGTGCTACTGTGTTTGTGTGTGTGTCAGTAAACAGTTATAAATACATAGAGTGCTTTATCGAAACTCAGTGGTTCCTAAGTTTTTTAAATTGTGTTTAATTATTAGTACATCCAGACTTTCCAAACTATTCACTCACTCGCTCGCACGTTCACCCACCCACTCACTCGATCTTTCAAACAGTGAATCAGCAGTCAGTCGAGCACAGCCGATGATCACCAACCGTAACTCCAGCACAGCAAGACAAAGGAGATGCCCATCCTACGTCTGTAATGATGCAGAGATTTACACGAACAGCACACCCACTCAGATTGCACACAAGCAACGTGAACAAGTCAAGGACGCTCGTTATATCGCTATCAGCAATAATCCAAGAGTTTCCTACCCTTGACTCTAGCCAAAAGCACAAGTGCGTCTACAGTCCTATTCTGAACCAGTCCACCTGCCTCTCATCATCATCATCATGCAGACTTGTATAGCTCGGCATCCCAACAGAAGGTGGCACGCCGCACCTCACAAAAAGCGATAAAAAGAATACAGTCATCCCTCAGTTATCGCGGTTAACAGGGACCAGAACCGGCCGCGATCAGTGAAAAACCGCGAAGTAGTGTCACCCTCTCATTTTTAACATACGTACATTTTTTGTGTGTGTATAATATCAATAAGTGTATGTGAAACCATATAAGTGCATATGTTATCATTAGAACATTAAAGAATAGTTTCAAACATGTAAATAAAATATTAATAGTATAAATAAAATACATAAAATAATGTATAAATAATATAAATATGATACGTGTGTGTAACATACGTAGATGTAACTAAAGTGAATATTTTTGAACAATCCGCGATGTACTGAGGCCGCGATAAATGAACCGCGAAGTAGCGAGGGATGACTGTACGTAAAAACACACTCTTTACAAAAAAGATCAACGAAAACAATTAGATAAATACAAAGACGTTACGCTAAACCACAAGAAGCAAGTAAGAAAACGATGGAATCACTGAATAATTCATAAAAATTAAGGTGAAAATTGAGGTGACAATATACAACGGTCTAACGACAACTAAATAAATAACAGAAACCTGTGAAAACAATTCGAGGGATATAAGAGAAATCCAATTTTGGTTAAGAGACAAAATGAACTTAAGAATAGTCACCACAGTGAGTCTTAAAAAGGTGAGTCCTTAAAGGTGATTTTAATGTGTCAATGTTGGTGATGTTACAGATGTGAGATGGCAGAGCATGCCATTGCTTGGGACCACAGATAGCAACGGGTCTCTCGCCAAATGACTTCATCCTAACTCTCAGAATACAGAGTAGGATAGTGTCACAGAGCGAAGCTGTCGACACGTAGAATGGACAGATAAGAGCTCAGAGAAATATGATGCAACCAGAGAGGAAATTATGAAAGAGGACAGAAGTTTATGCTCAATACGTGCTTGATGAGGGACCCAGTGAAGCGAGTACAGGAGTGGGGTGACGTAGTCATGTTTCTTAACCATCAGCACCAGTCGTCCAGCGGTGTTTTGAATTTTCTGGAGTTTGTCAATAAATATCATCCTTTTCTCGTAGCAAACACGGCTGCTTAGCTTCTGCGTCATGAGGCGTCGCTGGCAGCGGACCTCGTCTTTGATGACGGCTCTGTTTTGAGTCGTCTCACCGGTTCGATAAGGTTTCGGAAATTTATGTAAACATTCCTGTCATAATCTACAAACGATAAGAAGTCACGCTAAAGCAGCATAAATATTTTTTAAAGGCCTTGAAAAGTGAGGTCGTGTAAAATGAACTTCAGCGCGATAAGAATGTTGATGTGCCCACAGCGACAGCTCAGTTATCTCAAAAACCTGAAAGCAGTCTTTGGCTATCTTCTGTACAACATGGTTACACAGACTGCCACTAAATCCGCCATAAATTGTTGGAACCATATTTTATTAAATTGTTGTGAACAGTGTAATATGTCTCCGATTTTGTCATTCATGTCTTAACTGTATCAAATATTCATTTTCAAGATTTGTATCTTAAGACTTTGGTGAAGGAATTTTAGAATTGTATATGTAAAAAAAAATATCTTTCGACCTTATAGCGTGGACTTCAAGGAGCTAACTATTAAATCATAAATAATTCTAGAGAAAATAATTTTTTTATCTGAAAATACTCGCTGCCACAGGAGCAATGACATGCCAAGACAGGGGAACTTACTCCTTCCAGCAATGTTTGCATGGAGTCAGTTCCCCTGAATTATGAGAGGACCTGATGCTGAAGAGCAGTGCCTCTACAGCTGTTGTAGATGGGAACGACAAACTTTGCCAGGTGTTAATCATCAGTTTTACCAATCGTTACTCCCTATGCACTTTCATTCTCTTCTTTCGTCTACCCATCCTTCTTTTCTGCCTGCCCTTTTCCCCTTTTGTTAAAAACCTTTACCCCTTCTACAGTCGATCGAGTTGTGCCCCCTTTCTCCACCCATACAAAAAAACAAAAGACATTTAGTTTCAAACACAGATGTTACTGGTATGTATCTATTGTCTTAGAAACTTAAAAGCTCTCAAACTGAAATCGTTTCTTCGGTCTGTGAGGCAGCCACTGGCTTTAAAAAGTGCGTTCAAGAGGCTTGGAGAACAAGCAACAGGAATTTAGTGTTTATTATAATCTACGTTCTAACATAATGGAAAGGAACGCGTCCGGTCGCTGGAGAACAAAAAGTAGGCTAGCAGAAGCTCGCTGATGAAACAAAAGAAAGATGGCGTCTGACGGGGCTGGGTGAAAGCAGCCGACTGTACTAAATTTTCTGATTAGTTAGCTAGCCATGGCACGGTCGGTACAAGACAAAGCTGATTTCCAGAAGCCACTGATGAGACTAAAGAAAGATGCCGACTGACAGGTTAGAAGGAAGAAACAGTCAAAGGAATTCCCCGTTGCCCGGATGAATAGGTACACAAAATGCTGGTTACAGGACAAAGCAGGCTGGCCGACGTCACTGGCAGCACGCAGAACTGATGGTATCTGAACGAGCTTTGGGAAAGAAGCAAGAGAAGGACAGTGTTGAGTACAGTTGACGTTTCTAAAGGGCTTCCTACACTTGCAATGCTCTCAACGTTGAGCGAAAACATTTTCCGAGCATTCTCCGTACACGGGCGCAAGACACCAGCAATATTTTACCCGCCAGATCGTCACATGATCATCACGTGTTCGCTGTAGGGGCTGACAATAGTAACACTATGGATGATCACGAACAATTTATTCTGACCGCTGCAGCTTCTGCGACTGCATTTATTTTCGCCCAGCAGTCTCAGAAAACAAAACGGAAACGACGAATGTGGGTTCCACAGTGCATTGCTCGTCGAAGCTAGTTGGGAGCATACGCGTGCGTGTCTTCTACAAGAATATCACCACACGACTCCACCGAAAGCAGACGCTTCTTGCGAATGTCGCACGACAGTTTCGTGACCCAGCCGTCTCGCA
>SMGT01009058.1:438230-462104 GCA_004794575.1 Lanistes nyassanus | reverse complement strand
GGATGAATTTGGAAAGAACATCTTGCGAATCTGCTTTCATGCAAGTAAAGAAATGCGCTTTCTTTTCTTTGTGTGAGTGCAGAATCGCAAAGGAAAGACCAGCAGGGGACAACTTCTGAAGCGAATCGACAGGCCTGAAAGAGGGGTTAATTAGAAGTGATAAACCTCCAGCAAATAACAGGAGTGGAATTTCGACAAGGAAGAAACAGTGAAAGAGGACAGATATTTTAGAAAAGTGGATGCATACTACTTGCCATATCCTAGGTTAGCGTACACATGTTCCTCATATGGCACCGCATTGGTCTTCCACTGGATTAGTCTCTCCGCGGCCAGGTACAGAAGGACGTACTGGTCCTGTGATCACAGGGTTACTTGTATTTTTATTTAATACATAAGGCCGAATGCATGTATGTGTTTGTTCGTTTGTTTGTTTGTTATACAAATCCCCAGGCCTGAACCGATCCACATCAAATTCGCCACAAGGGGTTTTTTTCCACCCCCAGATGGTCATGAGCCATATTTCGACCCTCTACCTAGACTAAACAAAAATGAAATCATAAATATGACGATGCCCTAAACAAGTCATTTACACGGCGATCATCGTGCAAGGGAGATCATTGTATGGTCTTTTCTCTTTCGTAAGAAGGGTACTTTCCCTTGCCTTGCTTTACAACAGGGAAACGGCAGGCAAGGGTAGGGGTTATGGCCAGTCTAGCCGCATTAAAATTGTCGTGATTTCAAAGGAAAGAAAATTACGATTGAAGGCTTCAGCGTTTACACACGGCACGACACAGTCGCCTTCACCCCGTGGCTGAGCTTATTTGACTTTTTACCCTAAGGTTCGTGATAGTGGCTGGTAGAAGCTTTAAGGTTTTGAAAAATAGAAATCCAATCTATCCGCCCAAAACATTGAGCAGGACCGTTTCTGTGCTGGTTCAAGACTTGAAAAAAGTTTCATAACCTTTCAAAGTACCAACTTTAAAGCGTGTAAACGGGCCCTTAGGGAAGGGCCTATGGTGGTTATGGGTGGGGGTGTTAGTAAAGGAGTAGGGGTGGGGTTACAGAGAGGCTAGGGATGGCCAGGGTAAGAAAAGCCCGGACAGGGCTGGGCCCTTTGGCTAGTATATATATATATATGTTAAGGCATACGCATGCCATTGTACACACACGCGCACGCACACGTATATTTGCGTGCGTCATCTAACATTGTTCATGAACGTTTGGCCGTAAGATGAAGTAGCTTTTTACGAACAATGGTGTAAATTGTTTTAGAGATAAGCTGTCAACAACAAAACGTTCACAAAGACAACTTTTTATACAGTACAACAATTAAATGAGAAGAAGGGATATAATCACAGAGAAAAGTGGGAAATGTTCTGAAAAAGGAAAGACGGGTGAATGGCATGTTGAGACGAGTTTCAAAGAGGGAACAAAAACGTAACGGCATGCATCAATATAATTTCCACAGAAGCAAATTATTATCCAGGTATTTGAAAGAGTACAACTTCTCATACCTATAAGCAAAACGAAAATTTGTCGTCTAGAGAAAGCACGGGAAATTGCAGAGCAGTGAAGACTCCTATTAGATCATTTCTACATCACTAGAATAACAGGTACTTCAAGGCCACTGACCTCTGTCTGAACCATGGATGTTCTGCAGTTTCTCATAGATAAGACGTAAGAGAATATATCAATGGGGGCGGACTCTGGCTTGTTGTCCATGTACTGCGTCAGGTAGTCAAGGGCAATAAACGTACCGGTTCTTCCAACGCCGGCGCTGTGACAGAACATGCAACCCCGTTAACTGTATCTCGGCTAACGTTTTATTCCTCTTAAATTGTTTGATCTTTACTTCTCTTCCTCTCATATTTCTCGTTATATTAAGAAGCTGTTGTCGTTGTGTCGTCTTCCATTGTCGTCGTCATCAGCATTATCATCGTCGTCAATCGTCAAACGTCAATCTGACAGTACAGTGATTACCTGCAGTGCACTACCATAGGGTTCTTGGAGCCAGGCGGGATCTCCGTTCGGACTCTCTTCACAAACTGCAGAAGGAATTCTACATCCAGGTTCGCTCCGTGATCAACCCAGTCGGAAATTAAGAAATGTTGGACTGTCCGCTGGACTTTGCCCTGGGCAGATAAAGACTGGCCATGCTAAATTGTTAACTACTATTTACCAGGTTACAGTCCACAATTGTAGGCAGTCGTTCAAAGATCTATAACTCTGGTGGCCTTGGAAGGATGCAAATGTGATTAATGAGATAAATATATCTTATGTTCAGTGATAAGTTCTGGGGGATATTTAAAATATTAGAAACTACCACAACAAACAACGAACTTAAGCTAATTAACTATACATTTTGTCTTGAATTTCTGTTCAAAATATTTATCTATGGTTTTCTGAATCAGACGAATGTGCGTCCTAATTCAATTCGTTCAGTTAAGAAAGGCCTTGGACTTACCGCTGCCAGAGTGAAAGTTCTGAGCTCAAACGCGTTCATCTTGCACACGCGCTTGAGCGTGACTGTGATTGTGCCGAACGTCTGTGGTTGGTGCAGGTGCTCATCGTCAGGGAAGTATGGGAATACTTTTTTCTGGTGGTCATCAAAATAATAGATAGGAACAATACGAGACTGAAACGCCAGCACATCGAACTGAACAGCTAACACACTCCAGACAGACACAAAGCTATAATTCAGTCATTTATCAAACCTAGTCACTTATCCACCTATAATAGTCATTAAAGATTACTCGCCAAAAAGTGTGAGAATTATACGAACATAAACCTATTTATACACAAAATAAAGAAAGGTGTACGAAAAGTGTCTGACTAACCACTCCTGCGTCTACGAAGCCAGACAACATCACGATGACGGGGACATTCTGCTCCCAAACCATGCGCCAGAAATCGGCAGTCGTATGTTCCAGAGGGCCTTGTGTGGCGATGTACTCGTGTTTGGAATGGTAGCCCTGGATATACTTGTTGAGTTAATTTGGGTGGTTCTTCCTTCATTCGTGGGGGTCGGGGTCCGTCGGTCGGTCATTTACTAATTTTCCACTAATTTACTTATCGCTCGAGAACAGTTTCATATGAGCGTTGGCCGTTTTGTTTTAGTTTTAAGGTAATAATAATTTTCTGTTACTTTTTGCGTAGCTGAAATTAACTTCAAACAGGAACCATTTAAAAATGTCAGTTCTAAACAGAAAAGGCACCGATAACAATAAGAAAGAAAAATTGAGAACTGATGGGGGCGGGGGGGGGCATTTATCAGTTCTTGAATCTATTTCCTTTTGTTTGCACAGTTTCCTCCGGATGCTATAGAGACTTGCAACAGGCAAAGGATAGAAACTCCGTGCATGCATAGGGAAAAAAATCGACAAAGTTCCATACACACCGGAATAAAATTAGCATTGATGTAGTCCGAACTCGCGTCTCCTGGAATCGGTCTCAGCTGCACCCGTGAATGATCAACTGGTCACAGAGAAAGTGAAGTAAAAAAAAAAGACCACCACGCAATGACAAACGAAGGAATCAAATTTTACAGATATTTACAAGGAGTTAAAACCACTACTTGAGCTGGCATGATAAGCAGCCAGATATAGGCGGATTTTCTTACAAGGCAAGATGTTTTTGTATCGGTTCTTCAACCCGTTTTCTCCTATCTTCGTAGTCTCTTGTGAGTGCTTTGGAGACAATTCTTTGATTTCCTGCAAATCCACCAAAGAGTCACCATCAAGTAGGTTTACGGCAAAATCCGTTAGTACATTCGCTATGAGTTCCTATCATTTCTGACTTCCGACTTCTGACTCAGAGAAAAAACCCAAAGATTTTGAAAGTTCAGACAATTAGCAAAACTATCGAAGGAAATACAAAACATGCATTAGAAAATATTCAGTGGTGACTACAGGCAGTCATTGAGTACTTAACTGTACCAACTTATATTACAATGTCTTTACACCAAAGATGAAAGATCCAAACTGTAGACATTGACATAAATTTCTATATAGCACACCTGAAACTCTTGAACCAAAGGACTCGGATTTGATGACATCCATATTTCCATTTTTTTAAGAAACTCCTTCATCGAAATGGGCCTTCATCAACATAAAATAAACAGCACAAATTCTTAAGGAACCTGTGATTGTATGAAAAATGAAAAATGTAAAACGTGCCTCAATCTTTGTCACCAGTCATATATATACTCGCCGAGATCGAACTTTCTTAACTGTTATTTTCCCGGATTTTTTTTCTAATTACGAAAGGGCTTACCAGATAAGTAATTTAAACAGTCATCAAAAGTTTAAATAGAGATAATAAAACAGTTCTACCTCCCGGTCAAATCTGTCATTTCAGTGCTCTCGTCCCTGCAAAATAGAATTACATTTAACATTTGACAACAGCAAGAAACTGAAAAAAAGTTTCTTATATTCTGTAATATGAAACACCAGCGACCATTAAAGGGGCCTGGTTAGCTCAGTTGGTAGAGCTGAGGACTAGCAGATGGAAGGTTGCTGGTTCGAATCAAGGCGTGGTAAAGGATTGTTTCCTGAAGTTGCACATTGTGCAAACTCCTTCTCGATTAAACTGCCTGTCCGCACTGGCCATCTTACTGCAGCCATCAGTCTGGTGGTTCTTTCAGTGCATAGCTTAGCAATAGGACCCCATCTTCCCATAGTGCTAAATCACCGCGAGGTAGAAGCACTGTCCCTTTAAATAATAAACCAACCAGCGACCGTGTCTCCTGCTCAGGTGTTGGTATCATATAGAAGCTTCCCAGTTCTCCAGAATAGCAAGCCACTTACTCTTCATAGCTCTTCTTTGCTCTGCATCGTCGCTTACACAGCAGAACCGACACGATAACCGCGCATGCAAATACGATTCCAACGGCAACCCCAGCTTTTGCTGCATCGGGAAAGGAGTTGTCTGCATCTGGAAATATACATACTCTGCTGTATTTCTTGCTGATTTGTTTGTTTGCATTTCGAAAAGTTTACATTAAACATTTTTGTCCATTTACAATTTATACAAAATCTCACAATTGTCAATTCTTTGAGTAAATTGAAAAATCGTTCCGACTGGAAAAGTTATGGAATTGGTCGATATATAATGTGAGAGATTTTACGATAAATAGTCGTCACATTAATAAATCACAGTCGTGACAGAACAAAAGATGGCATGAACTATTTTTCTCTTGATTTATCACAATAGTTTGCAGAGCAAGTGCCAAGAAACTAGGAGAAAAAAATATAGTTTGTCGACCTTGTAGTGAGACTTAAAGAGACACGGTCTGTTGAAGGTCGTCTTCTTTTTAAAACGTTTCCCGAAACTCGGCTTTTAAAGGTTCAGTGATTGAACACTCTATCAGAAACTTATTCAGGCTGAAGTTTATATCAAAATGAATTTAAAACTTAGTAAGCAGCGAAATGATCAGAGTCCATGAAGCTGGCTCCACTTTCTCACCCAGCGTTCGGAACTCCTCGCTGAGTTCCGACCTGGAGCAAGCCTGGGTGG
Organism: Lanistes nyassanus; assembly: GCA_004794575.1. Lineage (NCBI taxonomy): Eukaryota > Metazoa > Mollusca > Gastropoda > Architaenioglossa > Ampullariidae > Lanistes > Lanistes nyassanus. Next base: position 456,590 of record SMGT01009058.1, on the reverse strand, counting down.
TGCAGGAGACGACTGCCACTCTGTAACAAAGTGAGAAGCTCTGTTTCTCTCCAACTCTGAGCTCGACAATGTTCTACAGAGTTAGTGTGCTAGAGAGTCTAACAGTTTTCCAGACACTTTGATTTAGTTCCTGGGATAGTGTTTTAGAGAGTCTGACATATTTCTAGACGATTCGATAGTCTTCCAGAGGGTCCGATACTGTCCTTGAGAGCATGATTAAGTGTTCTAGGGAGTGTGATTTTATTAAGTGTCCCAGAGAGTGTAATTAAGTGTTCTAGAGAGCATTATTAAGTGTTCCAGAGAGTGTGATTAAGTGTTCCAGAGATTGTGATTGTTTTAGAGAGCATGATTAAGTGTTCTAGAGAGTGTGATTGAGTGTTCTAGAGAATTCTTTTCTACTGGCAGTGTTTTAGAGTTAGAGTGTTTGTGTCTCGTACAAATTATTCACTATTTTTTCTCTGGCTTTCCTGGTTCCACTATCTCTCCATCTTCAGTCCACTGACCTGAAATAGCTTACAGTCTGTTTCTCTCCATCCTCTAGCTACCAATCCTTTCTGTTTTATTAAAAGCTCTTTGAAAACTCATCTTTCCTTTCTCCTATAACGCCATTCACCCCGTCCTGTTTGGGACTAGCCAGCGTTGCGCATGTGTACGTCTACCAGTGTCTGCGCGTGTGAGTCTGCGTACGCCTGTGTATGTTGCATTGAGTGTGCGTGTGCAGGCGAGTACATGCGCCTTGAATTATTTTATAAGATTGCGGGCCTTCTAATTCATACATGTATTATCATGAGAGAGCTTTATTGATTGTATTAAATAGTGTTCTAGATTGCTTGACAGTATTCTAGAGAATTCAGAAGTGTTCTAGAGAGGTCCGTGGTCCCTCGACATTTTAATATTTGGAGAAAAAAGATGCGATTGCTCTTGCCATCTATCCCACAATTTTAGCGTGGATGAAACACTGCCTGTGAATGGACACAAGCGTTTGAGTTCCTGCGTACTTTGAGGTCTTTTAATTATACCTGTGTCTTGAATCTCGTTATTACCTGAAGGATCTGCCTGCAGGTAAGGGTCCGTTGCAGTAGGCAGTCGCTGGCTGTGTGGCGCAGTCGTTGTCTTCTCCAACAACATAGACATACGGTTCAGCTGAACGTTTCTGTCTTGAAGCTTCAGTGGAGTGTGACCCTTTAAAACATTCCACCACAGTTCCCAGATGAAAGTCGCCATCAAATTCTCGTTGTTTTGAAGGGAATGATCAGCAAATATTGCATATTTGCCATTATTTCACTAGAATAGTTTATTTCTAAGCTATCTGCGATCTCCCATGGAAAGATTTTAAATTAATATTATAGTTCATATAACGAAGCCGACTTTTGTAACAGTTCAGGAAGTCTGAATGTTTCCAAAGTATTTTGAAAGGCTTTTTTTCTGAAAAATACTGTATATAAACGAAAGCACACCAAAGTCCTCAAATAGCTCATAGAATTTAGGAGGGGCGGAATATTTAAGTTTTCAATATTTAACTTGGTAATCTGCTGTTTACAAAATAAGGGAAGGGCATACATTTTGAAAACGAATATTTTCGTGTGATGCCTTGTTATCGACAGGTATCATTTGTCACCTGTTATATTCCTCATATATTCTTGCCAGGTCTCGTTCGTTGGTCTGTAGATTACCTGGAAGTCTTCATTTTTGGCTTCGTGCCAAGATGACAAGTTTCTGACTCCCGGTTCACTGTGTAGGTCAGAAGTTTCCACTGAACAAATAAAATTGTATCTGTAAGTAATGAGCGTGATTTGATAAAGACATCAAACAACCCATAATAGATCGATTTTTTAAAAGATATCCCCCAGAATGCCTCATAATTGCAGCCTTCTGTTAGATATAAAAGAAAATATTGCGAACGTCCGACTTACGTTGGTTACAACTTTCAGTAGCGCAGATGATGACAGCAAGGTAATCAATTTTGCCATTCGATTCGTCAAAGAGACAGGGAGTGCATAAGCTGACCGGAAATGAAGTTTGACTTTTCAGTTCAGACAGTGGATGGAGCAGCAAAGTTCCATTCATGTTCGGAGGCGCTTGGAATAAAACGATAGGCTTAATTAGTTTACCTGCTTTGTTTGTAAATAATTGTTGCTTGTACTTTTCATGATGAATGTGACAATAAGACAATAAAATGGAAGTGAAGAAAAAGAACGAGTTGGCCAGTGAAGGAGGTGAGCGAGGATCGGCTAGAACAATGATAGGATAATAATGATGTGCGGGTGTGGTGGGAGTGTGATTGCAATCAGGGTGTGAGGGCTTTGGTAGAGAAACAATGACCAGAACAGATCAATCTTGTTATTAACTGTTTCCGATTCGATTCAGGAAATAAAAACTAAAAATCATCAATATAACTCTGCTTTATTGCATAATGGATATGTCAAACCCGTGTGCATATACCAAAGTGTTAATCAGTAATAATTCACTATTTATAAGGCTAAATTTCACACGGCAACTCAATGCGGGCGTCTCAAGGCGCACAATCTAACCCACACGTAACGAAACGCATAAACACGCAGGTAGACTCACCCCCAGACACAAGTACTCTAGGTACACGCGCACTGCTCCCGAGCAGGTGCAGACAGGACAAGATGAAATGGTTACGGCGGAGAGAAAAGATAAATATTCAATGAATTTTTTTAAAAAGAAGTGAGGATGTAGATAGATGGCGGAAAGAGAGATACAGACTAGTTCAGGTCAGTGAGCCGAAGACAGAAAAAAAGATTCCCCGTACCTCCTGCTGAAGTGTTAAAAGAGGCGTTGACCCATGTACTGCCGTTGAAATGTTCCCCAAGCGCCTTCACCTGTGTAAGTAATCACGATTACTCTGCTATGGTTTGTTGTTGTTGTTGTTTATTGTTTAATGTCAAATAACAACAAAGGCTTTCTTATGACCGCTGCGACTTCCCTGAAGAAGAATCAACTTCATTATTTCAGAAAAATCACTCACAATGTGAAGAAGAATTTCATAAACAGTACATACAAATAGCTTTTCCAAATTATTTTCAAAAACTTTCATTGAAAGCGGGGCAGGAAGTTTTATGAAAGACTATTGCCTCGATCTGAAAACTGTTTTCAGGCGTCAGACGTAAGGTTTTGCTTTGGGCAGTTTCACAGCTCACATCAGTGTTGTCTACAATAAACACATCCTGTTCAGAGTTCTGTCCCTGAAATAAAATTAATAGCAGGCGTAAATATATGAGTGACGTAAAAGAAGCACTATTGACATTACTGCACATGTCTAACTCAAGCACTTCTAAATAGTTAATGGCCACTTTCGGATATGAACTAATTATTATTATTGTCAAAGTAACAGCGATTTTGGTTTGTTATAATGATCACTAGTTAAACGCCACACAGGTATAAAACTTTTTTTTTAATTATTCAAACCATTTCTAGTCTTAAAGTTAAGTATGTCTTAACGTACATCTGTAACACTTTGGACATTATTAGCTGATCCTAATTTTTGAGAAACTGGGATTTTCTGTTTCAGATAATTGTCATTAGTCAAACACTGTTAAATTAAAAGCATCCCTGTTAATTAAACCAGTTTTCATATGCCCACGACTATTCTAGCATTTAATGTGGACTATTCGTGAAAAGACAGAATGTGAATATGTTTGTTGTTGACAGTAGATCATTTCCTTAAAAAGCATAGAGTTATTGTGAAAAGTATGCATAATAAAGGTGTTATGTAGATGTACATCACTCACATTAAGTCTCTTTCTCACAGCAAAACCAGTGATTCGTGTGTTGCGCACATTTACAGACGGACACCGCCAGGTGGCGATCACTTCTTTAAAGGGCACGTCACCAGGTGACAGCGTTAAGTTTTGAACCACTCCAGGAACTGCCAGAAAAAAAACATGCACATGCATACACAGACCGAAGTTGGAAGGTAACATTGTGCGCTCTATTCTAAGGGTTGATTATGATTTACTGGACAGACAGCGCAAAGCCTGAGGTGTTTCTGCGCCTTTGCCTCCACCTCCACCCCTATTGTTAGTGACCTCTTCTCTGTGGCTTGGGAGGTGCTTCCATAAAACCGTTTGCACAAATAGCACAAAGCCAGATGTTACAGCAACAGGTATACGACACAACTAACTCTGCAGTTCTTGTAACATGATGCTACACGATGTTTTCCCTACCCATAGAATGCAATTAATTTTTGTCATACCTAAATATTCACGTGTCAAAGACTCCTTATCTGATAATATTTTAGCCAGGGTGTTCGGATGTTATGAGTCCGGGTAAAGCTATAAAATTCAGCCCAGGTATACAGAGTGCACGCGCCACGCTGAATGAAAAATAGAATCAATTGTAGTTGGTTTTATTTGCTAATAATACAGTTTCCTGTGGTGCCGTATTTGTAGCAGCAAGTTAATTATATCGTCGTATATCCAAGTTTCTTTTGAAACATTATCTGAGATGTTATCAGAAAGGCATTGATACTTGCAATTACGGTGGAACGTTTAAATATAAGACATTTGTGCAATTGCGTAACGCGTTTGTCTTGAAATAGTGGTTGGGAAGAAGAGGATGGACAGAGGGAAATGGCACAACAGAAGCATTAAATAGACAGAGAAAATACAAAGCGAAAAGGAAAATATGCAGCGAGAGACTCGCTAGGGGTGGGAGAGAGAGTGACTTGGAGTGCAGAAAGAAGCTGATTAAAAACTATATTACTCACCTGAATCGTTTGTGGAAATGGTCAGAGTAATATTGTGTGACGATCCTCTTGCTGTATAAGCAGATAAGGAAAATGTATAGTTCCATGCTGGATGAAGATCTTCTGCTCTGTAGGACGTATTTGTGTAGCCTGAAAGCAGAGTTATACTGCCTTCAAATCTAACACTTTTTGCGATACCTGTTATTCTTTTCCGCACCCTTCTGTAGCGAAATTAAAAGCTAAACGCAGAAGACTTTCGGATTCGTTTCGTCCCAAAATATTTCTGAAAAGAATACTGGCTTGGGACAGAAATTTCATCATGTAATATTGTGTGTTTTATGAGATTTCTGGAGCCTAAGTAAAACTCAAAGTAATACCTTTCTGTAATCTTTTAGGATAAGTAATTTGTAAGGAGAGGGTGTCCCAGAGCAACAATTTTGGTGATCAATTTTCCTGTAGGTGTTTGAAAATAGCCTAGGAGCGAATGACGATGCTTTTTCAAAACTGTCTGCTGTGAAAAATAATGCTCGATTGAATCTGGTACTAGTGAAAACAAAATTCATAATTCACCCTTAAAACAAAATCTGTACAAGGAACCAGAAAGGCGCCATCAGCGTAAGTCGCCAGACGGGGGAGTGGTTTTTTTTCTAGCAGCTTGGATTAAGTCCATATGAAACTTTTCATTGAAAGTTGGGCAAATAGCATAACAAGATTTTTTTTAAAAAAAACTTGGCGACATTCAAGGCTATAAAATCGTTAAAGATGATTGTCAGTGGATGATATCTGTTAGGGTATCTAGTGTAATATTACCTTTTAGATCTACGCTTTTCGGGGAGTCAGAACTGCTAAGGTAGTAGCGAGATCCAAGGTCAGTGATGACAAGACTGTAAGAAGTCGGCCCAGGGCGGGGTACTGGTGGTGACCAGACGAGATGGACTGACGTGTTTGTTACTGACAGGACACTGAAGTTGGCTAGGCTTGACGGAGCTGGGAAATATATGTTCTTTATAATTACAGTGAAAACTGATCACATATACGCAGGTGATTTTTCTATCATACATGAAGAGAAATTAAAAACACAATGAAAATACTCAAAATAAAACAAACTCTGAGTGCATCTTTGATTAAGCGATTGATTCTATTATTTTTTATCTGTTAGGCAAGCTAAGAAAAACTGTGACAGATCTACTCAGTTAATTTGTTGATAGTTCCACATACACCTGAAATGATTCTTTTTGCTTAATTAATATAACATGCATGCTGGAAAACCATTTTAGGTTAGACTAAAAGTTTTTAAAGTTTTCAGCCTAACAAATGTGTACTGTCCAAGCAGCTGACATCGAGTGCACAGTTTGGCCACTTCCAGTTAAAATTATTAAACATAATATGGATTATGAGATGTAATATGGATTACGAAAAGAAAGATCTTTTGGTCCGGGGTGTATCAGTGCACAAATGAAAGGGTTTTTAATCAAAACATGTCAAGCTTGTAAAGCAAAGTGTGAAGTGTACCCAGAAAACCGATTGGGATGGGAAAAGTCAAGTACCAGTAATATTGGTTGTTTGATTCGCGCTGACTCGGTGACCTGCTCCGTTATCTTGTGGCGCGCCGTTGATAGCAAACACGGTGATGTTGTAAATGAAGTCCGGGAGGAGGTCTGTGACTGTTATTTCTTGGTTCGGATTGTTGGTGTCTACCCACATTACTATTTCATGCGTGCAGTTTTCTCCAAGGCAGTTTTGTTGGCTTTCAGAAATCTGTAAGGGGACGTCGATAAGCGTCAGATGTAAAGATCATTTTGTAATATTCAAGAAAAACAGGTGACTGCCGCTTGGAGGAAAAACCTTTCTTAAATTTAAAACAAGGGAACTTGACCAAGCTAAGACATGACAAAGACAAAGACAAGGACGAAGACAATCTACATGTTTCGGGGCACTACCCCTTCATCAGGACGACACAAAAACGACGAAAAAAAGACAGACAACAGAAGAAAAAGACTTAGCTTCAGTAGAAGCTAAGTCTTTTTCTTCTGTTTTCGTTGTTGTCTTTTGTTGTCTTTGTCATGTCTTAGCTTGGTCCAGTTCCCTTGTTTTAAATCATTTTGTAAAATTCGAGTTTTCTTGTTAGTCTCATTGACACCACGAAAATAAAGAAAAAAGGAAAGGAAACAGAGAGGGGGTGAAAAAGAAGAAAAAGGAGAAAAAAGGCTTGCGAGAGAGAGAGAGAAAAGCAGAGTCAGAGAGAGAATAAGAGACAGAGAAAGAGACAAAATAGGAGGTGTTTTCACGTATATCTGCAAAAGTCTCACCGCGTTTTTACAGATGTTTCTGTCTTTATCTTTATCCGTGAGCAAGATTCCCTGGACACAGCGGTTCGCCTCATTCACAACAGTTACACCATACCCAAGCAGTTCTCCGTATATTGCTGCAGGTTTATTCCACGTCACACTGAGGGCGGACTCATTAAGGGCTGCGATGCTCAAATTTGTCACGGGATCTGATGCTGAAAGTCAAACATAATGTTGAGGACAGCTGCTATGTGTGTAAACAGCTAACAAATATGCTGTAAATGTAATAACAATGCTCTTATCACTCATATTAATTGTAACACTGTAGGCGTCCTCTTGATTTAAGAGTAAAAAGCAAACATTCAACCTCTCAAAGTAATAAAAACGTACTTACCAGTCATATTAGTTGTAACGCTGCAGGTGTCCTGTTGACCTTCGCCATCGCTTTCCAATGCACGGTTGATGGCAAATACAGTGACACTGTACTTTGTATATGGGCGTAGGCCACCGATGGTTACTTTTGATTCTGTGCTCATGTCCAAGAATATCGCTGTGAGATTTATGCAGTTTTCCGTCCCATTCAGTGGGCGCACCCTTTCTTCACATGTCTGAATATAAATTAATAATAACATGAAAGAATACATAACACGACAATATTAATTGTTTGTCCCTAACACAGCCGCAGCACTTAAGGGTTCTTTTGTTTCTCTCCTTTCTAGCGTTTACATCTACGCAAAACTGAATTATCGCCGTCAACGACTTCAAAATTAAAAAGCCAAGAGATGAAAAACTTCAGTCATTGTGGAATGAATATTAACAGAGACACAGAGAGGGACGAACAGAAATTTTCGCCAGTGAAAATTTTAATAAGGAAAGTCCTTACAGTGCTGGGACATTCACGTTTCTCTGTAGCAGGCCTGACTTTGTATCCAATTCTTTGGACACACTCGGTGCCGAATCCTCTAACAAGAAGACCGAATCCACATAAGACTCCGTTCGTCTCCAGCGGTGGATCCCATTGGACAACTACAGCAGACTCGTTCAAGGACTCCGCACTCAACTTTTCCACTTTCTGCGATGCTGAAGGTGAAAGGAAAAAGCGTACGTCTCCAATGCGAACTAAACGAAGATTTAACAGCAAGTGCAAGCACTGTATTACGAGTGCCGTTCAGCATAACAAATTTAATGAAAGATAGGATTTTTTCTTCGTCTTTGAACTCAATTTTTAACCCCATTTCTCCCTATATGACTGTGTTCGAATTATACTTAAACCACGATGCGGCATATAGCCAGTGCAGTTATACTCACAAAATAAAATTATACAATTTGATTTGGCACGATATGCTACATAATAAAACAACAAAATCCAATAGGGAGGCCATCTGGTCCATAAAAGTCGACTTGTGCATAATGAATTGCATTAGAAGTAAGCTAAGTATAAAGAGGCTATAATATTCTTAACTTTAAGCAGTCAATAATATTTTTTCGCTGTTTGAACATTTAGACTACCATGACCTTTTGACACTGTATTTGAAATTTTTATTAGACAGTCATATTCAAACTGTATTGACTATTATCTCCTTTTCATAAGCCCTGTTTTAACTCAAGTCCGCGTTTTGTGAAAAACCAAGAAATTCTTACGTCCTGCCGGTGCACAGTAGGTCTTATTCACCCAGTCCGAACTGTTGTATTGAAGACCAAGTGTTTGTACCTGTCAGTGAATAATTCATACCAAGGTTGTTTGTAGCGAAGAACACAAGATATCCTGAATGAGGCAAGATCCTACCGTATAAATGATAGTGTTTCTGTCTCCAGTTGTACTCTCAAAAATTACTTTGTGAAATAGCTAGAATTTAAACGAAGCGTGTGACATCTGCTTGAAGAAAGCTGTCTTATTTTTTTATAAACAGCGAGATCAAGCAGACAGGGAAATCACTCAACCCTGGTATTAATGAATTTTCCCATGTTAAGAGATCTCCATCCTCTGTGATATAAAGGTCTTAATTTTATCGGCTACCTCGCTCGGGCCATTAACAGTAGTTATGTAAAACATTTTCCGCGGTTGCTAAAACACTTTTTTCAGTTTAAAAATCATCTTAAGTCCTTTTTGCATTATAAAATTAGGCAGCTGTGTGGTGTTAGTCCGAAATGGAGTTGCAGCAGTAGAAGGGATCTTTCTTTGTGGACCGATAAACAACACCATGTTTTAAAGGAAAACATATATAAACAAGCTGAAGACACAAAAAGATATTCATATATATTTTATGTGTATTGTTTCATCACTGGACTGGAATTATCTAATAATTCGGTGATATATCGCACTGTGACATAAAAACTGATATATATATATATACACTACCCGAATGAGGTACAGATTTTCAGGTTTGATAGCTATCGTAGCAGTTTGGCTCTCTTCGCAGCTGGTAACATTGATGTAAACCTTTTTAGTGTCCGTAATGTTTGTCTGAAAAAAACAAATAAATATGCTAAGACTGTTGGTTAGCTAATTTTGACTTTTGCGTTAACTATACACAATACAGCGTTGAGCGTCTACTATCTCTTTTTGTTTTCCCACTTCTCAACGTAAAGCATGCGCTCGCTTCTTAGTTTTGCTTTATTTCAATTTAAGTAAAAAGAATAAAATAGCCGAAGAAAACAATACTAAAATATACAAAATAGGGTATATGTTGATGTTGTTTATCTGAGTAAAATATTGTTTTGCGAACGCACGCGAAGCTCATCGATTTATTTTAATCTGAGTAGTTTGCCACTTGGTTATAAATGTCATCGTCTATGTACTTTGTTCGTATTGCCACAGATCGTATTGCCAGAGATTTTAAGAAGAGTTCATATTCGTTAACCGTTGACTGATGGGTTGCAGCGTTAACCGATGATGATGGGTTTCTCACCAAGACCATTTGTTCCACGATGAAACCAGTGATGAGCGTGTTTCTGGCAGTAATGTCGGGACACTGCCACGTCATATGTAACTGACTGTATGACTTGTTGTCTGGTGTTACTGTTAAGCTTTGAACTGTCCTGGGAACTGTCAGATCATAAACGTGAGTATGTGAATGCTACAGAAGTCAGGCATATTTAGTAGCACAACTCTCTGTCTCTTTCTGTCTCTGTGTGTGACCTGTGTGTCTCTTTTACACACACGCGCGCGCACACACACACACACACGCACAAACACACGCACACATACATACATCCACGCACGCACGCAAATGCAGATGTGGCAGTCATCGTCATAAAGAAAAACCAAATTTCGCCGTAATGGACGGCATGAAAAAGAAAAAGGAAAAAGGAAAGGAAGTTTGTTACTTCTTTGAGACAATTTCCAAATATACGTTATTCAGTAGATATTTTCATTCTTGTAGTTTGTTGCTAAAGTAAAAGAGCAACCTATTATTAGGATACCATTTAGTTAATGTGTCAGAAAGAAGGATAACGAAACACAGGGCTTTAAATATTTGCTAAATCACACAGCGGTGATCGACTGCTAGAGACAGAGATGTAAAAACAAGCATGTGCCTTTGGGTGCGTCGGTGCATGTGTTGTGTCCTGCCCGAGGTGCCAGGTCGTGTTGTTGTGTTGTATCAGGTTGCGTTCTCTATGATCTTGTTTCATACTGTGTCTTGTTCTGTTACGTTCTGTCGTATCTGTCGTGTCATGTTGCGCATACAGATCACATAACTAGAGAACATTCCAACAGCGAATGTGAACAAGAAACAAGACAAGAGAGATACAGAGCCATCTGGACTTCGAAGCGTTTCTGACTAAAGCATGTTACTCGCCTGAATCGTTTGTTGAAATGGCCAGTGTAATATTGTGTGACGATCCTCTTGCTGTATAAGCAGATAAGGAAAATGTATAGTTCCATGCTGGATGAAGATCTTCTGCTCTGTAGGACGTATTTTTGTAGCCTGAAAGCAGAGTTATACTGCCTTCAAATCTAACACTTTTTGCGATGCCTGTTATTCTTTTTCACACCGTTGCCTGAAAACAAAATTGCTACCTTCAGATCTAACAACTTTTCCCACAAATGACGTTATTCTTCATCGCGGAATTATATGTTGAACGCATATGACTTTCTCGTTTGATTCCTCATATACTTTTTTAAAAGCTGTTAGCATAGGACACAATATGTAACATTTGTGTTTTATAACGAGATTTCCGGAGCCGTATTGAAACTCATAGAATACTTGTTGTAGTCTTTTAGATTTAATCGTTTTCGAGGAGTGTGTGAATATATTCCCAAAGCAACAGTTTTGGTGATCAATGTTCTCGAAGCTGTTTCAATCGAACCTAACTATAAAAAAACCAATGTATTGTTATGACTATGATTTTGATTACTAGCTGCGGTGAAAAATGATTGACTAAATCTAGGGTCAGTAAAAAAATACATCTCAGACTTAACACCAAAACTGTTCAATGAAGTACATATTAATTACCAAAGATTGACAACAGGGGCCGTATTCATGACCGGTGGTTAACCCTAAACCAATCGCGCTCGTGTGACAAACATCGTTCCCATCGGCCAACATAGGTAGCTAACCAATGGTTTTTCAGTGATCGCGATCGCTATAGGGTTACCCAACGGCCATGAATACGGCTCCAGGTGGCGAATGTTGGTTTGTTTGTTTGTTTGTTTTTGGGGGGTGGACGGTTTTTTTTACAACAGCTTGGATATAGTCCAGGTTTTCTGGGTTTTCTATTTGAAATGGGGCAAATAATACCAAATGTTTTTGAAAATATAACTGGGTGACAATCAAAGTTATATACCTGGTTAAAGACGATTCTACGTAGATTATGACTGTTGCTGTATCTAGTGTAACATTACCTTTTATATCAATGCTTTTCGGCGAGTCAGTACTGCCATGATAGTAGCGAGATCCAAGGTCAGTGATGACAAGCCTGTAAGAAGTCGGCCCGGGGCGGGGTTCTGGTGGTGACCAGACGAGATGGACTGACGTGTTTGTTACTGACGTGACACTGAAGTTGGTTGGGTTTGACGAAACTTGGGGGAAAACACGTATTTTAGAAATCAAGTTAACATACATCAAGTGATATTTAAACAAACGAAGAGAAGTTAAGAACAAGAAAAATAAATACTCAAAATGAAACAATTATTCTTGAAAGTGTCTCCTTGATGACAGACATGTATAAAATCTAAATAATATTCAAGACATTAATTAGGTTTGAGCCGTACCTGACGATTTTCCATCCTGCCCACTATATACCACTTATCAAATTTCGAACTCCAGGTTCAGAAATAAAAAATTCAACATCTGGCCGCGGAACAAAAACATGCTGCTTATTTAATAGTAAGGATACAGGGGACGAGTTCCATTACTTTTTATCTATGATGAATTTCATACTGTCTGCAATTTTACCTCAATATTACAGAAAACGTCAAAATGATTATAAATTTCACCAGCTCATGTCTACTAGTAATAACAAAATTACTGATAAGGATTACACAGTTTACTAAAATACTCTAGTGGCTATGTATGCTGATAAGTGTGCGTTTGTATGTGTGTGTGTGTGTGTGCGCGCACGCGTGCTTGTCTGTCTCTGTATGTGTGTCTGTGTCTATGTGCGTGTGTATGTGTGTCTCTCTCTCTGTGTCTGTGTCACTCTGTGTGCGTGTGGGTCTCTGTGTCTTTGTGTGTGTGTGTGTGTGTCTCTGTGTGTGTCTGTGTCTCTGTGTGTGTGTGTGTGTGCCTGTGTCCATGAGGGTGTGTGTGAGAGTGTGTGCGTCCGTGCGTGCGTGCGCGCGCATGAGCGTAATACACAACGAAGCGAATTATTTAAAAGTAAAAATTAATTATATTTTTTAGATTTATCAATCCGTTATCAGCAGTCTAAGTTTTATTGTGCCTGCTTGCGGACTTCTCTTTGATGCACACAGGACTACAATATACGGTGCAGCACAGAAACAAAGAACACGTTTTAACTAATTTGTATTGAGCTTTTCAAACACAATGTGAAGTGTACCCGAAAGAGAGTAATAGGAGGAAGTCAAGTACCAGTAATATTGGTTCTTTGATTCGCGCTGACTCGGTGACCTGCTCCGTTATCTTGTGTCGCGCCGTTGATAGCAAACACGGTGATGTTGTAAATGGAGTCCGGGAGGAGGTCTGTGACTGTTATTCCTTGGTTCGTATTGTTGGTGTCTCTGGACATTACTTGTATCTTTGTGCAGTTAAAGCTTTTTTCCTGGTTTTCATATGTCTGTAATGGGAGGTTAAAATGAGTCAGATTGACAACCATTTTGTAAAACGGGGCTTTTTCGTCTCATTTATGCATAGGAAAAAAACAAAAGAAACAAAGAAAAACAGAACAAGAGACAGAAATAAAGCGAAGAGAGAGAGAGAGAAAGGCAAAGAGGGAGGAAATGCAACTATGAATGCTTGCAAAAGTCTTACGATTGTATTGGGGGTTTTCTTGTCTTTATCTTCATACGTGAGCAAGATTCCCTGGACACAGGGGTTTGCCTCATTCACAACAGTTACACCATACCCAAGCAGTTCTCCGTATATTGCTGCAGGTTTATTCCACCTCACTCTGAGGGTGGACTCATTAAGGGATGCGATGCTCAAATTTGTCACGGGATCTGATGCTGAAAGTCAAACATAATATTGAGGACAGCTGCTATGTGTGTAAACAGCTAACACATACGCTGTAAATGTAATAACAATGCTCTTATCACTCATATTAATTGTAACACTGAAGGCGTTTCGTTGATTTAAGAGCGAAAACCAAACATTCACGCTCTCAAAGTAATAAAAACGTACTTACCAGTCATATCAGTGGTCACACTGCAGTTGTCCTGTTGACCTTCCCCATCGCTTTCCAATGCACCGTTGATGGCAAATACAGTGACATCGTACCTTGTATATGGGCGTAGGCCACCGATGGTTACTTTTAAGTCTGCTGTGTTTATGTCATTTATTATCTCTGTGTCGTCGATGTTTGTGCATTTGTCTGTCTCTTTCTCTGGAAGTCTCCCTTGTTCACGTGTCTGAATATAAATTGATAGCGATATGACATGACAACATTAAACGTTTTGTCTCTAAAACAACTGCGCCTTTTTTTTTTTTTTTGCATTGTTTCTCTCTTTTAAAAAATCTCGTACTAACTTTACGTCCAAACAAAATTACTAGTAATAGCTGTTAACTCTACAAAACCTCGATTATTGTCATGAACGATTTCAAAATTAAAAAGCAAAGATCAAATACTCCAGTCACTGTAAAATAAAGAAATGCTCGAGAATACAGAAGTCAGCACGACCTGGTTCGCCTAGTTGATATCGAAATCACATGTTGGCCATGAGTATCCTCGATACTGGTGCCAGTCGCTATAGAAACGAACGATGCTGCTGCCTGAGTATGTTTTATTAAATCAACTTTCATGAAATAACGACGTTTCAGGTGTTTTGTATGAGCAAGCGACGTGCGAGAGGGAACACGAAACGTGACACGAAACACACTTGCCTATTTTTACGTAACTGCAAACAAGCAGAAATTTATTCAGGAACTTTAGGCACTGCAGAGCCCTCACCACGAGATCCAACTTCTCAGTAATACTAAACAATAGCACCGATCTGCTGTAGATCTCCCTTTATTTGTAATCTTGGTTTGAAATAAACATTGTTTTAAAGTCCCCTGGAAGCTTTCTGTATATAAATAAAGTAAAATAGGTCCGTACGACATTCCCAATGCGAACGATAGTGACGCAATAATTGGTTTTTCAGTAAAAATCCTCAATATTAAGAAAAATTCTGCAATGATGTTAATTCCAAGTTATTCAAAAACGCTCCCAAGTCATTTAGCAACAAGTACAATGTTAGCAATCAAGTTTATTTTCAGAACATGGGTCACGCTATTTGCACGACCGCTGTGTCCTTGACCTTATACAAAGAGAGGGATGCAATAAGGTCTGTGCCTTCGAAAGTTTCTATGAGGATGTTGCTTACAGAGTTGAAGCATCCACTTTTCGCTTTGCTGGCTTTGTAGCAGATTCTTCGGACATCTTTGACGCCGTCTGTGAGGACAACCAGATTGTACCCACATAACGCTCCGTTCGTCTCGTGCGGCTTGTTCCATTGGACAACTACGGCAGACGAGTTCAAGGATATCGCCCTCAAATTTTCCACTTTTTGTGATGCTGAAGGCAAAGGAAAAAAAGCATACTATACAGTCTCCAATGTGAACTGAACGAAGATTGTATTAGTAAGTACTAATAGATCGACCAGAGCTCTTCTCGAGGAAAATGGTAATGAAAGATAGGATTTCTTCGTCTTTAAACTCCATCTTTTAACGGCTGTCTTCTCCACATGCGTCCACAATTTATTTAGCACTATTACTTCAACCAGATGAGGCATGTAGCCAACAAGCAGTCATACTCACAAAATGACCTCGTACAATTTGATTCGATCCAATAGGGTACAAAACAAACCAACAAAATACAATACAATGCATTACTGTACAATAAAATACGACAATAGTTTATGACGCTTTTGTGCCATCTGGCCCATTAAAAATCGTGTATTTTTATTAATTATACACATGATGTTTATAAATTTACAATTGGCACTTACATTCTTCCCTTTTTTACAACTACACTAAAACTGACATTATGACATCGTAAGTAAACGCTATATGTAACTAAATGGTAATGAAAGCTAAAAATATAGTTGCCTCAACTGAAGTAAATATTGGATAAATAAAAAGGAAATTAAATTGATGCTTCTCATGGTGAGCTTTGGCTGCTTTCAGCACTGCCCACCGAATATCAAAGCGGGAGACACGAGATGTCTTCATATATCCTTAATAACCATCATACCTGTTTATATTGCGATACGGACGGCTCCAATTAAAATAACACGGTATTTTATAAAATAATGATTTTCGTTAAGAAAGTTACGAAGGTGTAGTGTCCTTTTTCTTAATTACGAGTCGTATGCGGATTGCATTAGTTAATTTTTTTAAAAGAAAAATCAGTTTTAAAGCAAGTCTGCAGTATGTACATGTTCTGATAAAAACGAAGATAGTCTTATAGATGTGCCACTGCGCAGTATGTCGCATTCACACCCAAATGGAGGAAGAAACGAAGATGGAGGGAGAAAGGGGTGAGAAAGTGAGGTGCGTAAATGAGAGCAAACTAACAAAGAGTCTCCTTTTGTGAGCTAGCTTTTTAAAGTTTTATAATGCATATAACTTTCTCCCTGCCTCTGTTAGCAGTAAATAGTATTTCACCATGTTCAATATGTCCTTACGTCCTGCTGGCACATAAATGCTGGCTTTCGCCCACTCTGTGCTGTTGTACGCCTCGCCAAGAGTCTGCACCTGTCGGTACATATCATCAAAGTAGTTGATTTTTTTAAGTTATTATGGCTGCAGATGACAGATCAGTCGAGGGTGTAAAGTCATTTTAATGGGTATTAAGAATTCAGTTAAACTGTGGTTTATATTGGTTTAATGGATGAGCAAAAAATCAAGTAGGCCTACAATGTAACACGATGATTGATCCGTATGGTATTACCTCAACGGTATATTGGGTCTCAGCTGTTACGTTTATGATAACCCTTGTTTGACTTTGGCAGTCCGACATTGTGAGCTTAGGAAGACAGGGATCTCCAATGCACTGAAATGATAAAATGTTGAGTGGAAATGAAAGGCAATGAAAAAGCAGTCGCTCAGGCAACAGCTGTTTTATTACCGTATTGAATTTTTTTCCAATCGGTAATATTAAACGAATGTTTCTAAAAGTTCAAGCTTGGCTGATACACAAAACACATGAATAAATGGATTCAGAAAAACGGCGTGAAGGTAATCACCTGCCCAAACATAGCATTATGAAGCAATATATATATATATATATGATTTCACTTTTCTTCCAGTCGAAGCCCTCCTTATTGTCCTGTAAAATATTGGTCGGTCCTTTTAATTGTAGGTAATACATACAGGCATATATTTCATATACATATGCATCTGCCCATTGAGTGCATGCTTGTGCACGTTCATAGATGCACATGCAAGCATACCCAAACAGCAAAAACAGCCACACACACGCGCGCACACACACACACACGCACACGCGCACACACACAGGCACCCTCACACACACCACGCATGCACGCACACAACGCACCCTCACACACGCACACAACGCACCCTCACACACACACACCACGCATGCACGCACGCACACGCACGGAGATACACGGGCTTATTTATGCTTACCACTTCCATACGTTTTGAAAGTCAAAAAAAAATTTTTTTCACTTACTGCGGGAGTTGTTTTCACAGCGAAGCCTGTGATGCGGGTGTTACGGTCGGTGACATCAGGACATTGCCAGCTGGCAACCACTTGCTTGTAGGCCACTTGACCATGTGTCAGATTCAAGTTTTTAACTTTCCCAGGAGCTGCCAGACAAGTAATGCACACACTTCATGCACATGCACACATATGTACGTGTTCATGTTTTCCTGGCATCTACACCTCCAATAGCTTTATTTTTACGGGGTTTTTTTAAAGTGGCGCAAGCAGGAATTGAGAGAAATCGAAAACTCTTGATTATAATAAGACCACTTGAAACTCTCAAAAATTCTGAAAAGCTGTCCGTTGATTGCTAAACAGGTAAAGTGATTAGCAAACAATCAGGAGATTTACCTGAGTCATTGGTATGTATTGCGGTAGTTACATTGTTGGAAAAACCAGGTGCTTCTGTTTCCGCAGACAGGGCCAAAGTGTAGTTCCAAGCTGGCAGTAGACCTGTCACTGTGTAATTCCATGTGTCATACCCTTCGATCAAATAAACAATAGTTATCAAGACTGAGTCTTCGGCAGAGCTTTTAAACTCATGTGCTTATTGTTTACACCAAGGTAAGGTAAATGTATGATTATTATAGTGCATACTCAGGGAATCAGTCATTAATACATCTAAAGTAGGACTATGCGTTGGAAAAGACATGAGGAGTTACATTGTAGCCAGGAAAGCCTATAGAAAAAAGAGATGTAAACTGTTAAAGGAGTTCGTTGTGAACTGTCATCTAGTCAGCGAATTTCTTGTCGGCTCACGCCTTCATTCTCATACCATCAAAGCAACAAAACACTGTACCACTTGCGATAATAAATACCAGCGACAACACATTTACACAACTCGGGCTCCCCCTCCAATCTTTCTACAATCTCCCTTCCACCACCCTACAAAAAAAAATCCAGCAATACCGTGAAAGATGTGTATTATTTACATATCAATGAGTGAGGATTTAAAATATATGTGGGCTTATCTAAAGGATACCCATGGCTTGTCTTTACAGGTCATGGATCAGTCAAAGCGAGATTTAA